>CM068730.1:7340907-7534747 GCA_035136125.1 Quercus rubra | reverse complement strand
AATAGAGAAAATAAAAATTTTCGTTCCGTTTCGTTCTTATCCCACGAATGAAGAAAATTCCAAAAAAATTAAAATTAAAAGATACCACCATATGGCTTCATTTCAAGCTTTTAGGATGGAAAAGTCCAAGAACGAGCGAAAATAAAAATTATCGTTCCGTTCCATTCCGTTCCTAACCCGATGCTATAATATAAAATTCCAAAAAAATAGCCAAAAAATTAAAAATATAAAAAAACCATTATTCCGTCATTTCAAGCCAAAATATGATGAAAATGCTGAAAAAGAGTGAAAATAAAAATTATCGTTTCCGTTTCATTCCAACTCGATGCGTAATTGGAAAATTCCCAAAAAATTAAAAAATAAAAAAATACCATTGTGAATCATTTCAAGCCAAAATAAGTTGGAAAAGGGTGGGAAAAAGAGAAAATAAAAAATTATCGTTCCGTTTCGTTCCTGCCCGATGCCAAATAGAAAATTCCAAAAAATAATAACAAAAAAATTAAAAAAATTAAAAAATTACCATTATGAATTCAATTTCAAGCCAAAATAGGTTTGGAAAATGATGAGAAAGATAGAAATAAAAATTTTCGTTTCATTCGTTCCTACCCAACGCGTAATACAAAATTTCAAAAAAATAGTCAAAAAATTCAAAATATAAAAAAAATACCAATGTTGCAACATTTCTGTTGAAACTAGGTGGAAAAGGATGTGAATGAGATAAATAAAAATTTCGTTCGTTCCGTTCCGTCCCGATGCGCAATAGAAAATTCAAAAAAGTAGAAAAAAAATTCAAAAACTTAAAAAAATACCATTATGGATTCATTTCAAGCCATAATAGGTTGGAAAAGGATGAGAAATAGAGAAAATGAAAATTATCGCTTCCGCTTCGTTCTTACCTAACGCGTAATAAAAAATTAAGAAAAAATAGCAAAAAATTAAAAAAATTAAAAACTACCATTATGAATTCGTTTCAAGCCAAAATAGGTTGGAAAAGGATGAGAAAGATAGAAATAAAAATTTTCGTTCCGTTTTCGTTCCTACCCAACGCGTAATACAAAATTTCAAAAAATAGCCAAAAAATTCAAAATATAAAAAAAATACCAATGTAGCGACATTTCTGGCAAAAATAGGTTGGAAAAGGATGTGAAGGAGATAAAATAAAAGTTTTCGTTCCGTTTCCGTTCCGTCCTGACTCGTAATAGCAAATTCAAAAAAGTAGAAAAAAAATTCGAAAAATTAAAAATACCATTATGGATTCATTTCAAGCCATTATAGGTTGGAAAAGGATGAGATATAGAGAAAATAAAATTATCGCTCCGTTTCGTCTTACCCAACGCGTAATAGAAAATTAAAAAAAATAGCAAAAAAATTCAAAAAATTAAAAAATGCCATTCTGGATTCATTTCAAGTCATAATAGGTTCGAAAAGGATGAGAAATAGAGAAAATAAAAATTATCGTTCCGTTCCGTTCCGTTCCTACCCGATGCGTAATAGAAAATCCAAAAAAATAACAAAAAAATTCAAAAATTAAGAAAAACCATTATGAATACATTTCAAGCCAAGATAGGTTGGAAAAGGATGAGACAGAGAGAAATAAAAATTTTCGTTTCCGTTTCGTTCCTACCCAAAGGGTAATACAAAATTTCAAAAAATAGCCAAAAAACTCAAAATACCAAAAAATACCAATATGGCAACATTTCTGGCGAAAATAGGTTGGAAAAGGTTGTGAATGAGATAAATAAAATTTTTGTTCCGTTCCGTTCCGTCCCGACGCGTAATAGAAATTCAAAAAAAGTAGAAAAAAATTCAAAAATTAAAAAAAAAACCATTATGGATTCATTTCAAGCCATAATAGGTTGGAAAAGGATGAGAAATAGAGAAAATAAAAATTATCGTTCCGTTTCGTTCTTAACCCGACGCGTGATAGAAAATTCCAAAAAAATAGCAAAAAAATTCAAAAAATTAAAAAAATACCATTATGGATTCATTTCAAGCCATAATAGGTTGGAAAAGGATGAGAAATAGAGAAAATAAAAATTATCGTTCCGTTTCGTTCTTACCCGACGCGTGATACAAAATTCCAAAAAAATTGCAAAAAAATTAAAAAATACCATTATGGATTCATTTCAAGCCATAATAGGTTCGAAAAGGATGAGAAATAGAGAAAATAAAAATTTTCGTTCCATTTCGTTCTTATCCGACGCATGATAGAAAATTCCAAAAAAATTCAAAAAATTAAAAGATACCACCATTGTGGCTTCATTTCAAGCTTTTAGGTTGGAAAAGTCCGAGAACGAGCGAAAATAAAAATTATCGATCCGTTTCATTCCTACCCGATGCATAATAGAAAATTCCATAAAAATAACAAAAAAATTAAAAAATACCATTACAGATTCATTTCAAGCCAAAATAGGTTGGAAAATGATGAGAAAGAGAGAAAATAAAAATTATCGTTCCGTTCCGTTCCGTTCCTACCCGATGCATAATAGAAAATTCCAAAAAAATAACAAAAAATTCAAAAAATTAAGAAAAACCATTATGAATACATTTCAAGCCAAGATAGGTTGGAAAAGGATGAGACAGAGAGAAATAAAAATTTTCGTTCCGTTTCGTTCCTACCCAACGCGTAATACAAAATTTCAAAAAAATAGCCAAAAAACTCAAAATACAAAAAAATACCAATATGGCAACATTTCTGGCGAAAATAGGTTGGAAAAGGATGTGAATGAGATAAATAAAAATTTTTGTTCCGTTCCGTCCCGACGCGTAACAGAAAATTCAAAAAAAGTTGAAAAAAAATTCAAAAAACTAAAAAAATACCATTATGGATTCATTTCAAGCCATTATAGGTTGGAAAAGGATGAGAAATAGAGAAAATAAAAATTATCGTTCCGCTTCGTTCTTACCAAACGCGTAATAGAAAATTAAAAAAAAATAGCAAAAAAAATTAAAAAAATTAAAAATGACATTATGAATTCATTTCAAGCCATAATAGTTTGGAAAAGTATGAGAAATAGAGAAAATAAAAATTTTCGTTCCGTTTCGTTCTTACCCGACGTATGATAGAAAATTCCAAAAAAATAGCAAAAAAATTGAAAAAATTAAAAACTACCATTATGAATTCGTTTCAAGCCAAAATAGGTTGGAAAAGGATGAGAAAGATAGAAATAAAAATTTTCGTTCCGTTCGTTCCTACCCAACGCGTAATACAAAATTTCAAAAAATAGCCAAAAAATTCAAAATATAAAAAAAATACCAATGTCGCGACATTTCTGGCAAAAATTGGTTGGAAAAGGATGCGAATGACATAAAATTAAAGTTTTCGTTCCATTCCGTTCCGTCCTGATGCGTAATAGCAAATTCAAAAAAAGTAGAAAAAAAATTCAAAAAATTAAAAAATACCATTATGGATTCATTTCAAGCCATTATAGGTTGGAAAAGGATGAGATATAGAGGAAAATAAAAATTATCGCTCCGTTTCGTTCTTACCCAACGCGTAATAGAAAATTAAAAAAAATAGCAAAAAAATTCAAAAAATTAAAAAATGCCATTCTGGATTCATTTCAAGTCATAATAGGTTGGAAAAGGATGAGAAATAGAGAAAATGAAAATTATCGTTCCGCTTCGTTCTTACCTAACGCGTAATAAAAAATTAAGAAAAAATAGCAAAAAATTAAAAAAATTAAAAACTACCATTATGAATTCGTTTCAAGCCAAAATAGGTTGGAAAAGGATGAGAAAGATAGAAATAAAAATTTTCGTTCCGTTTCGTTCCTACCCAACGCGTAATACAAAATTTCAAAAAAATAGCCAAAAAATTCAAAATATAAAAAAAAATACCAATGTAGCGACATTTCTGGCAAAAATAGGTTGGAAAAGGATGTGAAGGAGATAAAATAAAAGTTTTCGTTCCGTTCCGTTCCGTCCTGACTCGTAATAGCAAATTCAAAAAAAGTAGAAAAAAAATTCGAAAAAATTAAAAAATACCATTATGGATTCATTTCAAGCCATTATAGGTTGGAAAAGGATGAGATATAGAGAAAATAAAAATTATCGCTCCGTTTCGTTCTTACCCAACGCGTAATAGAAAATTAAAAAAAATAGCAAAAAAATTCAAAAAATTAAAAAATGCCATTCTGGATTCATTTCAAGTCATAATAGGTTCGAAAAGGATGAGAAATAGAGAAAATAAAAATTATCGTTCCGTTCCGTTCCGTTCCTACCCGATGCGTAATAGAAAATTCCAAAAAAATAACAAAAAAATTCAAAAAATTAAGAAAAACCATTATGAATACATTTCAAGCCAAGATAGGTTGGAAAAGGATGAGACAGAGAGAAATAAAAATTTTCGTTCCGTTTCGTTCCTACCCAAAGGGTAATACAAAATTTCAAAAAAATAGCCAAAAAACTCAAAATACCAAAAAATACCAATATGGCAACATTTCTGGCGAAAATAGGTTGGAAAAGGTTGTGAATGAGATAAAATAAAAATTTTTGTTCCGTTCCGTTCCGTCCCGACGCGTAATAGAAAATTCAAAAAAAGTAGAAAAAAAATTCAAAAAATTAAAAAAAAAACCATTATGGATTCATTTCAAGCCATAATAGGTTGGAAAAGGATGAGAAATAGAGAAAATAAAAATTATCGTTCCGTTTCGTTCTTACCCGACGCTGTGATAGAAAATTCCAAAAAAATAGCAAAAAAATTCAAAAAATTAAAAAAATACCATTATGGATTCATTTCAAGCCATAATAGGTTGGAAAAGGATGAGAAATAGAGAAAATAAAAATTATCGTTCCGTTTCGTTCTTACCCGACGCGTGATACAAAATTCCAAAAAAATTGCAAAAAAATTAAAAAATACCATTATGGATTCATTTCAAGCCATAATAGGTTCGAAAAGGATGAGAAATAGAGAAAATAAAAATTTTCGTTCCATTTCGTTCTTATCCGACGCATGATAGAAAATTCCAAAAAAATTCAAAAAATTAAAAGATACCACCATTGTGGCTTCATTTCAAGCTTTTAGGTTGGAAAAGTCCGAGAACGAGCGAAAATAAAAATTATCGATCCGTTTCATTCCTACCCGATGCATAATAGAAAATTCCATAAAAATAACAAAAAAATTAAAAAAATACCATTACAGATTCATTTCAAGCCAAAATAGGTTGGAAAATGATGAGAAAGAGAGAAAATAAAAATTATCGTTCCGTTCCGTTCCGTTCCTACCCGATGCATAATAGAAAATTCCAAAAAAATAACAAAAAAATTCAAAAAATTAAGAAAAACCATTATGAATACATTTCAAGCCAAGATAGGTTGGAAAAGGATGAGACAGAGAGAAATAAAAATTTTCGTTCCGTTTCGTTCCTACCCAACGCGTAATACAAAATTTCAAAAAAATAGCCAAAAAACTCAAAATACAAAAAAATACCAATATGGCAACATTTCTGGCGAAAATAGGTTGGAAAAGGATGTGAATGAGATAAAATAAAAATTTTTGTTCCGTTCCGTCCCGACGCGTAACAGAAAATTCAAAAAAAGTTGAAAAAAAATTCAAAAAACTAAAAAAATACCATTATGGATTCATTTCAAGCCATTATAGGTTGGAAAAGGATGAGAAATAGAGAAAATAAAAATTATCGTTCCGCTTCGTTCTTACCAAACGCGTAATAGAAAATTAAAAAAAAATAGCAAAAAAATTAAAAAAATTAAAAAATGACATTATGAATTCATTTCAAGCCATAATAGTTTGGAAAAGTATGAGAAATAGAGAAAATAAAAATTTTCGTTCCGTTTCGTTCTTACCCGACGTATGATAGAAAATTCCAAAAAAATAGCAAAAAAATTGAAAAAATTAAAAACTACCATTATGAATTCGTTTCAAGCCAAAATAGGTTGGAAAAGGATGAGAAAGATAGAAATAAAAATTTTCGTTCCGTTTCGTTCCTACCCAACGCGTAATACAAAATTTCAAAAAAATAGCCAAAAAATTCAAAATATAAAAAAAATACCAATGTCGCGACATTTCTGGCAAAAATTGGTTGGAAAAGGATGCGAATGACATAAAATTAAAGTTTTCGTTCCATTCCGTTCCGTCCTGATGCGTAATAGCAAATTCAAAAAAAGTAGAAAAAAAATTCAAAAAATTAAAAAATACCATTATGGATTCATTTCAAGCCATTATAGGTTGGAAAAGGATGAGATATAGAGAAAATAAAAATTATCGTTCCGTTTCGTTCTTACCCAACGCGTAATAGAAAATTAAAAAAAATAGCAAAAAAAGTAAAAAAATTAAAAAATACCATTCTGGATTCATTTCAAGTCATAATAGGTTTGAAAATGATGAGAAATAGAGAAAATAAAAATTTTCGTTCCGTTCGTTCTTATCCCACGAATGATAGAAAATTCCAAAAAATTCCAAAATTAAAAGATACCACCATTATGGCTTCATTTCAAGCTTTTAGGTTGGAAAAGTCCGAGAACGAGCGAAAATAAAAATTATCGATCCGTTTCATTCCTACCCGATGCATAATAGAAAATTCCATAAAAATAACAAAAAAATTAAAAAAATACCATTACAGATTCATTTCAAGCCAAAATAGGTTGGAAAATGATGAGAAAGAGAGAAAATAAAAATTATCGTTCCGTTCCGTTCCGTTCCTACCCGATGCATAATAGAAAATTCCAAAAAAATAACAAAAAAATTCAAAAAATTAAGAAAAACCATTATGAATACATTTCAAGCCAAGATAGGTTGGAAAAGGATGAGACAGAGAGAAATAAAAATTTTCGTTCCGTTTCGTTCCTACCCAACGCGTAATACAAAATTTCAAAAAAATAGCCAAAAAACTCAAAATACAAAAAAAATACCAATATGGCAACATTTCTGGCGAAAATAGGTTGGAAAAGGATGTGAATGAGATAAAATAAAAATTTTTGTTCCGTTCCGTCCCGACGCGTAACAGAAAATTCAAAAAAAGTTGAAAAAAAATTCAAAAAACTAAAAAAATACCATTATGGATTCATTTCAAGCCATTATAGGTTGGAAAAGGATGAGAAATAGAGAAAATAAAAATTATCGTTCCGCTTCGTTCTTACCAAACGCGTAATAGAAAATTAAAAAAAAATAGCAAAAAAATTAAAAAAATTAAAAAATGACATTATGAATTCATTTCAAGCCATAATAGTTTGGAAAAGTATGAGAAATAGAGAAAATAAAAATTTTCGTTCCGTTTCGTTCTTACCCGACGTATGATAGAAAATTCCAAAAAAATAGCAAAAAAATTGAAAAAATTAAAAACTACCATTATGAATTCGTTTCAAGCCAAAATAGGTTGGAAAAGGATGAGAAAGATAGAAATAAAAATTTTCGTTCCGTTTCGTTCCTACCCAACGCGTAATACAAAATTTCAAAAAAATAGCCAAAAAATTCAAAATTTCAAAAAAATACCAATGTTGCGACATTTCTGGCAAAAATTGGTTGGAAAAGGATGCGAATGACATAAAATAAAAGTTTTCGTTCCATTCCGTTCCGTCCTGACGCGTAATAGCAAATTCAAAAAAAGTAGAAAAAAAATTCAAAAAATTAAAAAATACCATTATGGATTCATTTCAAGCCATTATAGGTTGGAAAAGGATGAGATATAGAGAAAATAAAAATTATCGTTCCGTTTCGTTTCGTTCTTACCCAACTCGTAATAGAAAATTAAAAAAAATAGCAAAAAAAGTAAAAAAATTAAAAAATACCATTCTGGATTCATTTCAAGTCATAATAGGTTTGAAAATGATGAGAAATAGAGAAAATAAAAATTTTCGTTCCGTTTCGTTCTTATCCCACGAATGATAGAAAATTCCAAAAAAATTCCAAAATTAAAAGATACCACCATTATGGCTTCATTTCAAGCTTTTAGGTTGGAAAAGTCCAAGAACGAACGAAAATAAAAATTATCGTTCCGTTCCATTCCGTTCCTACCCGATGCATAATGGAAAATTCCAAAAAAATAGCCAAAAAATTAAAAATATTAAAAAAAACCATTATTCCGTCATTTCAAGCCAAAATATGATGAAAATGCTGAAAAAGAGTGAAAATAAAAATTATCGTTCCGTTTCATTCCAACTCGATGCGTAATTGAAAATTCCCAAAAAAATTAAAAAAATTAAAAAATTAAAAAAATACCATTATGAAATCATTTCAAGCCAAAATAGGTTGGAAAAGGGTGGGAAAAAGAGAAAATAAAAAATTATCGTTCCGTTTCGTTCCTGCCCGATGCGTAATAGAAAATTCCAAAAAAATTAAAAAAATTTAAAAATTACCATTATGAATTCATTTCAAGCCAAAATAGGTTAGAAAATGATGAGAAAGATAGAAATAAAAATTTTCGTTTCGTTTCGTTCCTACCCAACGCATAATACAAAATTTCAAAAACATAGCCAAAAAATTCAAAATATAAAAAAAATACCAATGTTGCAACATTTCTGGTGAAAATAGGTTGGAAAAGGATGTGAATGAGATAAAATAAAAATTTTCGTTCCATTCCGTTCCGTCCCGACGCGCAATAGAAAATTCAAAAAAAAGTAGAAAAAAAATTCAAAAAATTAAAAAATACCATTATGAATTCATTTCAAGCCATAATAGGTTGGAAAAGGATGACAAATAGAGAAAATAAATATTATCGTTCCGCTTCGTTCTTACCTAACGCGTAATAGAAAATTAAAAAAAAATAGCAAAAAAATTAAAAAAATTAATAACTACCATTATGAATTCGTTTCAAGCCAAAATAAGTTGGAAAAGGATGAGAAAGATAGAAATAAAAATTTTCGTTCCGTTTCGTTCCTACCCAACGCGTAATACAAAATTTCAAAAAAATAGCCAAAAAATTCAAAATATAAAAAAAATACCAATGTTGCGACATTTCTGGCAAAAATAGGTTGGAAAAGGATGTGAATGAAATAAAATAAAAGTTTTCGTTCCGTTCTGTTCCGTCCTGACGCGTAATGGCAAATTCAAAAAAAGTAGAAAAAAAATTCAAAAAATTAAAAAATACCATTATGGATTCATTTCAAGCCATTATAGGTTGGAATAGGATGAGATATAGAGAAAATAAAAA
This sequence comes from Quercus rubra, assembly GCA_035136125.1. Classification (NCBI taxonomy): domain Eukaryota; kingdom Viridiplantae; phylum Streptophyta; class Magnoliopsida; order Fagales; family Fagaceae; genus Quercus; species Quercus rubra. The sequence continues at coordinate 7,525,640 of CM068730.1, read as the reverse complement.
TTATCGTTCCGTTTCGTTCTTACCCAACGCGAAATAGAAAATTAAAAAAACAGCAAAAAAATTCAAAAAATTAAAAAATACCATTCTGGATTCATTTCAAGTCATAATAGGTTCGAAAAGGATGAGAAATAGAGAAAATAAAAATTTTCGTTCCGTTTCGTTCTTATCCCACGAATGATAGAAAATTCCAAAAAAATTCCAAAATTAAAAGATACCACCATTATGGCTTCATTTCAAGCTTTTAGGTTGGAAAAGTCCATGAACGAGCGAAAATAAAAATTATCGTTCCGTTCCATTCCGTTCCTACCCGATGCATAATGGAAAATTCCAAAAAAATAGCCAAAAAATTAAAAATATTAAAAAAAAACCATTATTCCGTCATTTCAAGCCAAAATATGATGAAAATGCTGAAAAAGAGTGAAAATAAAAATTATCGTTCCGTTTCATTCCAACTCGATGCGTAATTGAAAATTCCCAAAAAAATTAAAAAAATTAAAAAATTAAAAAAATACCATTATGAAATCATTTCAAGCCAAAATAGGTTGGAAAAGGGTGGGAAAAAGAGAAAATAAAAAATTATCGTTCCGTTTCGTTCCTGCCCGATGCGTAATAGAAAATTCCAAAAAAATAACAAAAAAATTAAAAAAATTTAAAAATTACCATTATGAATTCATTTCAAGCCAAAATAGGTTGGAAAATGATGAGAAAGATAGAAATAAAAATTTTCGTTTCGTTTCGTTCCTACCCAACGCATAATACAAAATTTCAAAAAAATAGCCAAAAAATTCAAAATATAAAAAAAATACCAATGTTGCAACATTTCTGGTGAAAATAGGTTGGAAAAGGATGTGAATGAGATAAAATAAAAATTTTCGTTCCGTTCCGTTCCGTCCCGACGCGCAATAGAAAATTCAAAAAAAAGTAGAAAAAAAATTCCAAAAATTATAAAATACCATTATGCATTCATTTCAAGCCATAATAGGTTGGAAAAGGATGAGAAATAGAGAAAATAAAAATTTTCGTTCCGCTTCGTTCTTACCTAACGCGTAATAGAAAATTAAGAAAAAATAGCAAAAAAATTAAAAAAATTAAAAACTACCATTATGAATTCGTTTCAAGCCAAAATAAGTTGGAAAAGGATGAGAAAGATAGAAATAAAAATTTTCGTTCCGTTTCGTTCCTACCCAACGCGTAATACAAAATCTCAAAAAAATAGCCAAAAAATTCAAAATATAAAAAAAATACCAATGTTGCGACATTTTTGGCAAAAATAGGTTGGAAAAGGATGTGAATGAGATAAAATAAAAGTTTTCGTTCCGTTCCGTTCCGTCCTGACGCGTAATGGCAAATTCAAAAAAAGTAGAAAAAAAATTAAAAAAATTAAAAAATACCATTATAGATTTCTTTCAAGCCATTATAGGTTGGAAAAGGATGAGATATAGAGAAAATAAAAATTATCGTTCCGTTTCGTTCTTACCCAAAGAGTAATAGAAAATTAAAAAAAATAGCAAAAAAATTTAAAAAATTAAAAAATACCATTGTGGATTCATTTCAAGTCATAATAGGTTCGAAAAGGATGAGAAATAGAGAAAATAAAAATTTTCGTTCCGTTTCGTTCTTATCCCACGAATGATAGAAAATTCCAAAATTAAAAGCTACCACCATTATGGCTTCATTTCAAGCTTTTAGGTTGGAAAAGTCCAAGAACGAGCGAAAATAAAAATTGTCGTTCCGTTCCATTCCGTTCCTACCCGATGCATAATGGAAAATTCCAAAAAAATAGCCAAAAAATTAAAAATATTAAAAAAAACCATTATTCCGTCATTTCAAGCCAAAATATGATGAAAATGCTGAAAAAGAGTGAAAATAAAAATTATCGTTCCGTTTCATTCCAACTCGATGCGTAATTGAAAATTCACAAAAAAATTTAAAAAATAAAAAAATACCATTGTGAAATCATTTCAAGCCAAAATAGGTTGGAAAAGGGTGGGAAAAAGAGAAAATAAAAAATTATCGTTCCGTTTCGTTCCTGCCCGATGCGTAATAGAAAATTCCAAAAAAATAACAAAAAAATTAAAAAAATTAAAAAATTACCATTATAAATTCATTTCAAGCCAAAATAGGTTGAAAAATGATGAGAAAGATAGAAATAAAAATTTTCGTTTCGTTTCGTTCCTACCCAACGCATAATACAAAATTTCAAAAAAATAGCCAAAAAATTCAAAATATAAAAAAAATACCAATGTTGCAACATTTCTGGTGAAAATAGGTTGGAAAAGGATGTGAATGAGATAAAATAAAAATTTTCGTTCCGTTCCGTTCCGTCCCGACGCGCAATAGAAAATTCAAAAAAAAGTAGAAAAAAAATTCAAAAACTTAAAAAATACCATTATGGATTCATTTCAAGCCATAATAGGTTGGAAAAGGATGAGAAATAGAGAAAATGAAAATTATCGTTCCGCTTCGTTCTTACCTAACGCGTAATAAAAAATTAAGAAAAAATAGCAAAAAAATTAAAAAAATTAAAAACTACCATTATGAATTCGTTTCAAGCCAAAATAGGTTGGAAAAGGATGAGAAAGATAGAAATAAAAATTTTCGTTCCGTTTCGTTCCTACCCAACGCGTAATACAAAATTTCAAAAAAATAGCCAAAAAATTCAAAATATAAAAAAAATACCAATGTAGCGACATTTCTGGCCAAAATAGGTTGGAAAAGGATGTGAATGAGATAAAATAAAAGTTTTCGTTCCGTTCCGTTCCGTCCTGACGCGTAATAGCAAATTCAAAAAAAGTAGAAAAAAAATTCGAAAAATTAAAAAATACCATTATGGATTCATTTCAAGCCATTATAGGTTGGAAAAGGATGAGATATAGAGAAAATAAAAATTATCGCTCCGTTTCGTTCTTACCCAACGCGTAATAGAAAATTAAAAAAAAATAGCAAAAAAATTCAAAAAATTAAAAAATGCCATTCTGGATTAATTTCAAGTCATAATAGGTTCGAAAAAGATGAGAAATAGAGAAAATAAAAATTTTCGTTCCGTTTCGTTCTTATCCCACGAATGAAAGAAAATTCCAAAAAAATTCCAAAATTAAAAGATACCACCATTATGGCTTCATTTCAAGCTTTTAGGATGGAAAAGTCCAAGAACGAGCGAAGATAAAAATTATCGTTCCGTTCCATTCCGTTCCTACCCGATGCATAATGTAAAATTCCAAAAAAATAGCCAAAAAATTAAAAATATTAAAAAAAACCATTATTCCGTCATTTCAAGCCAAAATATGATGAAAATGCTGAAAAATAGTGAAAATAAAAATTATCGTTCCGTTTCATTCCAACTCGATGCGTAATTGAAAATTCCCAAAAAAATTAAAAAAATAAAAAAATACCATTGTGAAATCATTTCAAGCCAAAATAGGTTGGAAAAGGGTGGGAAAAAGAGAAAATAAAAAATTATCGTTCCGTTTCGTTCCTGCCCGATGCAAAATAGAAAATTCCAAAAGAAATAACAAAAAAATTAAAAAAATTAAAAAATTACCATTTTGAATTCATTTCAAGCCAAAATAGGTTGGAAAATGATGAGAAAGATAGAAATAAAAATTTTCGTTTCATTTCGTTCCTACCCAACGCATAATACAAAATTTCAAAAAAATAGCCAAAAAATTCAAAATATAAAAAAAATACCAATGTTGCAACATTTCTGGTGAAACTAGGTTGGAAAAGGATGTGAATGAGATAAAATAAAAATTTTCGTTCCGTTCCGTTCCGTCCCGATGCGCAATAGAAAATTCAAAAAAAAGTAGAAAAAAAATTCAAAAACTTAAAAAATACCATTATGGATTCATTTCAAGCCATAATAGGTTGGAAAAGGATGAGAAATAGAGAAAATGAAAATTATCGTTCCGCTTCGTTCTTACCTAACGCGTAATAGAAAATTAAGAAAAAATAGCAAAAAAATTAAAAAAATTAAAAACTACCATTATGAATTCGTTTCAAGCCAAAATAGGTTGGAAAAGGATGAGAAAGATAGAAATAAAAATTTTCGTTCCGTTTCGTTCCTACCCAACGCGTAATACAAAATTTCAAAAAAATAGCCAAAAAATTCAAAATATAAAAAAAATACCAATGTAGCGACATTTCTGGCAAAAATAGGTTGGAAAAGGAGGTGAAGGAGATAAAATAAAAGTTTTCGTTCCGTTCCGTTCCGTCCTGACTCGTAATAGCAAATTCAAAAAAAGTAGAAAAAAAATTCGAAAAATTAAAAAATACCATTATGGATTCATTTCAAGCCATTATAGGTTGGAAAAGGATGAGATATAGAGAAAATAAAAATTATCGCTCCGTTTCGTTCTTACCCAACGCGTAATAGAAAATTAAAAAAAATAGCAAAAAAATTCAAAAAATTAAAAAATGCCATTCTGGATTCATTTCAAGTCATAATAGGTTCGAAAAGGATGAGAAATAGAGAAAATAAAAATTTTTGTTCCGTTCCGTTCCGTCCCGACGCGCAATAGAAAATTCAAAAAAAAGTGGAAAAAAAATTCAAAAAATTAAAAAATACCATTATGGATTCATTTCAAGCCATAATAGGTTGGAAAAAGATGAGAAATAGAGAAAATAAAAATTATCGTTCCGCTTCGTTCTTACCTAACGCATAATAGAAAATTAAAAAAAAATAGCAAAAAAATTAAAAAAATTAAAAACTACCATTATGAATTCGTTTCAAGCCAAAATAGGTTGGAAAATGATGAGAAAGATAGAAATAAAAATTTTCGTTCCATTTCGTTCCTACCCAACGCGTAATACAAAATTTCAAAAAAATAGCCAAAAAATTCAAAATATAAAAAAAAATACCAATGTTGCTACATTTCTGGCAAAAATAGGTTGGAAAAGGATGTGAATGAGATAAAATAAAAGTTTTCGTTCCGTTCTGTTCCGTCCTGACGCGTAATAGCAAATTCAAAAAATGTAGAAGAAGAATTCAAAAAATTAAAAAATACCATTATGGATTCATTTCAAGCCATAATAGGTTGGAAAAGGATGAGAAATAGAGAAAATGAAAATTATCGTTCCGCTTCGTTCTTACCTAACGCGTAATAGAAAATTAAAAAAAAAATAGCAAAAAAATTAAAAAAATTAAAAACTACCATTATGAATTCGTTTCAAGCCAAAATAGGTTGGAAAATGATGAGAAAGATAGAAATAAAAATTTTCGTTCCGTTTCGTTCCTACCCAACGCGTAATACAAAATTTCAAAAAAATAGCCAAAAAATTCAAAATATAAAAAAAATACCAATGTTGCGACATTTCTGGCAAAAATAGGTTGGAAAAGGATGTGAATGAGATAAAATAAAAGTTTTCGTTCCGTTCCGTTCCGTCCTGAAGCGTAATAGCAAATTCAAAAAAAGTAGAAAAAAAATTCGAAAAATTAAAAAATACCATTATTGATTCATTTCAAGCCATTATAGGTTGGAAAAGGATGAGATATAGAGAAAATAAAAATTATCGCTCCGTTTCGTTCTTACCCAACGCGTAATAGAAAATTAAAAAAAATAGCAAAAAAAATTAAAAAATGCCATTCTGGATTCATTTAAAGTCATAATAGGTTCGAAAAGGATGAGAAATAGAGAAAATAAAAATTTTCGTTCCGTTTCGTTCTTATCCCACGAATGAAAGAAAATTCCAAAAAAATTTCAAAATTAAAAGATACCACCATTATGGCTTCATTTCAAGCTTTTAGGATGGAAAAGTCCATGAACGAGCGAAAATAAAAATTACCGTTCCATTCCATTCCGTTCCTACCCGATGCATAATGGAAAATTCCAAAAAAATAGCCAAAAAATTAAAAATATGAAAGAAAACCATTATTCCCCCATTTCAAGCCAAAATATGGTGAAAATGCTGAAAAAGAGTGAAAATAAAAATTATCGTTTCGTTTCATTCCAACTCGATGCGTAATTGAAAATTCCCATAAAAATTAAAAAAATTAAAAAAATTAAAAAATACCATTGTGAAATCATTTCAAGCCAAAATAGTTTGGAAAAGGGTGGGAAAAAGAGAAAATAAAAAATTATCGTTCCGTTTCGTTCCTGCCCGATGCGTAATAGAAAATTCCAAAAAAATAACAAAAAAATTAAAAAAATTAAAAAACTACCATTATAAATTCATTTCAAGCAAAAATAGGTTGGAAAATGATGAGAAAGATAGAAATAAAAATTTTCGTTTCGTTTCGTTCCTACCCAACGCATAATACAAAATTTCAAAAAAATAGCCAAAAAATTCAAAATATAAAAAAAATACCAATGTTGCAACATTTCTGGTGAAAATAGGTTGGAAAAGGATGTGAATCAGATAAAATAAAAATTTTCGTTCCGTTCCGTTCCGTCCCGACGCGCAATAGAAAATTCAAAAAAATGTGGAAAAAAAATTCACAAAATTAAAAAATACCATTATGGATTCATTTCAAGCCATAATAGGTTGGAAAAGGATGAGAAATAGAGAAAATAAAAATTATCGTTCCGCTTCGTTCTTACCTAACGCGTAATAGAAAATTAAAAAAAATAGCAAAAAAATTAAAAAAATTAAAAACTACCATTATGAATTCGTTTCAAGCCAAAATAGGTTGGAAAATGATGAGAAAGATAGAAATAAAAATTTTCGTTCCGTTTCGTTCCTACCCAACGCGTAATACAAAATTTCAAAAAAATAGCCAAAAAATTCAAAATATAAAAAAAATACAAATGTTGCTACATTTCTGGCAAAAATAGGTTGGAAAAGGATGTGAATGAGATAAAATAAAAGTTTTCGTTCCGTTCCGTTCCGTCCTGACGCGTAATAGCAAATTCAAAAAAAGTAGAAAAAAAATTCAAAAAATTAAAAAATACCATTATGGATTCATTTCAATCCATTATAGGTTGGAAAAGGATGAGATATAGAGAAAATAAAAATTATCGTTCCGTTTCATTCTTACCCAACGCGTAATAGAAAATTAAAAAAAATAGCAAAAAAATTCAAAAAATTAAAAAATACCATTCTGGATTCATTTCAAGTCATAATAGGTTCGAAAAAAGGATGAGAAATAGAGAAAATAAAAATTTTCGTTCCGTTTCGTTCTTATCCCACGAATGATAGAAAATTCCAAAAAAATTCCAAAATTAAAAGATACCACCATTATGGCTTCATTTCAAGCTTTTAGGTTGGAAAAGTCCAAGAACGAGCGAAAATAAAAATTATCGTTCCGTTCCATTCCGTTCCTAACCCGATGCATAGTGGAAAATTCCAAAAAAATAGCCAAAAAATTAAAAATATTAAAAAAAACCATTATTCCGTCATTTCAAGCCAAAATATAATGAAAATACTGAAAGAGAGTGAAAATAAAAATTATCGTTCCGTTTCATTCCAACTCGATGCGTAATTGAAAATTCCCAAAAAAAAAAAAAATTAAAAAAAATTAAAAAATACCATTATGAAATCATTTCAAGCCAAAATAGGTTGGAAAAGGGTGGGAAAAAGGGAAAATAAAAAATTATCGTTCCGTTTTGTTCCTGCCCGATGCGTAATAGAAAATTCCAAAAGAATAACAAAAAAATTAAAAAAATTAAAAAATTACCATTATGAATTCATTTCAAGCCAAAATAGGTTGGAAAATGATGAGAAAGATAGAAATAAAAATTTTCGTTTCGTTTCGTTCCTACCCAACGCATAATACAAAATTTAAAAAAAATAGCCAAAAAATTCAAAATATAAAAAAAAAGCCAATGTTGCAACATTTCTGGTGAAAATAGGTTGGAAAAGGATGTGAATGAGATAAAATAAAAATTTTCGTTCCGTTCCGTTCCGTCCCGACGTGCAATAGAAAATTCAAAAAAAAGTAGATAAAAAATTCAAAAAATTAAAAAATACCATTATGGATTCATTTCAAGCCATTATAGGTTGGAAAAAGATGAGAAATAGAGAAAATAAAAAATATCGTTCCGTTTCGTTTTTACCCAACGCGTAATAGAAAATTAAAAAAAATAGCAAAAAAATTCAAAAAATTAAAAAATACCATTCTGGATTCATTTCAAGCCATAATAGGTTCGAAAAGGATGAGAAATAGAGAAAATAAAAATTTTCGTTCCGTTTCGTTCTTATCCGACGCATGATAGAAAATTCCAAAAAAATTCAAAAAATTAAAAGATACCACCATTATGGCTTCATTTCAAGCTTTTAGGTTGGAAAAATCCGAGAATGAGCGAAAATAAAAATTATCGTTACGTTCCGTTCCTACCCAATGCATAATGGAAAATTCCAAAAAAATAGCCAAAAAATTAAAAATATTAAAAAAAATACCATTATGACTTCATTTCAAGCTTTTAGGTTGGAAAAGTCCGAGAACGAGCGAAAATAAAAATTATCGTTCCGTTTCATTCCAACCCAATGCGTAATAGAAAATTCCATAAAAATAAAAAAAAAATTAAAAAATACCATTACGGCTTCATTTCTGGCCAAAATAGGTTGGAAAATGATGAGAAAGAGAGAAAATAAAAATTATCGTTCCGTTTCGTTCCTACCCGATGCGTAATAGAAAATTTCAAAAAAATAACAAAAAAATTCAAAAACTTTAAAAAAAACCATTATGAATACATTTCAAGCCAGGATAGGATGGAAAAGGATGAGACAGAGAGAAATAAAAATTTTCGTTCCGTTTCTTTCTTACCCGACGCATGATTGAGAATTCCAAAAAAATACCATTAGGGCTTCATTTCAAGATTTTGGGTTGGAAAAGTCCGAGAAAAAGCGAAAATAAAAATTATCGTTCCGTTCCGTTCCGTTCCTACCCGATGCATAATGGAAAATTAAAAAAAAATAGCAAAAAAAACTAAAAATATTAAAAAAAAAAACCATTATGGCGTCATTTCAGGCCAAAATATGTTGAAAATGCTGAAAAAGAGAGAGAATAAAAATTATCGTTCCGTTTCTTTCCTATTCGATGCGTAATAGAAAATTCCAAAAAAATTCAAAAAATTAAAAAATACCATAATGAAATCATTTCAAGCCAAAGTAGGTTGGAAAAGGATGGGAAAAAGAGAAAATAAAAAATTATCGTTCCGTTTCTACCCGATGCGTAATAGAAAATTCCAAAAAAATTCAAAAAATTAAAAAATACCATTATGAATTCATTTCAAGCCAAAATAGGATGGAAAATGATGAGAAAGATAGAAATAAAAATTTTCGTTCCGTTTCGTTCCTACCCAACGCGTAATACAAAATTTCAAAAAAATAGCCAAAAAATTCAAAATATAAAAAAAATACCAATGTAGCGACATTTCTGGCAAAAATAGGTTGGAAAAGGATGTGAATGAGATAAAATAAAAGTTTTCGTTCCGTTCCGTTCCGTCCTGACGCGTAATAGCAAATTCAAAAAAAGTAGAAAAAAAATTCGAAAAATTAAAAAATACCATTATGGATTCATTTCAAGCCATTATAGGTTGGAAAAGGATGAGATATAGAGAAAATAAAAATTATCGCTCCGTTTCGTTCTTACCCAACGAGTAATAGAAAATTAAAAAAAATAGCAAAAAAATTCAAAAATTAAAAAATACCATTCTGGATTCATTTCAAGTCATAATAGGTTCGAAAAAAGGATGAGAAATAGAGAAAATAAAAATTTTCGTTCCGTTTCGTTCTTATCCCACGAATGATAGAAAATTCCAAAAAAATTCCAAAACTAAAAGATACCACCATTATGGCTTCATTTCAAGCTTTTAGGATGGAAAAGTCCATGAACGAGCGAAAATAAAAATTACCGTTCCGTTCCATTCCGTTCCTACCCGATGCATAATGGAAAATTCCAAAAAAATAGCCAAAAAATTAAAAATATTAAAAAAAACCATTATTCCGCCATTTCAAGCCAAAATATGGTGAAAATTCTGAAAAAGAGTGAAAAAAAAATTATCGTTCCGTTTCATTCAAACTCGATGCGTAATTGAAAATTCCCAAAAAAATTAAAAAAAATAAAAAAATAAAAAAATACCATTGTGAAATCATTTCAAGCCAAAATAGGTTGGAAAAGGGTGGGAAAAAGAGAAAATAAAAAATTATCATTCCGTTTCGTTCCTGCCCGATGCGTAATAGAAAATTCCAAAAAAATAACAAAAAAATTAAAAAAATTAAAAAATTACCATTATAAATTCATTTCAAGCCAAAATAGGTTGGAAAATGATGAGAAAGATTGAAATAAAAATTTTCGTTTCGTTTCGTTCCTACCCAAAGCATAATACAAAATTTCAAAAAAATAGCCAAAAAATTCAAAATATAAAAAAAATACCAATGTTGCAACATTTCTGGTGAAAATAGGTTGGAAAAGGATGTGAATGAGATAAAATAAAAATTTTCGTTCCGTTCCGTTCCGTCCCGACGCGCAATAGAAAATTCAAAAAAAAGTGGAAAAAAAATTCAAAAAATTAAAAAATACCATTATGGATTCATTTCAAGCCATAATAGGTTGGAAAAAGATGAGAAATAGAAAAAATAAAAATTATCGTTCCGCTTCGTTCTTACCTAACGCGTAATAGAAAATTAAAAAAAGAAGCAAAAAAATTAAAAAAATTAAAAACTACCATTATGAATTCGTTTCAAGCCAAAATAGGTTGGAAAATGATGAGAAAGATAGAAATAAAAATTTTCGTTCCGTTTCGTTCCTACCCAACGCGTAATACAAAATTTCAAAAAAATAGCCAAAAAATTCAAAATATAAAAAAAATACCAATGTTGCGACATTTCTGGCAAAAATAGGTTGGAAAAGGATGTGAATGAGATAAAATAAAAGTTTTCGTTCCGTTCCGTTCCGTCCTGACGCGTAATAGCAAATTCAAAAAAAGTAGAAAAAAAATTCAAAAAATAAAAAAATACCATTATGGATTCATTTCAAGCCATAATAGGTTGGAAAAGGATGAGAAATAGAGAAAATGAAAATTATCGTTCCGCTTCGTTCTTACCTAACGCGTAATAGAAAATTAAAAAAAAATAGCAAAAAAATTAAAAAAATTAAAAACTACCATTATGAATTCGTTTCAAGCCAAAATAGGTTGGAAAATGATGAGAAAGATAGAAATAAAAATTTTCGTTCCGTTTCGTTCCTACCCAACGCGTAATACAAAATTTCAAAAAAATAGCCAAAAAATTCAAAATATAAAAAAAATACCAACGTTGCGACATTTCTGGCAAAAATAGGTTGGAAAAGGATGTGAATGAGATAAAATAAAAGTTTTCGTTCCGTTCCGTTCCGTCCTGACGCGTAATAGCAAATTCAAAAAAAGTAGAAAAAAAATTCAAAAAATAAAAAAATACCATTATGGATTCATTTCAAGCCATAATAGGTTGGAAAAGGATGAGAAATAGAGAAAATGAAAATTATCGTTCCGCTTCGTTCTTACCTAACGCGTAATAGAAAATTAAAAAAAAATAGCAAAAAAATTAAAAAAATTAAAAACTACCATTATGAATTCGTTTCAAGCCAAAATAGGTTGGAAAATGATGAGAAAGATAGAAATAAAAATTTTCGTTCCGTTTCGTTCCTACCCAACGCGTAATACAAAATTTCAAAAAAATAGCCAAAAAATTCAAAATATAAAAAAAATACCAATGTTGCGACATTTCTGGCAAAAATAGGTTGGAAAAGGATGTGAATGAGATAAAATAAAAGTTTTCGTTCCGTTCCGTTCCGTCCTGACGCGTAATAGCAAATTCAAAAAAAGTAGAAAAAAAATTCAAAAAATAAAAAAATACCATTATGGATTCATTTCAAGCCATAATAGGTTGGAAAAGGATGAGAAATAGAGAAAATGAAAATTATCGTTCCGCTTCGTTCTTACCTAACGCGTAATAGAAAATTAAAAAAAAATAGCAAAAAAATTAAAAAAATTAAAAACTACCATTATGAATTCGTTTCAAGCCAAAATAGGTTGGAAAATGATGAGAAAGATAGAAATAAAAATTTTCGTTCCGTTTCGTTCCTACCCAACGCGTAATACAAAATTTCAAAAAAATAGCCAAAAAATTCAAAATATAAAAAAAATACCAATGTTGCGACATTTCTGGCAAAAATAGGTTGGAAAAGGATGTGAATGAGATAAAATAAAAGTTTTCGTTCCGTTCCGTTCCGTCCTGACGCGTAATAGCAAATTCAAAAAAAGTAGAAAAAAAATTCAAAAAATAAAAAAATACCATTATGGATTCATTTCAAGCCATAATAGGTTGGAAAAGGATGAGAAATAGAGAAAATGAAAATTATCGTTCCGCTTCGTTCTTACCTAACGCGTAATAGAAAATTAAAAAAAAATAGCAAAAAAATTAAAAAAATTAAAAACTACCATTATGAATTCGTTTCAAGCCAAAATAGGTTGGAAAATGATGAGAAAGATAGAAATAAAAATTTTCGTTCCGTTTCGTTCCTACCCAACGCGTAATACAAAATTTCAAAAAAATAGCCAAAAAATTCAAAATATAAAAAAAATACCAATGTTGCGACATTTCTGGCAAAAATAGGTTGGAAAAGGATGTGAATGAGATAAAATAAAAGTTTTCGTTCCGTTCCGTTCCGTCCTGACGCGTAATAGCAAATTCAAAAAAAGTAGAAAAAAAATTCAAAAAATTAAAAAATACCATTATGGATTCATTTCAAGTCATAATAGGTTCGAAAAGGATGAGAAATAGAGAAAATAAAAATTTTCTTTCCGTTTCGTTCTTATCCCACGAATGATAGAAAATTCCAAAAAAATTCCAAAATTAAGAGATACCACCATTATGGCTTCATTTCAAGCTTTTAGGTTGGAAAAGTCCAAGAACGAGCGAAAATAAAAATTACCGTTCCGTTCCATTCCGTTCCTACCCGATGCATAATGGAAAATTCAAAGAAAATAGCCAAAAAATTGAAAATATTAAAAAAAACCATTATTCCGCCATTTCAAGCCAAAAGTTGATGAAAATGCTGAAAAAGAGTGAAAATAAAAATTATCGTTCCGTTTCATTCCAACTCGATGCGTAATTGAAAATTCCCAAAAAAATTAAAAAAATAAAAAAATACCATTATGAAATCATTTCAAGCCAAAATAGGTTGGAAAAGGGTAGGAAAAAGAGAAAATAAAAAATTATCGTTCCGTTTCGTTCCTGCCTGATGCGTAATAGAAAATTCCAAAAAAATAACAAAAATATTAAAAAAATTAAAAAATTACCATTATGTATTCATTTCAAGCCAAAATAGGTAGGAAAATGATGAGAAAGATAGAAATAAAAATTTTCGTTCCGTTTCGTTCCTACCCAACGCGTAATACAAAATTTAAAAAAAATAGCCAAAAAATTCAAAATATTAAAAAAATACCAATGTAGCGACATTTCTGGCAAAAATAGGTTGGAAAAGGATGTGAATGAGATAAAATAAAAGTTTTCGTTCCGTTCCGTTCCGTCCTGACGCGTAATAGCAAATTCAAAAAAAGTAGAAAAAAAATTCAAAAAATTAAAAAATACCATTATGGATTCATTTCAAGCCACTATAGGTTGGAAAAGGATGAGATATAGAGAAAATAAAAATTATCGTTCCGTTTCGTTCTTACCCAACGCGTAATAGAAAATTAAAAAAAATAGCAAAAAAATTCAAAAAATTAAGAAATACCATTATGGATTCATTTCAAGCCATAATAGGTTGGAAAAGGATGAGAAATGGAGAAAATAAAAATTATCGTTCCGCTTCGTTCTTACCTAACGCGTAATAGAAAATTAAAAAAAAATAGCAAAAAAATTAAAAAAATTAAAATCTACCATTATGAATTCGTTTCAAGCCAAAATAGGGTGGAAAATGATGAGAAAGATAGAAATAAAAATTTTCGTTCCGTTTCGTTCCTACCCAACGCGTAATACAAAATTTCAAAAAAATAGCCAAAAAATTCAAAATATAAAAAAAATACCAATGTTGCGACATTTCTGGCAAAAATAGGTTGGAAAAGGATGTGAATGAGATAAAATAAAAGTTTTCGTACCGTTCCGTTCCGTCCTGACGCCTAATAGCAAATTCAAAAAAAGTAGAAAAAAAATTCAAAAAATTAAAAAATACCATTATGGATTCATTTCAAGCCATTATAGGTTGGAAAAGGATGAGATATAGAGAAAATAAAAATTATCGTTCCGTTTCGTTCTTACCCAACGCGTAATAGAAAATTAAAAAAAATAGCAAAAAAATTCAAAAAATTAAAAAATACCATTCTGGATGCATTTTAAGTCATAATAGGTTCGAAAAAAGGATGAGAAATAGAGAAAATAAAAATTTTCGTTCCGTTTCGTTCTTATCCCACGAATGATAGAAAATTCCAAAAAAATTCCAAAATTAAAAGATACCACCATTATGGCTTCATTTCAAGCTTTTAGGTTGGAAAAGTCCAAGAACGAGCGAAAATAAAAATTATCGTTCCGTTCCATTCCGTTCCTACCCGATGCATAGTGGAAAATTCCAAAAAAATAGCCAAAAAATTAAAAATATTAAAAAAAACCATTATTCCGTCATTTCAAGCCAAAATATAATGAAAATGCTGAAAGAGAGTGAAAATAAAAATTATCGTTCCGTTTCATTCCAACTCGATGCGTAATTGAAAATTCCCAAAAAAAAAAAAAAATTAAAAAAATTAAAAAATACCATTATGAAATCATTTCAAGCCAAAATAGGTTGGAAAAGGGTGGGAAAAAGGGAAAATAAAAAATTATCGTTCCTTTTTGTTCCTGCCCGATGCGTAATAGAAAATTCCAAAAGAATAACAAAAAAATTAAAAAAATTAAAAAATTACCATTATGAATTCATTTCAAGCCAAAATAGGTTGGAAAATGATGAGAAAGATAGAAATAAAAATTTTCGTTTCGTTTCGTTCCTACCCAACGCATAATACAAAATTTAAAAAAAATAGCCAAAAAATTCAAAATATAAAAAAAATGCCAATGTTGCAACATTTCTGGTGAAAATAGGTTGGAAAAGGATGTGAATGAGATAAAATAAAAATTTTCGTTCCGTTCCGTTCCGTCCCGACGTGCAATAGAAAATTCAAAAAAAAGTAGATAAAAAATTCAAAAAATTAAAAAATACCATTATGGATTCATTTCAAGCCATTATAGGTTGGAAAATGATGAGAAATAGAGAAAATAAAAAATATCGTTCCGTTTCGTTTTTACCCAACGCGTAATAGAAAATTAAAAAAAATAGCAAAAAAATTAAAAAAATTAAAAAATACCATTCTGGATTCATTTCAAGCCAAAATAGGTTGGAAAATGATGAGAAAGATAGAAATAAAAATTTTCGTTCCGTTTCGTTCCTACCCAACGCGTAACACAAAATATCAAAAAAATAGCCAAAAAATTCAAAATATAAAAAAAATACCAATGTTGCAACATTTCTGGTGAAAATAGGTTGGAAAAGGATGTGAATGAGATAAAATAAAAATTTTCGTTCCGTTCCGTTCCGTCCCGACGCGCAATAGAAAATTCAAAAAAAAGTAGAAAAAAAATTCAAAAAATTAAAAAATACCATTATGAATTCATTTCAAGCCATAATAGGTTGGAAAAGGATGAGAAATAGAGAAAATAAAAATTATCGTTCCGTTTCGTTCTTGCCCGACGCGTAATAGAAAATTAAAAAAAATAGCAAAAAAATTCCAAAAATTAAAAAATACCATTCTGGATTCATTTCAAGCCATAATAGGTTCGAAAAGGATGAGAAATAGAGAAAATAAAAATTTTCGTTCCGTTTCGTTCTTATCCGACGCATGATAGAAAATTCCAAAAAAATTAAAAGATACCACCATTATGGCTTCATTTCAAGCTTTTAGGTTGGAAAATCCGAGAACGAGCGAAAATAAAAATTATCGTTCCGTTTCGTTCCTACCCAATGCATAATGGAAAATTCGAAAAAAATAGCCAAAAAATTAAAAATATTAAAAAAAATACCATTATGGCTTCATTTCAAGCTTTTAGGTTGGAAAAGTCCGAGAACGAGCGAAAATAAAAATTATCGTTCCGTTTCATTCCAACCCGATGCGTAATAGAAAATTCCATAAAAATAAAAAAAAAATTTAAAAATACCATTACGGCTTCATTTCTAGCCAAAATAGGTTGGAAAATGATGAGAAAGAGAGAAAATAAAAATTATCGTTCCGTTTTGTTCCTACCCGATGCGTAATAGAAAATTCCAAAAAAATAGCAAAAAAATTGAAAAAAATAAAAACTACCATTATGAATTTATCTCAAGCCAAAATAGGTTGGAAAAGGATGAGAAAGATAGAAATAAAAATTTTCGTTCCGTTTCGTTCCTACCCAACGCGTAATACAAAATTTCAAAAAAATAGCCAAAAAATTGAAAATATAAAAAAATAGCAACGTTGCGACATTTCTAGCGAAAATAGGTTTGAAAAGGATGTGAATGACATAAAATAAAAATTTTCAATCTGTTCCGTTCCGTCCCGACGCGTAATAAAAAATTCAAAAAAAGTAGAAAAAAAATTAAAAAAATTAAAAAATACCATTATGGATTCATTTCAAGCCATTATAGGTTGGAAAAGGATGAGATATAGAGAAAATAAAAATTATCGTTCCGTTTCGTTCTTACCCAACGGGTAATAGAAAATAGAAAAAAATAGAAAAGAAATTAAAAAATACCATTCTTGATTCATTTCAAGCAATAATAGGTTCGAAAAGGATGAGAAATAGAGAAAATAAAAATTTTCGTTCCGTTTCGTTCTTATCCCACGTATGATAGAAAATTCCAAAAAAATTTCAAAATTAAAAGATACCACCATTATGACTTCATTTCAAGCTTTTAGGTTGGAAAAGTCCGAGAACGAGCGAAAATAAAAATTATCGTTCCGTTCCGTTTCTACCCGATGCATAATGGAAAATTCCAAAAAAATAGCCAAAAAATTAAAAATATTAAAAAAAAACCATTATTCCATCATTTCAAGCCAAAATATGATGAAAATGCTGAAAAAGAGAGAAAATAAAAATTATCGTTCCATTTCATTCCAACTCGATGCGTAATTGAAAATTCCAAAAAAAAAAACAAAAAAATTAAAAAATTAAAAAATACCATTATGAAATCATTTCAAGCCAAAATAGGTTAGAAAAGGGTGGGAAAAAGAGAAAATAAAAAATTATCGTTCCGTTTCGTTCCTACCTGATGCGTAATAGAAAATTTCAAAAAAGGAGCAAAAAAATTAAAAAATACCAGTGTTGCTTCATTTCAAGCCATAATAGGTTGGAAAAGATGAGAAACAGAGAAAATAAAAATTTTCGTTCCGTTTCGTTCTTACCCGACGCATGATACAAAATTCCAAAAAAATAGAAAAAAAATTCAAAAAATTAAAACATACCATTATTGCTTCATTTCAAGCTTTTAGGCTGGAAAAGTCTGAGATCGAGCAAAAATAAAAATTATCGTTCCGTTCCTACCCGATGCATAATGAAAAATTCCAAAAAAAAGCCAAAAAATTATAAATATTAAAAAAATACCATTATTGCTTCATTTCAAACCAAAATAGGTTGGAAAAGGCTGAGAAAAATAGAAAATAAAAATTGTCGTTCCGTTTCATTTGTACGCGATGCGTAATAGAAAATTCCATAAAAATAAGAAAAAAATTTTAAAAAATTAAAAAATACCATTACGGATTCATTTCAATCAGAAATAGGTTGGAAAAAGATGAGAAACGGAGAATATAAAAATTATCGTTCCGTTCCGTTCCTACCCGATACATAATGGAAAATTCCAAAAAAAAAGCAAAAAAATTAGAAATATTAAAAAAAAAAACATTATGGCGTCATTTCAAGCAGGAATATGTTAAAATGCTGAAAAACAGAGAAAATAAAAATTATCGTTCCGTTTCGTTCCTACCCGATGCGTAATTGGAAATTCCAAAAAAATAACAAAAAAATTCAAAAAATTCAAAAATACCATAATGAAATCATTTCAAGCCAAAGTAGGTTGGAAAAGGATGGGAAAAAGAGAAAATAAAAAATTATCGTTCCGTTTCGTTTCGTTCCTATCCGATGCGTAATAGAAAATTCCAAAAAAATAACAAAAAAATTAAAAAAATTAAAAAATACCATTATGAATTCATTTCAAGCCAAAATAGGTTGGAAAATGATGAGAAAGATAGAAATAAAAATTTTCGTTCCGTTTCGTTCCTACCCAACGCGTAACACAAAATTTCAAAAAAATAGCCAAAAAATTCAAAATATAAAAAAAATACCAATGTTGCAACATTTCTGGTGAAAATAGGTTGGAAAAGGATGTGAATGAGATAAAATAAAAATTTTCGTTCCGTTCCGTTCCGTCCCGACGCGCAATAGAAAATTCAAAAAAAAGTAGAAAAAAAATTCAAAAAATTAAAAAATACCATTACGAATTCATTTCAAGCCATAATAGGTTGGAAAAGGATGAGAAATAGAGAAAATAAAAATTATCGTTCCGTTTCGTTCTTGCCCGACGCGTAATAGAAAATTAAAAAAAATAGCAAAAAAATTCCAAAAATTAAAAAATACCATTCTGGATTCATTTCAAGCCATAATAGGTTCGAAAAGGATGAGAAATAGAGAAAATAAAAATTTTCGTTCCGTTTCGTTCTTATCCGACGCATGATAGAAAATTCCAAAAAAATTCAAAAAATTAAAAGATACCACCATTATGGCTTCATTTCAAGCTTTTACGTTGGAAAAATCCGAGAATGAGCGAAAATAAAAATTATCGTTCCGTTCTGTTCCTACACAATGCATAATGGAAAATTCCAAAAAAATAGCCAAAAAATTAAAAATATTAAAAAAAATACCATTATGACTTCATTTCAAGCTTTTAGGTTGGAAAAGTCCGAGAATGAGCGAAAATAAAAATTATCGTTCCGTTTCATTCCAACCCAATGCGTAATAGAAAATTCCATAAAAATTAAAAAAAAAATTAAAAAATACCATTACGGCTTCATTTCTGGCCAAAATAGGTTGGAAAATGATGAGAAAGAGAGAAAATAAAAATTATCGTTCCGTTTCGTTTCTACCCGATGCGTAATAGAAAATTCCAAAAAAATAACAAAAAAATTCAAAAACTTTAAAAAAACCATTATGAATACATTTCAAGCCAGGATAGGATGGAAAAGGATGAGACAGAGAGAAATAAAAATTTTCGTTCCGTTTCGTTCTTACCCGACGCATGATTGAGAATTCCAAAAAAATAGTAAAAAAATTGAAAAAATTAAAAGATACCATTATGGCTTCATTTCAAGCTTTTGGGTTGGAAAAGTCCGAGAAAAAGCGAAAATAAAAATTATCGTTCCGTTCCGTTCCGTTCCTACCTGATGCATAATGGAAAATTCAAAAAAAATAGCAAAAAAAACTAAAAATATTAAAAGAAAAACCATTATGGCGTCATTTCAAGCCAAAATATGTTGAAAATGCTGAAAAAGAGAGAGAATAAAAATTATCGTTCCGTTTCTTTCCTATTCGATGCGTAATAGAAAATTCCAAAAAAATAACAAAAAAATTCAAAAAATTAAAAAATTCCATAATGAAATCATTTCAAGCCAAAGTAGGTTGGAAAAGGATGGGAAAAAGAGAAAATAAAAAATTATCGTTCCGTTTCGTTTCGTTCCTACCCGATGCGTAATAGAAAATTCCAAAAAAATAACAAAAAAATTCAAAAAATTAAAAAATACCATTATGAATTCATTTCAAGCAAAATAGGATGGAAAATGATGAGAAAGATAGAAATAAAAATTTTCGTTCCGTTTCGTTCCTACCCAACGCGTAATACAAAATTTCAAAAAAATAGCCAAAAAATTCAAAATATAAAAAAAATACCAATGTTGCAACATTTCTGGTGAAAATAGGTTGGAAAAGGATGTGAATGAGATAAAATAAAAATTTTTGTTCCGTTCCGTTCCGTCCCGACGCGTAATAGAAAATTCAAAAAAAGTAGAAAAAAAATTCAAAAAATTAAAAAATACCATTATGGATTCATTTCAAGCCATTATAGGTTGGAAAAGGATGAGAAATAGAGAAAATAAAAATTATCGTTCCGTTTCGTTCTTACCCGACGCGTAATAGAAAATTTAAAAAAAATAGCAAAAAAATTCAAAAAATTATAAAATACCATTTTGGATTCATTTCAAGCCATTATAGGTTCGAAAAGGATGAGAAATAGAGAAAATAAAAATTTTCGTTCCGTTTCGTTCTTATCCGACGGATGATAGAAAATTCCAAAAAAATTCAAAAAATTAAAAAAATACCATTATGGATTCATTTCAAGCCATAATAGGTTGGAAAAGGATGAGAAATAGAGAAAATAAAAATTATCGTTTCGTTTCGTTCTGACCCGACGCGTAATAGAAAATTCCAAAAAAATAGGAAAAAAATTCAAAAAATTAAAAAATACCATTATGAATTCATTTCAAGCCAAAATAGGTTGGAAAAGGATGGGAAAAAGAGGAAATAAAAAATTAATGTTCCGTTTCGTTTCTAGCCGATGCGCAATAGAAAATTTCAAAAAAATAGCAAAAAAATTCAAAAAATTAAAAAAATACCATTATGACTTCATTTCATGCCAAAATAGGTCAGAAAAGTCTGAGAAAGGGAGCAAATATAAATTATCGTTCCGTTCCGTTCCAACCCGACGCGTAATAGAAAATTCCAAAAAAAGGCAAAAAAATTAAAAAATACCATTATAGAGTCATTTCAAGCCATAATAGGGTGGAAAAGGATGAGAAAGAGAGAAGATAAAAATTATCGTTCCGTTCTGTTCAAACCCGACGCGTAATAGAAAAAATAAAAAAAATAGCAAAAAAATTCAAAAATACCATTATTGATTCATTTCAAGCCAAAATAGGCTGGAATAGTCCGAGAATGGGAGAAAATAAAAATTATCGTTCCGTTCCGTTCCGACCGGACTCGTAATAGAAAATTCCAAAAAAATTCAAAAAATTAAAAAATACCATTATGGATCCATTTCAAGACAAAATAGGCGGGAATAGTCCGAGAAATAGAGAAAATAAAATTTATCGTTCCGTTCCAACCCGACTCATAATAGAAATTCCAAAAAAATAGCAAAAAAATTCAAAAAATTAAAAAGTATCATTATGGATTCATTTCAAGCCATAATAGGTTGGAAAAGGATGAGAAAGAGAAAAAATAAAAATTATCTTCCCGTTTCGTTCCTACCCAACGGGTAATATACAATTTCAAAAAAATAGCCAAAAAATTCAAAATATAAAAAACTACCAATATGACAACATTTCTAGCGAAAATAGGTTGGAAAAGGATGTGAATGAGATAAAACAAAAATTATCGTTCCGTTCCGTTCCTTCCTGCCGCGTAATAGAAAATTCAAAAAAAATAGAAAAAAAAATAAAAAAAATAAAAAAATACCATTATGGATTCATTTCAAGCCATAATAGGTTGGAAAAGGATGAGAAATAGGGAAAATAAAAATTATCTTTCCGTTTCGTTCTTGCCCGACGCGCAATAGAAAATTCTAAAAAAATAGGAAATAATTCAAAAAATTAAAAATACCATTATGAATTCATTTCAAGCCAAAATAGGTTGGAAAAGGTTGGGAAACAGAGAAATAAAAATTATCGTTTCGTTCCGTTCCGTTCCTACCCGATGCGTAATAGAAAATTCCAAAAAAGGAGCAAAAAAATACAAAAAAATTAAAAAATACCATTGTGGCTTCATTTCATGCCAAAATAGGCTAGAAAAGGCTGCGAAAGATAGAAAATAAAAACTATCATTCCGTTCCATTCTTACCCGACGCGTTGTAGAAAATTACAAAAAAGAAAGCAAATAAATTCAAAAATACCATTATGGTTTCATTTGAAGCCAAAATAGGTTGAACAAAGGATGAGAAAGAGAGAAAATAAAAATTTTCGTTCCGTTCCGTTCCGTTCCCAACGCGTAATAGAAATTTCGAAAAAAATAGCAAAAAAATTCTAAAATTTTAAAAACACGTTTATGGATACATTTGAAGCCAAAATAGGTTGGAGAAGGATGAGAAAGAGAGAAAATAAAAATTACTGTTCCGTTCCTACCTGATGCGTAATAGAAAATTCAAAAAAAGGAGCAAAAAAATACAAAAAAAATTAAAAAATACCATTGTGGCTTCATTTCATGCCAAAATAGGCTACAAAAGGCTGCAAAAGATAGAAAATAAAAACTATCCTTCCGTTCCGTTCTTACCCGACGCGTAGTAGAAAATTACAAAAAAAGAAAGCAAAAAAAATTCAAAAATACCATTATGGTTTCATTTGAAGCCAAAATAGGTTGAAAAAAGGATGAGAAAGAGAGAAAATAATAACTATCCTTCCGTTCCGTTCTTACCCGACGCGTAGTAGAAAATTACAAAAAAAGAGAGCAAAAAAATTCAAAAATACCATTATGATTTCATTTGAAGCCAAAATAGGTTGAAAAAAGGATGAGAAAGAGAGAAAATAAAAATTTTCGTTCCGTTCCCTTCCCGACGCGTAATAGAAATTTCGAAAAAAATAGCAAAAAAAATCTAAAATTTTAAAAACACATTTATGGATTCATTTGAAGCCAAAATAGGTTGGAGAAGGATGAGAAAGAGAGAAAATAAAAATTACTGTTCCGTTCCTACCTGATGCGTAATAGAAAATTCAAAAAAGGAGCAAAAAAATACAAAAAAAATTAAAAAATACCATTGTGGCTTCATTTCATGCCAAAATAGGCTACAAAAGGCTGCAAAAGATAGAAAATAAAAACTATCATTCCGTTCCGTTCTTACCCGACGCGTAGTAGAAAATTACAAAAAAAGAAAGCAAAAAAAATTCAAAAATACCATTATGGTTTCATTTGAAGCCAAAATAGGTTGAAAAAAGGATGAGAAAGAGAGAAAATAATAACTATCCTTCCGTTCCGTTCTTACCCGACGCGTAGTAGAAAATTACAAAAAAAGAGAGCAAAAAAATTCAAAAATACCATTATGATTTCATTTGAAGCCAAAATAGGTTGAAAAAAGGATGAGAAAGAGAGAAAATAAAAATTTTCGTTCCGTTCCCTTCCCGACGCGTAATAGAAATTTCGAAAAAAATAGGAAAAAAAATCTAAAATTTTAAAAACACATTTATGGATTCATTTGAAGCCAAAACAGGTTGGAGAAGGATGAGAAAGAGAGAAAATAAAAATTACTGTTCCGTTCCTACCTGATGCGTAATAGAAAATTCAAAAAAAGGAGCAAAAAAATACAAAAAAAATTAAAAAATACAATTGTGGCTTCATTTCATGCCAAAATAGGCTACAAAAGGCTGCAAAAGATAGAAAATAAAAACTATCCTTCCGTTCCGTTCTTACCCGACGCGTAGTAGAAAATTACAAAAAAAGAAAGCAAAAAAAATTCAAAAATACCATTATGGTTTCATTTGAAGCCAAAATAGGTTGAAAAAAGGATGAGAAAGAGAGAAAATAATAACTATCCTTCCGTTCCGTTCTTACCCGACGCGTAGTAGAAAATTACAAAAAAAGAGAGCAAAAAAATTCAAAAATACCATTATGATTTCATTTGAAGCCAAAATAGGTTGAAAAAAGGATGAGAAAGAGAGAAAATAAAAATTTTCGTTCCGTTCCCTTCCCGACGCGTAATAGAAATTTCGAAAAAAATAGCAAAAAAAATCTAAAATTTTAAAAACACATTTATGGATTCATTTGAAGCCAAAATAGGTTGGAGAAGGATGAGAAAGAGAGAAAATAAAAATTACTGTTCCGTTCCTACTTGATGCGTAATAGAAAATTCAAAAAAAGGAGCAAAAAAATACAAAAAAAATTAAAAAATACCATTGTGGCTTCATTTCATGCCAAAATAGGCTACAAAAGGCTGCAAAAGATAGAAAATAAAAACTATCCTTCCGTTCCGTTCTTACCCGACGCGTAGTAGAAAATTACAAAAAAAGAGAGCAAAAAAATTCAAAAATACCATTATGATTTCATTTGAAGCCAAAATAGGTTGAAAAAAGGATGAGAAAGAGAGAAAATAAAAATTTTCGTTTCGTTCCCTTCCCGACGCGTAATAGAAATTTCCAAAAAAATAGCAAAAAATTCTAAAATTTAGAAAATACATTTATGGATTCATTTGAAGCCAAAATAGGTTGGAGAATGATGAGAAAGAGAGAAAATAAAAATTACTGTTCCGTTCCTACCCGATGCGTAATAGAAAATTCAAAAAAAGGAGCAAAAAAATACAAAAAAAATTAAAAAATACCATTGTGGCTTCATTTCATGCCAAAATAGGCTAGAAAAGGCTGCAAAAGATAGAAAATAAAAACTATCCTTCCGTTCCCTTCTTACCCGATGCGTAGTAGAAAATTACAAAAAAAGAAAGCAAAAAAAATTCAAAAATACCATTATGGTTTCATTTGAAGCCAAAATAGGTTGAAAAAAGGATGAGAAAGAGAGAAAATAATAACTATCCTTCCGTTCCGTTCTTACCCGACGCGTAGTAGAAAATTACAAAAAAAGAGAGCAAAAAAATTCAAAAATACCATTATGGTTTCATTTGAAGCCAAAATAGGTTGAAAAAAAGATGAGAAAGAGAGAAAATAAAAATTTTCGTTCCGTTCCGTTCCCGACGCGTAATAGAAATTTCCAAAAAAAGAGCAAAAAATTCTAAAATTTAGAAAATACATTTATGGATTCATTTGAAGCCAAAATAGGTTGGAGAAGGATGAGAAAGAGAGAAAATAAAAATTACCATTTCGTTTCTACCAGACTCCTAAAAGAAAACTCCAAAAAAAATTCCAAAAACATTCAAAAAAAAAAAAAAAAAATACCATTGTGGCTTCATTTCAAGCCGAAATAGGTTGGAAAAGGCTGAAAAAGAGAAAAATAAAAATTATCGTTCCGTTTCGTTCTGACCCAACGCGTAATATAAAATTTCAAAAAAATAGCCAAAAAATTCAAAATATAAAAAACTATTAATATGGCAACATTTCTGGCGAAAATAGGTTGGAAAAGGATGTGAATGAGATAAAATAAAAATTGTCGTTCCGTTTCGTTCCTTCCCATCGCGTAATAGAAAATTAAAAAAAAATAGAAAAAAAACTAAAAAAATTCCATTATGGATTCATTTCAAGCCATAATAGGTTGGAAAAGGATGAGAAATAGAGAAAATAAAAATTATCTTTCCGTTTCGTTCTTGCCCGACGTGTAATAGAAAATTCTAAAAAAATAGGAAAAAATTCAAAAAATTAAAAATACCATTATGAATTCATTTCAAGCCAAAATAGGTTGGAAAAGATTGGGAAAAATAGAAAATAAAAAATTATTGTTCCGTTTCGTTCCTACCCGACGCGTAATAGAAAATTACAAAAAAAAAAGCAAAAAAATTCAAAAATACCATTATGGTTTCATTTGAAGCCAAAATAGGTTGAAAAATGGATGAGAAAGAGAGAAAATAAAAATTTTCGTTCCGTTCCGTTCTCGACGCGTAATAGAAATTTCCAAAAAAATAGCAAAAAAATTCCAAAATTTAAAAAATACCTTTATGGATTCATTTGAAGCCAAAATAGGTTGGAGAAGGATGAGAAAGAGAGAAAATAAAAATTATCGTTCCGTTCCTACCAGACTACTAATAGAAAATTCCAAAAACATTCGAAAAATAAAAAAATACCGTTGTGGCTTCATTTCAAGCCGAAATAGGTTGGAAAAGGCTGAAAAAGAGAAAAATAAAAATTATCGTTTCGTTTCGTTCCAACCCAACGCGTAATACAAAATTCAAAAAAAATTGCAAAAAAATTCAAAAAATTAAAAAAATACCATTATGGATTTATTTCAAGCCAAAATAGGTTGGCGAAGGATGAGAAAGAGAGAAAATAAAAATTTTCGTTCTGTTCCGTTCCTTCCCAGCGCGTAATAGAAAATTCAAAAAAAGTTGCAAAAAAATTCAAAAAATTAAAAAATACAATTATGGATTCATTTGAAGCCATTATATGTTGGAAATGGATGAGAAATAGAGAAAATAAAAATTATCGTTCCGTTTCGTTCTTACCTGATACGTAATAGAAAATTAAAAAAAAATAGCAAAAAACTAAAAAATACCATTATGGATTCATTTCAAGCCATAATAGGTTGGAAAAGGATAAGAAATAGAGAAAATAAAAATTATCGTTTCGTTTCGTTCTGACCCGACGCGTAATAGAAAATTCCAAAAAAATAGGAAAAAAATTCAAAAAATTAAAAAATACCATTATGAATTCATTTCAAGCCAAAATAGGTTGGAAAAGGATGGGAAAAAGAGGAAATAAAAAATTAATGTTCCGTTTCGTTTCTAGCCGATGCGCAATAGAAAATTTCAAAAAAATAGCAAAAAAATTCAAAAAATTAAAAAAATACCATTATGACTTCATTTCATGCCAAAATAGGTCAGAAAAGTCTGAGAAAGGGAGCAAATATAAATTATCGTTCCGTTCCGTTCCAACCCGACGCGTAATAGAAAATTCCAAAAAAAGGCAAAAAAATTAAAAAATACCATTATAGAGTCATTTCAAGCCATAATAGGGTGGAAAAGGATGAGAAAGAGAGAAGATAAAAATTATCGTTCCGTTCTGTTCAAACCCGACGCGTAATAGAAAAAATAAAAAAAATAGCAAAAAAATTCAAAAATACCATTATTGATTCATTTCAAGCCAAAATAGGCTGGAATAGTCCGAGAATGGGAGAAAATAAAAATTATCGTTCCGTTCCGTTCCGACCGGACTCGTAATAGAAAA
The DNA here is from genome assembly GCA_035136125.1 of Quercus rubra. Classification (NCBI taxonomy): domain Eukaryota; kingdom Viridiplantae; phylum Streptophyta; class Magnoliopsida; order Fagales; family Fagaceae; genus Quercus; species Quercus rubra. Next base: position 7,498,869 of record CM068730.1, on the reverse strand, counting down.
TTCCAAAAAAATTCAAAAAATTAAAAAATACCATTATGGATCCATTTCAAGACAAAATAGGCGGGAATAGTCCGAGAAATAGAGAAAATAAAATTTATCGTTCCGTTCCAACCCGACTCATAATAGAAATTCCAAAAAAATAGCAAAAAAATTCAAAAAATTAAAAAGTATCATTATGGATTCATTTCAAGCCATAATAGGTTGGAAAAGGATGAGAAAGAGAAAAAATAAAAATTATCTTCCCGTTTCGTTCCTACCCAACGGGTAATATACAATTTCAAAAAAATAGCCAAAAAATTCAAAATATAAAAAACTACCAATATGACAACATTTCTAGCGAAAATAGGTTGGAAAAGGATGTGAATGAGATAAAACAAAAATTATCGTTCCGTTCCGTTCCTTCCTGCCGCGTAATAGAAAATTCAAAAAAAATAGAAAAAAAAATAAAAAAAATAAAAAAATACCATTATGGATTCATTTCAAGCCATAATAGGTTGGAAAAGGATGAGAAATAGGGAAAATAAAAATTATCTTTCCGTTTCGTTCTTGCCCGACGCGCAATAGAAAATTCTAAAAAAATAGGAAATAATTCAAAAAATTAAAAATACCATTATGAATTCATTTCAAGCCAAAATAGGTTGGAAAAGGTTGGGAAACAGAGAAATAAAAATTATCGTTTCGTTCCGTTCCGTTCCTACCCGATGCGTAATAGAAAATTCCAAAAAAGGAGCAAAAAAATACAAAAAAATTAAAAAATACCATTGTGGCTTCATTTCATGCCAAAATAGGCTAGAAAAGGCTGCGAAAGATAGAAAATAAAAACTATCATTCCGTTCCATTCTTACCCGACGCGTTGTAGAAAATTACAAAAAAAGAAAGCAAATAAATTCAAAAATACCATTATGGTTTCATTTGAAGCCAAAATAGGTTGAACAAAGGATGAGAAAGAGAGAAAATAAAAATTTTCGTTCCGTTCCGTTCCGTTCCCAACGCGTAATAGAAATTTCGAAAAAAATAGCAAAAAAATTCTAAAATTTTAAAAACACGTTTATGGATACATTTGAAGCCAAAATAGGTTGGAGAAGGATGAGAAAGAGAGAAAATAAAAATTACTGTTCCGTTCCTACCTGATGCGTAATAGAAAATTCAAAAAAAGGAGCAAAAAAATACAAAAAAAATTAAAAAATACCATTGTGGCTTCATTTCATGCCAAAATAGGCTACAAAAGGCTGCAAAAGATAGAAAATAAAAACTATCCTTCCGTTCCGTTCTTACCCGACGCGTAGTAGAAAATTACAAAAAAAGAAAGCAAAAAAAATTCAAAAATACCATTATGGTTTCATTTGAAGCCAAAATAGGTTGAAAAAAGGATGAGAAAGAGAGAAAATAATAACTATCCTTCCGTTCCGTTCTTACCCGACGCGTAGTAGAAAATTACAAAAAAAGAGAGCAAAAAAATTCAAAAATACCATTATGATTTCATTTGAAGCCAAAATAGGTTGAAAAAAGGATGAGAAAGAGAGAAAATAAAAATTTTCGTTCCGTTCCCTTCCCGACGCGTAATAGAAATTTCGAAAAAAATAGCAAAAAAAATCTAAAATTTTAAAAACACATTTATGGATTCATTTGAAGCCAAAATAGGTTGGAGAAGGATGAGAAAGAGAGAAAATAAAAATTACTGTTCCGTTCCTACCTGATGCGTAATAGAAAATTCAAAAAAAGGAGCAAAAAAATACAAAAAAAATTAAAAAATACCATTGTGGCTTCATTTCATGCCAAAATAGGCTACAAAAGGCTGCAAAAGATAGAAAATAAAAACTATCATTCCGTTCCGTTCTTACCCGACGCGTAGTAGAAAATTACAAAAAAAGAAAGCAAAAAAAATTCAAAAATACCATTATGGTTTCATTTGAAGCCAAAATAGGTTGAAAAAAGGATGAGAAAGAGAGAAAATAATAACTATCCTTCCGTTCCGTTCTTACCCGACGCGTAGTAGAAAATTACAAAAAAAGAGAGCAAAAAAATTCAAAAATACCATTATGATTTCATTTGAAGCCAAAATAGGTTGAAAAAAGGATGAGAAAGAGAGAAAATAAAAATTTTCGTTCCGTTCCCTTCCCGACGCGTAATAGAAATTTCGAAAAAAATAGGAAAAAAAATCTAAAATTTTAAAAACACATTTATGGATTCATTTGAAGCCAAAACAGGTTGGAGAAGGATGAGAAAGAGAGAAAATAAAAATTACTGTTCCGTTCCTACCTGATGCGTAATAGAAAATTCAAAAAAAGGAGCAAAAAAATACAAAAAAAATTAAAAAATACAATTGTGGCTTCATTTCATGCCAAAATAGGCTACAAAAGGCTGCAAAAGATAGAAAATAAAAACTATCCTTCCGTTCCGTTCTTACCCGACGCGTAGTAGAAAATTACAAAAAAAGAAAGCAAAAAAAATTCAAAAATACCATTATGGTTTCATTTGAAGCCAAAATAGGTTGAAAAAAGGATGAGAAAGAGAGAAAATAATAACTATCCTTCCGTTCCGTTCTTACCCGACGCGTAGTAGAAAATTACAAAAAAAGAGAGCAAAAAAATTCAAAAATACCATTATGATTTCATTTGAAGCCAAAATAGGTTGAAAAAAGGATGAGAAAGAGAGAAAATAAAAATTTTCGTTCCGTTCCCTTCCCGACGCGTAATAGAAATTTCGAAAAAAATAGCAAAAAAAATCTAAAATTTTAAAAACACATTTATGGATTCATTTGAAGCCAAAATAGGTTGGAGAAGGATGAGAAAGAGAGAAAATAAAAATTACTGTTCCGTTCCTACTTGATGCGTAATAGAAAATTCAAAAAAAGGAGCAAAAAAATACAAAAAAAATTAAAAAATACCATTGTGGCTTCATTTCATGCCAAAATAGGCTACAAAAGGCTGCAAAAGATAGAAAATAAAAACTATCCTTCCGTTCCGTTCTTACCCGACGCGTAGTAGAAAATTACAAAAAAAGAGAGCAAAAAAATTCAAAAATACCATTATGATTTCATTTGAAGCCAAAATAGGTTGAAAAAAGGATGAGAAAGAGAGAAAATAAAAATTTTCGTTTCGTTCCCTTCCCGACGCGTAATAGAAATTTCCAAAAAAATAGCAAAAAATTCTAAAATTTAGAAAATACATTTATGGATTCATTTGAAGCCAAAATAGGTTGGAGAATGATGAGAAAGAGAGAAAATAAAAATTACTGTTCCGTTCCTACCCGATGCGTAATAGAAAATTCAAAAAAAGGAGCAAAAAAATACAAAAAAAATTAAAAAATACCATTGTGGCTTCATTTCATGCCAAAATAGGCTAGAAAAGGCTGCAAAAGATAGAAAATAAAAACTATCCTTCCGTTCCCTTCTTACCCGATGCGTAGTAGAAAATTACAAAAAAAGAAAGCAAAAAAAATTCAAAAATACCATTATGGTTTCATTTGAAGCCAAAATAGGTTGAAAAAAGGATGAGAAAGAGAGAAAATAATAACTATCCTTCCGTTCCGTTCTTACCCGACGCGTAGTAGAAAATTACAAAAAAAGAGAGCAAAAAAATTCAAAAATACCATTATGGTTTCATTTGAAGCCAAAATAGGTTGAAAAAAAGATGAGAAAGAGAGAAAATAAAAATTTTCGTTCCGTTCCGTTCCCGACGCGTAATAGAAATTTCCAAAAAAAGAGCAAAAAATTCTAAAATTTAGAAAATACATTTATGGATTCATTTGAAGCCAAAATAGGTTGGAGAAGGATGAGAAAGAGAGAAAATAAAAATTACCATTTCGTTTCTACCAGACTCCTAAAAGAAAACTCCAAAAAAAATTCCAAAAACATTCAAAAAAAAAAAAAAAAAATACCATTGTGGCTTCATTTCAAGCCGAAATAGGTTGGAAAAGGCTGAAAAAGAGAAAAATAAAAATTATCGTTCCGTTTCGTTCTGACCCAACGCGTAATATAAAATTTCAAAAAAATAGCCAAAAAATTCAAAATATAAAAAACTATTAATATGGCAACATTTCTGGCGAAAATAGGTTGGAAAAGGATGTGAATGAGATAAAATAAAAATTGTCGTTCTGTTTCGTTCCTTCCCATCGCGTAATAGAAAATTAAAAAAAAATAGAAAAAAAACTAAAAAAATTCCATTATGGATTCATTTCAAGCCATAATAGGTTGGAAAAGGATGAGAAATAGAGAAAATAAAAATTATCTTTCCGTTTCGTTCTTGCCCGACGTGTAATAGAAAATTCTAAAAAAATAGGAAAAAATTCAAAAAATTAAAAATACCATTATGAATTCATTTCAAGCCAAAATAGGTTGGAAAAGATTGGGAAAAATAGAAAATAAAAAATTATTGTTCCGTTTCGTTCCTACCCGACGCGTAATAGAAAATTACAAAAAAAAAAAGCAAAAAAATTCAAAAATACCATTATGGTTTCATTTGAAGCCAAAATAGGTTGAAAAATGGATGAGAAAGAGAGAAAATAAAAATTTTCGTTCCGTTCCGTTCTCGACGCGTAATAGAAATTTCCAAAAAAATAGCAAAAAAATTCCAAAATTTAAAAAATACCTTTATGGATTCATTTGAAGCCAAAATAGGTTGGAGAAGGATGAGAAAGAGAGAAAATAAAAATTATCGTTCCGTTCCTACCAGACTACTAATAGAAAATTCCAAAAACATTCGAAAAATAAAAAAATACCGTTGTGGCTTCATTTCAAGCCGAAATAGGTTGGAAAAGGCTGAAAAAGAGAAAAATAAAAATTATCGTTTCGTTTCGTTCCAACCCAACGCGTAATACAAAATTCAAAAAAAATTGCAAAAAAATTCAAAAAATTAAAAAAATACCATTATGGATTTATTTCAAGCCAAAATAGGTTGGCGAAGGATGAGAAAGAGAGAAAATAAAAATTTTCGTTCTGTTCCGTTCCTTCCCAGCGCGTAATAGAAAATTCAAAAAAAGTTGCAAAAAAATTCAAAAAATTAAAAAATACAATTATGGATTCATTTGAAGCCATTATATGTTGGAAATGGATGAGAAATAGAGAAAATAAAACTTATCGTTCCGTTTCGTTCTTACCTGATACGTAATAGAAAATTAAAAAAAAATAGCAAAAAACTAAAAAATACCATTATGGATTCATTTCAAGCCATAATAGGTTGGAAAAGGATAAGAAATAGAGAAAATAAAAATTATCGTTTCGTTTCGTTCTGACCCGACGCGTAATAGAAAATTCCAAAAAAATAGGAAAAAAATTCAAAAAATTAAAAAATACCATTATGAATTCATTTCAAGCCAAAATAGGTTGGAAAAGGATGGGAAAAAGAGAAAATAAAAAATTAATGTTCCGTTTCGTTTCTAGCTGATGCGCAATAGAAAATTTCAAAAAAATAGCAAAAAAATTCAAAAAATTAAAAAAATACCATTATGACTTCATTTCGTGCCAAAATAGGTCAGAAAGGCCTGAGAAAGGGAACAAATATAAATTATCGTTCCGTTCCGTTCCAACCCGACGCGTAATAGAAAATTCCAAAAAAAGGCAAAAAAATTAAAAAATACCATTATGGAGTCATTTCAAGCCATAATAGGGTGGAAAAGGATGAGAAAGAGAGAAGATAAAAATTATCGTTCCGTTCTGTTCAAACCCGACGCGTAATAGAAAAAATAAAAAAAATAGCAAAAAAATTCAAAAATACCATTATTGATTCATTTCAAGCCAAAATAGGCTGGAATAGTCCGAGAATGGGAGAAAATAAAAATTATCGTTCCGTTCCGTTCCGACCCGACTCGTAATAGAAAATTCCAAAAAAATTCAAAAAATTAAAAAATACCATTATGGATCCATTTCAAGACAAAATAGGCAGGAATAGTCCGAGAAATAGAGAAAATAAAATTTATCGTTCCGTTCCAACCCGACTCATAATAGAAATTCCAAAAAAATAGCAAAAAAATTCAAAAAATTAAAAAGTATCATTATGGATTCATTTCAAGCCATAATAGGTTGGAAAAGGATGAGAAAGAGAAAAAATAAAAATTATCTTCCCGTTTCGTTCCTACCCAACGCGTAATATACAATTTCAAAAAAATAGCCAAAAAATTCAAAATATAAAAAACTACCAATATGACAACATTTCTAGCGAAAATAGGTTGGAAAAGGATGTGAATGAGATAAAACAAAAATTATCGTTCCGTTCCGTTCCTTCCTGCCGCGTAATAGAAAATTCAAAAAAAATAGAAAAAAAAAAAAAAAAAAAAAAATACCATTATGGATTCATTTCAAGCCATAATAGGTTGGAAAAGGATGAGAAATAGGGAAAATAAAAATTATCTTTCCGTTTCGTTCTTGCCCGACGCGTAATAGAAAATTCTAAAAAAATAGGAAATAATTCAAAAAATTAAAAATACCATTATGAATTCATTTCAAGCCAAAATAGGTTGGAAAAGGTTGGGAAACAGAGAAATAAAAATTATCGTTTCGTTCCGTTCCGTTCCTACCCGATGCGTAATAGAAAATTCCAAAAAAGGAGCAAAAAAATACAAAAAAATTAAAAAATACCATTGTGGCTTCATTTCATGCCAAAATAGGCTAGAAAAGGCTGCGAAAGATAGAAAATAAAAACTATCCTTCCGTTCCATTCTTACCCGACGCGTTGTAGAAAATTACAAAAAAAGAAAGCAAATAAATTCAAAAATACCATTATGGTTTCATTTGAAGCCAAAATAGGTTGAAAAAAGGATGAGAAAGATAGAAAATAAAAATTTTCGTTCCGTTCCGTTCCCAACGCGTAATAGAAATTTCGAAAAAAATAGCAAAAAAATTCTAAAATTTTAAAAATACATTTATGGATTCATTTGAAGCCAAAATAGGTTGGAGAAGGATGAGAAAGAGAGAAAATAAAAATTACTGTTCCGTTCCTACCTGATGCGTAATAGAAAATTCAAAAAAAGGAGCAAAAAAATACAAATAAAATTAAAAAATACCATTGTGGCTTCATTTCATGCCAAAATAGGCTAGAAAAGGCTGCAAAAGATAGAAAATAAAAACTATCCTTCCGTTCCGTTCTTACCCGACGCGTAGTAGAAAATTACAAAAAAAGAATGCAAAAAAAATTCAAAAATACCATTATGGTTTCATTTGAAGCCGAAATAGGTTGAAAAAAGGATGAGAAAGAGAGAAAATAATAACTACCTTCCGTTCCGTTCTTACCTGACGCGTAGTAGAAAATTACAAAAAAAGAGAGCAAAAAAATTCAAAAATACCATTATGGTTTCATTTGAAGCCAAAATAGGTTGAAAAAAGGATGAGAAAGAGAGAAAATAAAAATTTTCGTTCCGTTCCGTTCCCGACGCGTAATAGAAATTTCCAAAAAAATAGCAAAAAATTCTAAAATTTAGAAAATACATTTATGGATTCATTTGAAGCCAAAATAGGTTGGAGAAGGATGAGAAAGAGAGAAAATAAAAATTACCATTTCGTTTCTACCAGACTCCTAAAAGAAAACTCCAAAAAAAATTCCAAAAACATTCAAAAAATAAAAAAAAAATACCATTGTGGCTTCATTTCAAGCCGAAATAGGTTGGAAAATGCTGAAAAAGAGAAAAATAAAAATTATCGTTCCGTTTCGTTCTGACCCAACGCGTAATATAAAATTTCAAAAAAATAGCCAAAAAATTCAAAATATAAAAAACTATTAATATGGCAACATTTCTGGCGAAAATAGGTTGGAAAAGGATGTGAATGAGATAAAATAAAAATTGTCGTTTCGTTTCGTTCCTTCCCATCGCGTAATAGAAAATTAAAAAAAAAATAGAAAAAAAATTAAAAAAATACCATTATGGATTCATTTCAAGCCATAATAGGTTGGAAAATGATGAGAAATAGAGAAAATAAAAATTATCTTTCCGTTTCGTTCTTGCCCGACGTGTAATAGAAAATTCTAAACAAATAGGAAAAAATTCAAAAAATTAAAAATACCATTATGAATTCATTTCAAGCCAAAATAGGTTGGAAAAGGTTGGGAAAAAGAGAAAATAAAAAATTATTGTTCCGTTTCGTTCCTACCCGACGCGTAATAGAAAATTACAAAAAAAAAAGCAAAAAAATTCAAAAATACCATTATGGTTTCATTTGAAGCCAAAATAGGTTGAAAAAAGGATGAGAAAGAGAGAAAATAAAAATTTTCGTTCCGTTCCGTTCGCGACGCGTAATAGAAATTTCCAAAAAAATAGCAAAAAAATTCCAAAATTTAAAAAATACCTTTATGGATTCATTTGAAGCCAAAATAGGTTGGAGAAGGATGAGAAAGAGAGAAAATAAAAATTGTCGTTCCGTTCCTACCAGACTACTAATAGAAAATTCCAAAAATATTCAAAAAATAAAAAAATACCATTGTGGCTTCATTTCAAGCGAAATAGGATGGAAAAGGCTGAAAAAGAGAAAAATAAAAATTATCGTTTCATTTCGTTCCAACCCAACGCGTAATACAAAATTCAAAAAAAATTGCAAAAAAATTCAAAAAACTAAAAAAATACCATTATGGATTTATTTCAAGCCAAAATAGGTTGGCGAAGTATGAGAAAGAGAGAAAATAAAAATTTTCGTTCTGTTCCGTTCCTTCCCAGCGCGTAATAGAAAATTCAAAAAAAGTAGCAAAAAAATTCAAAAAATTAAAAAATACAATTATGGATACATTTCAAGCCATTATAGGTTGGAAAAGGATGAGAAATAGAGAAAATAAAAATTATCGTTTCGTTTCGTTTCTACCCGACGCGTAATAGAAAATTAAAAAAAATAGCAAAAAAATTCAAAAAATTAAAAATAGCATTATGGATTCATTTCAAGCCATAATAGGTTGGAGAAGGATGAGAAACAGAGAAAATAAAAATTTTCGTTCCGTTTCGTTCTTACCCGATGCACGATAGAATATTCCAAAAACATAGCAAAAAAATTCAAAAAATTAAAAGATACCATTATGGCTTCATTTCAAGCTTTTAGGTTGGAAAAGTTCGAGAACGAGCGAAAATAAAAATTATCGTTCCGTTCCGTTCCGTTCCAACCCAATGCATAAAGGAAAATTCCAAAAAAAAGCCAAAAAATTAAAAATATTAAAAAAATACCATTATTGCTTCATTTCAATCCAAAATAAAAATTGTCGTTCCGTTTTTTCCTACCCGATGCGTTATTAAAATTCCATAAAAATAAGAAAAAAATTTTAGAAAATAAAAAAATACCATTACGGATTCATTTCAGGGCAAAATAGGTTGGAAAATGATGAGAAAGGGAGAAAATAAAAATTATCGTTCCATTTCGTTCTTACCCGACACATAATAGAATATTCCAAAAAAATAGGAAAAAAATTCTAAGAATTAAAAAATACCACGATGGCTTCATTTCAAGCCATAATAGGTTGGAAAAGGATGAGAAAGAGAAAAAATAAAAATTATCGTTCCGTTTCGTTCCTACCCAACGCGTAATATAAAATTTCAAAAAAATAGCCAAAATATACAAAATATCATAAACTAAAAATATGGCAAAATTTCTGGCGAAAATAGGTTGGAAAAGGATGTGAATGAGATAAAATAAAAATTATCATTCCATTCCGTTCTTTCCCATCGCGTAATAGAAAATTCAAAAAAAATAGAAAAAAACTTATAAAAATACCATTATGGATTCATTTCAGGCCATAATAGGTTGTAAAATGATGAGAAATAGAGAAAATAAAAATTATCCTTCCGTTTCGTACTTGTCCGACGCATAATAGAAAATTCCAAAAAATAGGAAAAAATTAAAAAAATTAAAAAATACCATTACGAATTCATTTCAAGCCAAAATAGGTTGGAAAAGGATGGGAAAAAGAGAAAATAAAAAATTATCGTTTCGTTTCGTTCCTACCCGATGCGTAATAGAAATTCCAAAAAAATAACAAAAAAATTCAAAAAATTAAAAAATACCATTGTGGCTTCATTTCAAGCCAAAATAGGTTGGAAAAGTATGAGAAAGATAGAAATAAAAATTTTGGTTTCGTTTCCGTCCTACCCAACGCGTAATACAAAATTTCAAAAAAATAGCCAAAAAATTCAAAATATAAAAAAAATACCAACACTGCAACATTTCTGGCGAAAATAGGTTGGAAAAGGATGTGAATGAGATAAAATAAAAATTTTCGTTCCGTTCCGTTCCGTTCTTACCCGACGCGTAATAGAAAATTCCAAAAAAATAGGAAAAAAATTCAAAAAATTAAATAATACCATTACAAATTCATTTCAAGCCAAAATAGGATGGAAAAGGATGGGAAAAAGAGAAAATAAAAAATTATCGTTCCGTTTCGTTTCTACCCGCTGCGTAATAGAAAATTTCAAAAAAATAGCAAAAAAAATTAAAAAAAAAAACTGAAAAATACCATTATGAATGCATTTCAAGCCAAAATAGGATGGAAAAGGATGGGAAAAAGAGAAAATAAAAAATTATCCTTCCGTTTCGTTTCTACCCGATGCGTAGTAAAAAATTTCAAAAAAATAGCAAAAAGATTCAAAAAATTAAAAAATACCATTATGACTTCATTTCATGCCAAAATAGGTTGGAAAAGTCTGAGAAAGGAAGAAAATAAAAATTATCGTTCCATTTCGTTCCAACCCGACGCATAATAGAAAACTCCAAAAAAATAGCAAAAATATAGCAAAAAAAATTAAAAAATACCATTATGGACTCATTTCAAGCCATAATAGGGTGGAAAAGGACGAGAAAGAGAGAAGATAAAAATTATCGTTCCGTTCTGTTCCAACCCGACGCGTAATAGAAAATATCAAAAAAGTAGCAAAAAAATTCAAAAAATTAAAAATTACCATTATGGATTCATTTCAAGCCAAAATAGGCTGGAATAGTCTGAGAAAAAGAGAAAATAATAATTATCGTTCCGTTCCGTTCCAACCCGACTAGCAATAGAAATTCCAAAAAAATAGCAAAAAAATTAAAAAAAAATTGAAAAATACCATTATGAATTCATTTCAAACCAAAATATGATGGAAATGGATGGGAAAAAGAGAAAATAAAAAATTATCCTTCCGTTTCGTTTCTACCCGATGCGTAATAGAAAATTTCAAAAAAATAGCAAAAATATTCAAAAAATAAAAAAATACAATTATGACTTCATTTCATGCCAAAATAGGCTGGAAAAGTCCAAGAAATGGAGAAAATAAAAATTATCGTTCCATTCCGTTCCAACCCGACGCATAATAGAAAACTCCAAAAAAATAGCAAAAAAATTAAAAAATACCATTATGGACTCATTTCAAGCCATAATAGGGTGGAAAAGGACGAGAAAGAGAGAAGATAAAAATTATCGTTCCGTTCTGTTCCAACCCGACGCGTAACAGAAAATATCAAAAAAATAGCAAAAAAATTCAAAAATACCATCATGGATTCATTTTAAGCCAAAATAGGCTGGAATAGTTTGAGAAAGAGAGAAAATAAAAATTATCGTTCCGTTCCGTTCCCTTTCAACCCGACTCGTAATAGAAATTCCAAAAAAATAGAAAAAAAATTGAAAAAAAATTGAAAAATACCATTATGAATTCATTTCAAGCCAAAATAGGATGGAAAAGGATGGGAAAAAGAGAAAATAAAAAATTATCCTTCCGTTTCGTTTCTACTTGATGCGTAATAGAAAATTTCAAAAAAATAGCAAAAATATTCAAAAAATTGAAAAATACCATTATGACTTCATTTCATGCCAAAATAGGTTGGAAAAGTCTGAGAAAGGAAGAAAATAAAAATTATCGTTCCATTTCGTTCCAACCCGACGCATAATAGAAAACTCCAAAAAAATAGCAAAAATATAGCAAAAAAAATTAAAAAATACCATTATGGACTCATTTCAAGCCATAATAGGGTGGAAAAGGACGAGAAAGAGAGAAGATAAAAATTATCGTTCCGTTCTGTTCCAACCCGACGCGTAATAGAAAATATCAAAAAAGTAGCAAAAAAATTCAAAAATACCATTATGGATACCTTCCAAGCCAAAATAGGCTTGAATAGTCCGAGAAAGAGAGAAAATAAAAATTATTGTTTCGTTCCGTTCCAACCCGACCCGTAATAGAAAATTCCAAAAAAATAGCAAAAAAATTAAAAAAAAAATTGAAAAATACCATTATGAATTCATTTCAAACCAAAATATGATGGAAATGGATGGGAAAAAGAGAAAATAAAAAATTATCCTTCCGTTTCGTTTCTACCCGATGCGTAATAGAAAATTTCAAAAAAATAGCAAAAATATTCAAAAAATAAAAAAATACAATTATGACTTCATTTCATGCCAAAATAGGCTGGAAAAGTCCAAGAAAGGGAGAAAATAAAAATTATCGTTCCATTCCGTTCCAACCCGACGCATAATAGAAAACTCCAAAAAAATAGCAAAAAAATTAAAAAATACCATTATGGACTCATTTCAAGCCATAATAGGGTGGAAAAGGACGAGAAAGAGAGAAGATAAAAATTATCGTTCCGTTCTGCTCCAACCCGACGCGTAACAGAAAATATCAAAAAAATAGCAAAAAAATTCAAAAATACCATCATGGATTCATTTTAAGCCAAAATAGGCTGGAATAGTTTGAGAAAGAGAGAAAATAAAAATTATCGTTCCGTTCCGTTCCCTTTCAACCCGACTCGTAATAGAAATTCCAAAAAAATTGAAAAAAAATTGAAAAAAAATTGAAAAATACCATTATGAATTCATTTCAAGCCAAAATAGGATGGAAAAGGATGGGAAAAAGAGAAAATAAAAAATTATCCTTCCGTTTCGTTTCTACTTGATGCGTAATAGAAAATTTCAAAAAAATAGCAAAAATATTCAAAAAATTGAAAAATACCATTATGACTTCATTTCATGCCAAAATAGGTTGGAAAAGTCCGAGAAAGGGAGAAAATAAAAATTATCGTTCCGTTCCGTTCCAATCCGACCCGTAGTAGAAAATTCCAAAAAAATAGCAAAAAAATTAAAAAATTAAAAAATACCATTATGGATCCATTTCAAGCCAAAATAGGCTGGAATAGTCTGAGAAAGAGAGAAAATAATAATTATCGTTCCGTTCCGTTCCAATCCGACTAGTAATAGAAATTCCAAAAAAATAGCAAAAAAATTATAAAAAAATTGAAAAATACCATTATGAATTCATTTCAAGCCAAAATAGGATGGAAAAGGATGGGAAAAAGAGAAAATAAAAAATTATCCTTCCGTTTCGTTTCTACCCGATGCGTAATAGAAAATTTCAAAAAAATAGCAAAAATATTCAAAAAATTAAAAAATACCATTATGACTTCATTTCATGCCAAAATAGGCTGGAAAAGTCCGAGAAAGGGAGAAAATAAAAATTATCGTTCCATTCCGTTCCAACCCGATGCATAATAGAAAACTCCAAAAAAATAGCAAAAAAATTAAAAAATACCATTATGGACTCATTTCAAGCCATAATAGGGTGGAAAAGGACGAGAAAGAGAGAAGATAAAAATTATCGTTCCGTTCTGTTCCAACCCGACGAGTAATAGAAAATATTAAAAAAATAGCAAAAAAATTCAAACATACCATCATGGATTCATTTTAGGCCAAAATAGGCTGGAATAGATGGAGAAAGAGAGAAAATAAAAATTATCGTTCCGTTCCCTTCCAAACCGACTCGTAATAGAAATTCCAAAAAAATAGCAAAAAAATTCAAAAAATTAAAAAGTACCATTATGGATACATTTCAACCCATAATAGGTTGGAAAAGGATGAGAAATAGAGAAAACAAAAATTATCGTTCCGTTTTGTTCTTACCTGACGCGTAATAGAAAATTCCAAAAAATTTCAAAAAATTTCAAAAAATTGAAAAATACCATTATGGATTCATTTCAAGCCATAATAGGTTGGAAAAGGATGAGAAAGAGAAAAAATAAAAATTATCGTTCCGTTTCGTTCCTACCCAACGCGTAATATAAAATTCAAAAAAAATAGAAAAAGAAATTAAAAAAATTAAAAAAATCCCATTATGGATTCATTTCAGACCATAATAGGTTGTAAAATGATGAGAAATAGAGAAAATTAAAATTATCCTTCCGTTTCGTTATTACACGACGCGTAATAGAAAATTCCAAAAAAAAGGAAAAAATTAAAAAATACCATTACGAACTCATTTCAAGCCAAAATAGGTTGGAAAAGGATGGGAAAAAGAGAAAATAAAAAATTATCGTTCCGTTTCGTTCCTACCCGATGCCTAATAGAAAATTCCAAAAAAATAACAAAAAAATAACAAAAAAAATTAAAAAAATTAAAAAATACCATTGTGGCTTCATTTCAAGCCATAATAGATTGGAAAATGATGAGAAAGAGAGAAAATAAAAATTATCGTTCCGTTTCGTTCCTACTCAACGCGTAAAATAAAATTTCAAAAAAATAGCCAAAAAATTCAAAATATAAAAAATTACCAATATGGCAACATTTCTGGCGAAAATCGGTTGGAAAAGGATGTGAATGAGATAAAGTCTGAGAATGGGAGAAAATAAAAAATTTCGTTCCATTCCGTTCCAACCCGACGCATAATAGAAAACTCCAAAAAAATAGCAAAAAAAAATTAAAAAATATCATTATGGACTCATTTCAAGCTATAATAGGGTGGAAAAGGACGAGAAAGAGAGAAGATAAAAATTATTGTTCCGTTCTGTTTCAACCCGACGCGTAATAGAAAATATCAAAAAAGTAGCAAAAAAATTCAAAAATACCATTATGGATACATTCCAGGCCAAAATAGGCTGGAATAGTCCGAGAAAGAGAGAAAATAAAAATTATCGATCCGTTCTGTTTTAACCCGACCCGTAATAGAAAATTACAAAAAAATAGAAAAAAAATTTAAAAAATTAAAAAATACCATTATGGATTCATTTCAAGCCAAAATAGGCTGGACTAGTCTGAGAAAGAGAGACAATAATAATTATCGTTCCGTTCCGTTCCAACCCGACTAGTAATAGAAATTCCAAAAAAATAGCAAGAAAATTCAAAAAATTAAAAAATACCATTATGGATTCATTTCAAGGCAAAATAGGCTGGAATAGTCCAAGAAAGAGAGAAAGTAAAAATTATCGTTCCATTCCGTTCCAACCCGACCCGCAATAGAAAATTCCAAAAAAATAGCAAAAAAATTCAAAAAATTAAAAAATACCATTATGGATTCATTTCAAGGCAAAATAGGCTGGAATAGTCCAAGAAAGAGAGAAAGTAAAAATTATCGTTCCGTTCCGTTCCAACCTGACCCGTAATAGAAAATTCCAAAAAAATAGCAAAAAAATTCAAAAAATTCAAAAATACCATTATGGATTCATTTCAAGCCAAAATAGGCTGGAATAGTCTGAGAAAGAGAGAAATAAAAATTATCGTTCTGTTCCGTTCCGTTCCAACCCGACTCGTAATAAAATTCCAAAAAATAGCAAAAAAAATTCAAAAAAAATTAAAAACTACCATTATGGATACATTTCAAGCCATAATAGGTTGGAAAAGAATGATAAATAGAGAAAACAAAAATTATCGTTCCGTTTCGTTGTTACCCGACGCGTAAAAGAAAATTCCAAAAAAATAGGAAAAAATTTCAAAAAATTAAAAAATACCACTATGGCTTCATTTCAAGCCATAATAGGTTGGAGAAGGATGAGAAAGAGAAAAAATAAAAATTATCGCCCCGTTTCGTTTCGACCCAACGCGTAATATAAAATTTAAAAAAAATAGCCAAAAAATTCAAAATATTACCAATATGGCACCATTTCTGGCGAAAATCAGTTGGAAAAGGATGTGAATGAGATAAAGTCTGAGAAAGGGAGAAAATAAAAATTATCGTTCCATTCCATTCCAACCCGACGCATAATAGAAAAGTCCAAAAAAATAGCAAAAATATAGCAAAAAATTTTAAAAAATTCCATTATGGACTCATTTCAAGCCATCATAGGGTGGAAAATGACGAGAAATAGAGAAGATAAAAATTATCGTTCCGTTCTGTTCCAACCCGACGCGTAATAGAAAATATCAAAAAAGTAGCAAAAAAATTCAAAAATACCATTATGGATACATTCCAAGCCAAAATAGGCTGGAATAGTCCGAGAAAGAGTGAGAATAATAATTACCGTTCCGTTCCGTTCCAACCCGACTAGTAATAGAGATTCCAAAAAAATAGCAAAAAAATTAAAAAAATTGAAAAATACCATTATGAATTCATTTCAAGCCAAAATAGGATGGAAAAGGATGGGAAAAAGAGAAAATAAAAAATTATCCTTCCGTTTCGTTTCTACCCGATGCGTAATAGAAAATTTCAAAAAAATAGCAAAAATATTCAAAAAATTAAAAAATACCATTATGACTTCATTTCATGACAAAATAGGTTGGAAAAGTCCGAGAAAGGGAGAAAATAAAAATTATCGTTCCATTCCGTTCCAACCCAACTCATAAAAGAAAACTCCAAAAAAATAGCAAAAAAATTAAAAAATACCATTATGGACTCATTTCAAGCCATAATAGGGTGGAAAAGGACGAGAAAGAGAGAAGATAAAAATTATCGTTCCGTTCTGTTTCAACCCGACGCGTAATAGAAAATATCAAAAAAATAGCAAAAAAATTCAAAAATACCATTGTGTATTCATTTCAAGCCAAAATAGGCTGGAATAGTCTGAGAAAGAGAGAAAATAAAAATTATCGTTCCGTTCCGTTTCGTTCCAACCCGACTCGTAATAGAAATTCCAAAAAAATAGCAAAAAAATTCAAAAAATTAAAAAGTACCATTATGGATACATTTCAAGCCATAATAGGTTGGAAAAGGATGAGAAACAGTGAAAACAAAAATTATCGTTCCGTTTCGTTCTTACCCGACGCGTAATAGAAAATTCCAAAAAAATAGGAAAAATTTTCAAAAATTTAAAAAATACCATTATGGATTCATTTCAAGCCATAATAGGTTGAAAAATGATGAGAAAGAGGAAAAATAAAAATTATCGTTCCGTTTCGTTCTTACCCAACTCGTAATATAAAATTTCAAAAAAATAGCCAAAAAGTTCAAAATATAAAAAACTAAAAATATGGCAACATTTCTGGCGAAAATAGGTTGGAAAAGGATGTGAATGAGATAAAATAAAAATTATCGTTCCGTACCTTCCCGTCGCATAATAGAAAATTCAAAAAAAATTGAAAAAAAATTAAAAAAATACCATTATGGATTCATTTCAGGCCATAATAGGTTGTAAAATGATGAGAAATAGAGAAAATAAAAATTTTCGTTCCGCTCCGTTCTTACCCGACGCGTAATAGAAAATTCCAAAAAAATAGGAAAAAAATTCAAAAAATTAAATAATACCATTACAAATTCATTTCAAGCCAAAATAGGTTGGAAAAGGATGGGAAAAAGAGAAAATAAAAAATTATCGTTCCGTTTCGTTTCTACCCGATGCGTAATAGAAAATTTCAAAAAAATAGCAAAAAAAATTAAAAAAAATTGAAAAATACCGTTGTGGCTTCATTTCAAGCCATAATAGGATGGAAAAGGATGGGAAAAAGAGAAAATAAAAAATTATCCTTCCGTTTCGTTTTTACCCGATGCGTAATAGAAAATTTCAAAAAATTAGCAAAAATATTCAAAAAATTAAAAACTACCATTATGACTTCATTTCATGCCAAAATAGGTTGGAAAATGATGAGAAATAGAGAGAACAAAAATTATCGTTCCATTCCGTTCCAACCCGACGCATAATAGAAAAATCCAAAAAAATAGCAAAAATATAGCAAAATAATTAAAAAATACCATTATGGACTCATTTCAAGCCATAATAGGACGAGAAAGAGAGAAGATAAAAATTATCGTTCCGTTCTGTTCCAACCCGACGCGTAATAGAAAATATCAAAAAAATAGCAAAAAAATTCAAAAATACCATTATGGATACATTCCAAGCCAAAATAGGCTGGAATAGTCCGAGAAAGAGAGAAAATAAAAATTATCGTTCCGTTCCGTTCCAACCCGACCCGTAATAGAAAATTCCAAAAAAATAGCAAAAAATTTCAAAAAATTAAAAAATACCATTATGGATTCATTTCAAGCCATAATAGGTTGGAAAAGGATGAGAAATAGAGAAAACAAAAATTATCGTTCCATTTCGTTCTTACCAGACGCATAATAGAATATTCCAAAAAAATAGGAAAAAATTCTAAAAATTAAAAAATACCACTATGGCTTCATTTCAAGCCATAATAGGTTGGAAAAGGATGAGAAAGAGAAAAAATAAAAGTTATCGTTCCGTTTCGTTTCTACCCAGCGCGTAATATAAAATTTCAAAAAAAATAGCCAAAAAATTCAAAATATAAAAAACTAAAAATATGGCAACATTTCTGGCGAAAATAGGTTGGAAAAGGATGTGAATGAGATAAAATAAGAATTATCGTTCCGTTCCGTTCCTTCCCGTCGCGTAATAGAAAATTAAAAAAAAAATAGAAAAAAAACTAAAAAAATACCATTATGGATTCATTTCAGGCCATAATAGGTTGTAAAATGATGAAAAATAGAGAAAATAAAAATTGTCCTTCCGTTTCGTTCTTGCCTAATGCATAATAGAAAATTTCAAAAAATAGGAAAAAATTGAAAAAATTAAAAAATACCATTACGAATTCATTTCAAGCCAAAATAGGTTGGTAAAGGATGGGAAAAAGAGAAAATAAAAAATTATCGTTCCGTTTCGTTCCTACCCGATGCGTAATAGAAAATTCCAAAAAAATAACAAAAAAATTAAAAAATACCATTGTGGAAAAGTATGAGAAAGATAGAAATAAAAATTTTCGTTTCGTTTCGTTCCCACCCAACGCGTAATACAAAATTTCAAAAAAATAGCCAAAAAATTCAACATATAAAAAAAAATACCAATATTACATCATTTCTAGCGAAAATAGGTTGGAAAAGGATGTGAATGAGATAAAATAAAAATTTTCGATCCGCTCCGTTCCTTCCCGACGCGTAATAGAAAATTATAAAAAAAAAAAAAAATTCAAAAAATTAAAAAATACTATTATGGATTCATTTCAAGCCATAATCGGTTGGAAAAGGATGAGAAATAGAGAAAATAAAAATTATCCTTCCGTTTCGTTCTTACCCGACGCGTAATAGAAAATTCCAAAAAAATAGGAAAAAAATTCAAAAAATTAAAAAATACCATTACAAATTTATTTCAAGCCAAAATAGGTTGGAAAAGGATGGGAAAAAGAGAAAATAAAAAATTATCGTTCCGTTTCGTATCTACCCGCTGCGTAATAGAAAATTTCAAAAAAATTAAAAAAATTGAAAAATACCATTAGGAATTCATTTCAAGCCAAAATAGGATGGAAAATGATGGGAAAAAGTGAGAATAAAAAATTACACTTCCGTTTCGTTTCTACCCGATGCGTAATAGAAAATTTCGAAAAAATAGCAAAAATATTCTAAAAATTAAAAAATACCATTATGACTTCATTTCATACCAAAATAGGTTGGAAAAGTCTAAGAAAGGGAGAAAATAAAAATTATCGTTCAATTCCGTTCCAACCCGACGCATAATGAAAAACTCCAAAAAAATAACAAAAATATTGCAAAAAAATTAAAAAATACCATTATGGACTCATTTCAAGCCACAATAGGATGGAAAAGGACGAGAAAGAGAGAAGATAAAAATTATTGTTCCGTTCTGTTCCAACCCGACGCGTAATAGAAAATATCAAAAAAGTAGCAAAAAAATTCAAAAATACCATTATGGATACATTCCAGGCCAAAATAGGCTGGAATAGTCCGAGAAAGAGAGAAAATAAAAATTATCGATCCGTTCTGTTCTAACCCGACCCGTAATAGAAAATTACAAAAAAAATAGAAAAAAAATAGAAAAAATTAAAAAATACCATTATGGATTCATTTCAAGCCAAAATAGGCTGGACTAGTCTGAGAAAGAGAGACAATAATAATTATCGTTCCGTTCCGTTCCAACCCGACTAGTAATAGAAATTCCAAAAAAATAGCAAGAAAATTCAAAAAATTAAAAAGTACCATTATGGATACATTTCAAGCCATAATAGGTTGGAAAAGGATGAGAAAAAGAGAAAACAAAAATTATCGTTCCGTTTCGTTCTTACCCGACGCGTAATAGAAAATTCCAAAAAAATAGGAAAATTTTTCAAAAATTTAAAAAATACCATTATGGATTCATTTCAAGCCATAATAGGTTGGAAAAGGATGAGAAAGAGGAAAAATAAAAATTAACGTTCCGTTTCGTTCTTACCCAACGCGTAATATAAAATTTCAAAAAAATAGCCAAAAAATTCTAAATATAAAAAACTAAAAATATGGCAACATTTATGGCGAAAATAGGTTGGAAAAGGATGTGAATGAGATCAAATAAAAATTATCGTTCCGTTCCGTTCCTTCACGTCGCGTAATAGAAAATTAAAAAAAAAATAGAAAAAGAAATTAAAAAAATTAAAAAAATCCCATTATGGATTCATTTCAGACCATAATAGGTTGTAAAATGATGAGAAATAGAGAAAATAAAAATTATCCTTCCGTTTCGTTCTTACCCGACGCGTAACAAAAAATTCCAAAAAAAAGGAAAAAATTAAAAAATACCATTATGAACTCATTTCAAGCCAAAATAGGTTTGAAAAGGATGGGAAAAAGAGAAAATAAAAAATTATCGTTCCGTTTCGTTCCTACCCGATGCCTAATAGAAAATTCCAAAAAAATAACAAAAAAAATTAAAAAAATTAAAAAATACCATTGTGGCTTCATTTCAAGCCATAACAGATTGGAAAATGATGAGAAAGAGAGAAAATAAAAATTATCGTTCCGTTTCGTTCCTACTCAACGCGTAAAATAAAATTTCAAAAAAATAGCCAAAAAATTCAAAATATAAAACATTACCAATATGGCAACATTTCTGGCGAAAATCGGTTGGAAAAGGATGTGAATGAGATAAAGTCTGAGAATGGGAGAAAATAAAAAATTTCGTTCCATTCCGTTCCAACCCGACGCATAATAGAAAACTCCAAAAAAATAGCAAAAAAAATTAAAAAATATCATTATGGACTCATTTCAAGCTATAATAGGGTGGAAAAGGACGAGAAAGAGAGAAGATAAAAATTATCGTTCCGTTCTGTTCCAACCCGACGCGTAATAGAAAATATAAAAAAAGTAGCAAAAAAAATTCAAAAATACCATTATGGATACATTCCAAGCCAAAATAGGCTGGAATAGTCCAAGAAAGAGAGAAAATAAAAATTATCGTTTTATTCCGTTCCAACCCGATCCGTAATAGAAAATTCCAAAAAATTAGCAAAAAAATTAAAAAAATTAAAAAATACCATTATGGATTCATTTCAAGCCAAAATAGGCTAGAATAGTCTGAGCAAGAGAGAAAATAATAATTATTGTTCCGTTCCGTTCCAGCCCGACTAGTAATAGAAATTCCTAAAAAATAGCAAAAAGCATAAAAAAAAATTGAAAAATACCATTATGAATTCATTTCAAGCCAAAATAGGATGGAAAAGGATGGGAAAAAGAGAAAATAAAAAATTATGCTTCCATTTCGTTTCTACCCGATGCGTAATAGAAAATTTCAAAAAAATAGCAAAAATATTCAAAAAATTAAAAAATACCATTATGACTTCATTTCATGCCAAAATAGGTTGGAAAAGTCCGAGAAAGGGAGAAAATAAAAATTATTGTTCCATTCCGTTCCAACCCGACGCATAACAGAAAACTCCAAAAAGATAGCAAAAAAATTAAAAAAAAAACAATTATGGATTCATTTCAAGGCAAAATAGGCTGGAATAGTCCATGAAAGAGAGAAAGTAAAAATTATCGTTCCATTCCGTTCCAACCCGCCCCCAATAGAAAATTCCAAAAAAATAGCAAAAAAATTCAAAAAATTAAAACATACCATTATGGATTCATTTCAAGGCAAAATAGGCTGGAATAGTCCAAGAAAGAGAGAAAGTAAAAATTATCGTTCCGTTCCGTTCCAACCTGACCCGTAATAGAAAATTCCAAAAAAATAGCAAAAAAATTCAAAAAATTAAAAAATACCATTATGGATTCATTTCAAGCCAAAATAGGCTGGAATAGTCTGAGAAAGAGAGAAAATAAAAATTATCGTTCTGTTCCGTTCCGTTCCAACCCAACTCGTAATAGAATTATAAAAAAATAGCAAAAAAATTCAAAAAAAATTAAAAACAACCATTATGGATACATTTCAAGCCATAATAGGTTGGAAAAGAATGAGAAATAGAGAAAACAAAAATTATCGTTCCGTTTCGTTGTTACCCGACACGTAAAAGAAAATTCCAAAAAAATAGGAAAAAATTTCAAAAAATTAAAAAATACCACTATGGCTTCATTTCAAGCCATAATAGGTTGGAGAAGGATGAGAAAGAGAAAAAATAAAAATTATCGTCCCGTTTCGTTTCGACCCAACGCGTAATATAAAATTTCAAAAAAATAGCCAAAAAATTCAAAATATTACCAATATGGCACCATTTCTGGCGAAAATCAGTTGGAAAAGGATGTGAATGAGATAAAGTCTGAGAAAGGGAGAAAATAAAAATTATCGTTCCATTCCATTCCAACCCGACGCATAATAGAAAAGTCCAAAAAAATAGCAAAAATATAGCAAAAAAATTTAAAAAATTCCATTATGGACTCATTTCAAGCCATCATAGGGTGGAAAATGACGAGAAATAGAGAAGATAAAAATTATCGTTCCGTTCTGTTCCAACCCGACGCGTAATAGAAAATATCAAAAAAGTAGCAAAAAAAATTCAAAAATACCATTATGGATACATTCCAAGCCAAAATAGGCTGGAATAGTCCGAGAAAGAGAGAAAATAAAAATTATCGTTCCGTTTTGTTCCAACCCGACCCGTAATAGAAAATTCCAAAAAAATAGTAAAAAAATTAAAAAAAATTAAAAAATACCATTATGGATTCATTTCAAGCCAAAATAGGCTGGAATAGTCTGAGAAATAGTGAGAATAATAATTACCGTTCCGTTCCGTTCCAACCCAACTAGTAATAGAGATTCCAAAAAAATAGCAAAAAAATTAAAAAAAATTGAAAAATACCATTATGAATTCATTTCAAGCCAAAATAGGATGGAAAAAGATGGGAAAAGGAGAAAATAAAAAATTATCCTTCCGTTTCGTTTCTACCCGATGCGTAATAGAAAATTTCAAAAAAATAGCAAAAATATTCAAAAAATTAAAAAATACCATTATGACTTCATTTCATGACAAAATAGGTTGGAAAAGTCCGAGAAAAGGAGAAAATAAAAATTATCGTTCCATTCCGTTCCAACCCAACGCATAAAAGAAAACTCCAAAAAAATAGCAAAAAAATTAAAAAATACCATTATGGACTCATTTCAAGCCATAATAGGGTGGAAAAGGACGAGAAAGAGAGAAGATAAAAATTATCGTTTCGTTCTGTTCCAACCCGACGCGTAATAGAAAATATCAAAAAAATAGCAAAAAAATTCAAAAATACCATTGTGTATTCATTTCAAGCCAAAATAGGCTGGAATAGTCTGAGAAAGAGAGAAAATAAAAATTATCGTTCCGTTCCGTTTCGTTCCAACCCGACTCGTAATAGAAATTCCAAAAAAATAGCAAAAAAATTCAAAAAATTAAAAAGTACCATTATGGATACATTTCAAGCCATAATAGGTTGGAAAAGGATGAGAAATAGCGAAAACAAAAATTATCGTTCCGTTTCGTTCTTACCCGAAGCGTAATAGAAAATTCCAAAAAAATAGGAAAAATTTTCAAAAATTTAAAAAATACCATTATGGATTCATTTCAAGCCATAATAGGTTGAAAAAGGATGAGAAAGAGGAAAAATAAAAATTATCGTTCCGTTTCGTTCTTACCCAACTCGTAATATAAAATTTCAAAAAAATAGCCAAAAAATTCTAAATATAAAAAACTAAAAATATGGCAACATTTATGGTGAAAATAGGTTGGAAAAGGATGTGAATGAGATCAAATAAAAATTATCGTTCCGTTCCGTTCCTTCACGTCGCGTAATAGAAAATTAAAAAAAAATAGAAAAAGAAATTAAAAAAATTAAAAAAATACCATTATGGATTCATTTCAGGCCATAATAGGTTGTAAAATGATGAGAAATAGAGAAAACAAAAATTATCCTTCCGTTTCGTTCTTACCCGACGCGTAATAGAAAATTCCAAAAAAATAGGAAAAAATTAAAAAAATTAAAAAATAGCATTACGAACTCATTTCAAGCCAAAATAGGTTGGAAAAGGATGGGAAAAAGAGAAAATAAAAAATTATCGTTCCGTTTCGTTCCTACCCGATGCCTAATAGAAAATTCCAAAAAAATAACAAAAAAAATTAAAAAAAAATGAAAAAATACCATTGTGGCTTCATTTCAAGCCATAATAGATTGTAAAAGGATGAGAAATAGAGAAAATAAAAATTATCCTTCCGTTTCGTTTTTGCTCGACGCGTAATAGAAAATTCCAAAAAAATAA
Organism: Quercus rubra; assembly: GCA_035136125.1. Lineage (NCBI taxonomy): Eukaryota > Viridiplantae > Streptophyta > Magnoliopsida > Fagales > Fagaceae > Quercus > Quercus rubra. The sequence continues at coordinate 7,474,301 of CM068730.1, read as the reverse complement.
CAAAAAAATTCAAAAAATTTAAAAATACCATTATTAATTTATATCAAGCTAAACTAGGTTGGAAAAGGATTATAAAGAGAGAAATAAAAATTATCGTTCCATTCCGTTCCTACCCGATGCGTAATAGAAAATTCTAAAAAATGAGCCAAAAAATACAAAAAAATTAAAAAATACCATTGTGGCTTCATTTCAAGCCATAATAGGTTGGAAAAGGATGAGAAACAGAGAAAATAAAAATTTTCGTTTCGTTTCGTTCTTACCCGACGCATGACAGAAAATTCCAAAAAAATAGCTAAAGAATTCAAAAAATTAAAAGATACCATTACGGCTTCATTTCAAGCTTTTAGGTTGGAAAAGTCCGTGAACGAGCGAAAATAAAAATTATCGTTCCGTTCCGTTCCGTTCCTACCCGATGCATAATGGAAAATTGCAAAAAAAAGCCAGAAAATCAAAAATATTAAAAAAATACCATTATTGCTTCATTTCAATCCAAAATAGGTTGGAAAAGGCTGAGAAAAAGAGAAAATAAAAATTATCGTTCCGTTCCGTTTCTACCCGATGCATAATGGAAAATTTCAAAAAAAAAGCCAGAAAATTAAAAATATTAAAAAAATACCAGTATTGCTTCATTTCAATCCAAAATAGGTTGGAAAAGGTTGAGAAAAAGAAAAAATAAAAAATTATCGTTCCGTTTCGTTCCTACCCGATGCGTAATAGAAAATTCCAAAAAAATAACAAAAAAATTTAAAAAAATTAAAAAATACTATTATGAATTCATTTCAAGCCAAAATAGGTTGGAAAAGTATGAGAAAGATAGAAATAAAAATTTTCGTTTCGTTTCGTTTCGTTTTATTCCTACGCAACGCGTAACACAAAATTTCAAAAAAATAGCCAAACAATTCAACATATAAAAAAAATACCAATATTGCAACATTTCTGGCGAAAATAGGTTGGAAAAGGATGCGAATGAGATAAAATAAAAATTTTCATTCCGTTCCGTTCCTTCCCGACGAGTAATAGAAAATTAAAAAAAAATAAAAAAAATTCAAAAAATTAAAAAATACCATTATGGATTCATTTCAAGCCATAATAGGTTGGAAAAGGATGAGAAATAGAGAAAATAAAAATTATCATTTCGTTTCGTTCTTATCCGACGTGTAATAGAAAATTCCAAAAAAATAGCAAAAAAATTTAAAAAGAACTAAAAAATACCATTATGGACTCATTTCAAGCCATAATAGGGTGGAAAAGGGCGAGAAAGAGAGAAGATAAAAATTATCGTACCGTTCTGTTCCAACCCGACGCGTAACAAAAAATATCAAAAAAACAGCAAAAAAATTCAAAAATACCATTATGGATTCATTTCAAGCCAAAATAGGCTGGAATAGTCCAAGAAAGAGAGAAAATAAAAATTATCGTTCCGTTCCGTTCCGTTCCAACCCGACCCGTAATAGAAAATTCCAAAAAAAAAGAAAAAAAATTAAAAATATTAAAAAATACCATTATGGATTCATTTCAAGCCAAAATAGGCTGGAATAGTCTGAGAAAGAGAGAAAATAAAAATTATCGTTCCGTTCCGTTCCGTTCCAACCCAACTCGTAATAGAAATTCCAAAAAAATAGTAAAGAATTCAAAAAATTAAAAAGTACCATTATGAATACATTTCAAGCCATAATAGGTTGGAAAAGGATGAGAAATAGAGAAAACAAAAATTATCGTTCCGTTTCGTTCTTACCCGACGCGTAATAGAAAATTCCAAAAAAATAGGAAAAAATTTCAAAAAATTAGAAAATACCATTATGGATTCATTTCAAGCCATAATAGGTAGGAAAATGATGAGAAATAGAGAAAACAAAAATTATCGTTCCATTTCGTTCTTACCCGACGAATAATAGAATATTCCAAAAAAATAGGAAAAAAATTCTAAAAATTAAAAAATACCACTATGGCTTCATTTCAAGCCATAATAGGTTGGAAAAAGATGAGAAAGAGAAAAAATAAAAATTATCGTTCCGTTTCGTTCCAACCCAACGCGTAATATAAAAGTTCAAAAAAATAGCCAAAAAATTCAAAATATAAAAAACTAAAAATATGGCCACATTTCTGGCGAAAATAGGTTGGAAAAGGATGTGAATGAGATAAAATAAAAATTTTCGATCCGTTCCGTTCCTTCCCGACGCGTAATAGAAAATTTAAAAAAAATAAAAAAAATTCAAAAAATTAAAAAATACCATTATGGATTCATTTCAAGCCATAAACGGTTGGAAAAGGATGAGAAATAGAGAAAATAAAAATTATCCTTCCCTTTCGTTCTTACCCGACGCGTAATAGAAAATTCCAAAAAAATAGGAAAAAAATTCAAAAAATTAAAAAATACCACTATGGATTCATTTCAAGCCATAATAGGTTGGAGAAGGATGAGAAAGAGAAAAAATAAAAATTATCGTCCCGTTTCGTTCCGACCGAACGCGTAATATAAAATTTCAAAAAAATAGCCAAAAAATTCAAAATATTACCAATATGGCAACATTTCTGGCGAAAATCAGTTGAAAAAGGATGTGAATGAGACAAAGTCTGAGAAAGGGAGAAAATAAAAATTATCGTTCCATTCCGTTCCAACCCGACGCATAATAGAAAACTCCAAAAAAACAGCAAAAATATAGCAAAAAAGTTAAAAAATACCATTATGGACTCATTTCAAGCCATCATATGGTGGAAAAGGACGAGAAATAGAGAAGATAAAAATTATCGTTCCGTTCTGTTCCAACCCGACGCGTAATAGAAAATATCAAAAAAGTAGCAAAAAAATTCAAAAATACCATTATGGATACATTCCAAGCCAAAATAGGCTGGAATAGTCCGAGAAAGAGAGAAAATAAAAATTATCATTCCGTTTTGTTCCAACCCGACCCGTAACAGAAAATTCCAAAAAAATAGCAAAAAAATTAAAAAAAATACCATTATGGATTCATTTCAAGCCAAATAGGCTGGAATAGTCTGAGAAAGAGTGAGAATAATAATTATCGTTCCGTTCCGTTCCAACCCGACTAGTAATAGAGATTCCAAAAAAATAGCAAAAAAATTAAAAAAAATTGAAAAATACCATTATGAATTCATTTCAAGTCAAAATAGGATGGAAAAGGATGGGAAAAAGAGAAAATAAAAAATTATCCTTCCGTTTCGTTTCTACCCGATGCGTAATAGAAAATTTCAAAAAAATAGCAAAAATATTCAAAAAATTAAAAAATACCATTATGACTTCATTTCATGACAAAATAGGTTGGAAAAGTTCGAGAAAGGGAGAAAATAAAAATTATCGTTCCATTCCGTTTCAACCCGATGCATAATAGAAAACTCCAAAAAAATAACAGAAAAATTAAAAAATACCACTATGGACTCATTTGAAGCCATAATAGGGTGGAAAAGGACGAGAAAGAGAGAAGATAAAAATTATCGTTCCGTTCTATTCAAACCCGACGCGTAATAGAAAATATCAAAAAAATAGGAAAAAAAATTCAAAAATATCATTGTGGATTCATTTTAAGCCAAAATAGGCTGGAATAGTCTGAGAAAGAGAGAAAATAAAAATTATCGTTCCGTTTCGTTCCGTTCCAACCCGACTCGTAATAGAAATTCCAAAAAAATAGCAAAAAAATTCAAAAAATTAAAAAGTACCATTATGGATACATTTCAAGCCATAATAGGTTGGAAAAGGATGAGAAATAGAGAAAACAAAAATTATCGTTCCGTTTCGTTCTTACCCGGCGCGTAATAGAAAATTCCAAAAAAATAGGAAAAAATTTGAAAAATTTAAAAAATACCATTATGGATTCATTTCAAGCCATAATAGGTTGGAAAAGGATGAGAAAGAGAAAAAATAAAAATTATCGTTCCGTTTCGTTCCTACCCAATGCGTAATATAAAATTTCAAAAAAATAGCCAAAAAATTCAAAATATAAAAAACTAAAAATATGGCGACATTTCTGGCGAAAATAGGTTGGAAAAGGATGTGAATGAGATAAAATAAAAATAATCGTTCCGTTCCATTCCCTTCCTTCCCGTCGCGTAATAGAAAATTCAAAAAAAATAGAAAAAAAATTAAAAAAATTAAAAAAAATACCATTATGGATTCATTTCAGGCCATAATAGGTTGTAAAATGATGAGAAATAGAGAAAGTAAAAATTATTCTTCCGTTTCGTTCTTACCCGACGTGCAATAGAAAATTCCAAAAAAATAGGAAAAAATTAAAAAAATTAAAAAATACAATTACGAATTCATTTCAAGCCAAAAAAGGTTGGAAAAGGATGGGAAAAAGAGAAAATAAAAAATTAAAAAACACCATTGTGGCTTCATTTCGAGCCAAAATAGGTTGGAAAAGTATGAGAAAGATAGAAATAAAAATTTTCGTTTCGTTTCGTTTCTACCCAACACGTAATACAAAATTTCAAAAAAATAGCCAAAAAATTCAACATATAAAAAAAATACCAATACTGCAACATTTCTGGCGAAAATAGGTTGGAAAAGGATGTGAATGAGATAAAATAAAAATTTTCGATCCGTTCCATTCCTTCCCGACGCGTAATAGAAAATTCCAAAAAAATAGGAAAAAAATTCAAAAAATTAAAAAATACCACTATGGCTTTATTTCAAGCCATAATAGGTTGGAAAATGATGAGAAAGAGAGAAAATAAAAATTATCGTTCCGTTTTGTTCCTACCCAACGCGTAATATAAAATTTCAAAAAAATAGCCAAAAAATTCAAAATATAAAAAACTACCAATATGGCAACATTTCTGGCGAAAATAGGTTGGAAAAGGATGTGAATGAGATAAAATAAAAATTATCGTTCCGTTCCGTTCCTTCCCGTCGCGTAATAGAAAATTCAAAAAAAAAAGAAAAAAATCGAAAAAATTAAAAAAATACCATTATGGATTCATTTCAAGCCATAATAGGTTGTAAAAGGATGAGAAATGGAAAAAATAAAAATTATCCTTCCATTCGTTCTTGCCCGACGCGTAATAGAAAATTCCAAAAAAATAGGAAAAAAATTCAAAAAATTAAAAAATACCATTATGAATTCATTTAAAGCCAAAATAGGCTGGAAAAGGATGGGAAAAAGAGAAAATAAAAAATTATCGTTCCGTTTCGTTTCTACCCGATGCATAATAGAAAATTTCAAAAAAATAGCAAAACAATTCAAAAAATTAAAAAATACCATTATGAATTCATTTCAAGCCAAAATAGGCTGGAATAGTCTGAGAAAGAGAGAAAATAATAATTATCGTTCCGTTCCGTTCCAACCCGACTAATAATAGAAATTCCAAAAAAATAGCAAAAAAATTCAAAAAATTAAAAAGTACCATTAAGGATTCATTTCAAGCCATAATAGTTTGGAAGGATGAGAAATAGAGAAAATAAAAATTATCGTTCAGTTTCGTTCTTACCCGTGGCGCAACAGAAAATTCCAAAAAAATAGGAAAAAAGTTCAAAAAATTAAAAAATACAACTATGGCTTTATTTCAAGCCATAATAGGTTGGAAAAGGATGAGAAAGAGAGAAAATAAAAATTATCGTTCCGTTTTGTTCCTACCCAACGCGTAATATAAAATTTCAAAAAAATAGTCAAAAAAATCAAAATATAAAAAACTACCAATATGGCAACATTTCTGGCGAAAATAGGTTGGAAAAGGATGTGAATGAGATAAAATAAAAATTATCGTTCCGTTCCGTTCCTTCTTGCCGGGTGATAGAAAATTAAAAAAAAATTAAAAAAATTAAAAAAATACCATTATGGATTCATTTCAAGCCATAATAGGTTGGAAAAGGATGAGAAAGAGAAAAAATAAAAATTATCGTTCCGTTTCGTTCCTACCCAATGCGTAATATAAAATTTCAAAAAAATAGCCAAAAAATTCAAAATATAAAAAACTAAAAATATGGCGACATTTCTGGCGAAAATAGGTTGGAAAAGGATGTGAATGAGATAAAATAAAAATAATCGTTCCGTTCCGTTCCCTTCCTTCCCTTCGCGTAATAGAAAATTCAAAAAAAATAGAAAAAAAATTAAAAAAAATACCATTATGGATTCATTTCAGGCCATAATAGGTTGTAAAATGATGAGAAATAGAGAAAGTAAAAATTATCCTTCCGTTTCGTTCTTACCCGACGTGCAATAGAAAATTCCAAAAAAATAGGAAAAAATTAAAAAAATTAAAAAATACAATTACGAATTCATTTCAAGCCAAAATAGGTTGGAAAAGGATGGGAAAAAGAGAAAATTAAAAATTAAAAAACACCATTGTGGCTTCATTTCAAGCCAAAATAGGTTGGAAAAGTATGAGAAAGATAGAAATAAAAATTTTCGTTTCGTTTCGTTTCTACCCAACACGTAATACAAAATTTCAAAAAAATAGCCAAAAAATTCAAAATATAAAAAAAATACCAATACTGCAACATTTCTGGCGAAAATAGGTTGGAAAAGGATGTGAATGGGATAAAATAAAAATTTTCGATCCGTTCCATTCCTTCCCAACGCGTAATAGAAAATTCAAAAAAAACTAAAAAAAATTCAAAAAACTAAAAAATACCATTATGGATTCATTTCAAGCCATAATCGGTTGGAAAAGGATGAGAAATAGGGAAAATAAAAATTATCCTTCCGTTTCGGTCTTACCCGACGCGTAATAGAAAATTCCAAAAAAATAGGAAAAAATTTCAAAAAATTAAAAAATACCACTATGGCTTTATTTCAAGCCATAATAGGTTGGAAAATGATGAGAAAGAGAGAAAATAAAAATTATCGTTCCGTTTTGTTCCTACCCAACGCGTAATATAAAATTTCAAAAAAATAGCCAAAAAATTCAAAATATAAAAAACTACCAATATGGCAACATTTCTGGCAAAAATAGGTTGGAAAAGGATGTGAATGAGATAAAATAAAAATTATCGTTCCGTTCCGTTCCTTCCCGTCGCGTAATAGAAAATTCAAAAAAAAAAGAAAAAAATCGAAAAAATTAAAAAATACCATTATGGATTCATTTCAAGCCATAATAGGTTGTAAAAGGATGAGAAATGGAAAAAATAAAAATTATCCTTCCATTCGTTCTTGCCCGACGCGTAATAGAAAATTCCAAAAAAATTGGAAAAAAATTCAAAAAATTAAAAAATACCATTATGAATTCATTTAAAGCCAAAATAGGCTGGAAAAGGATGGGAAAAAGAGAAAATAAAAAATTATCGTTCCGTTTCGTTTCTACCCGATGCATAATAGAAAATTTCAAAAAAATAGCAAAACAATTCAAAAAATTAAAAAATACCATTATGAATTCATTTCAAGCCAAAATAGGCTGTAATAGTCTGAGAAAGAGAGAAAATAATAATTATCGTTCCGTTCCGTTCCAACCCGACTAATAATAGAAATAGCAAAAAAATTCAAAAAATTAAAAAGTACCATTAAGGATTCATTTCAAGCCATAATAGTTTGGAAGGATGAGAAATAGAGAAAACAAAAATTATCGTTCAGTTTCGTTCTTACCCGTGGCGCAACAGAAAATTCCAAAAAAATAGGAAAAAAGTTCAAAAAATTAAAAAATACAACTATGGCTTTATTTCAAGCCATAATAGGTTGGAAAAGGATGAGAAAGAGAGAAAATAAAAATTATCGTTCCGTTTTGTTCCTACCCAACGCGTAATATAAAATTTCAAAACAATAGTCAAAAAAATCAAAATATAAAAAACTACCAATATGGCAACATTTCTGGCGAAAATAGGTTGGAAAAGGATGTGAATGAGATAAAATAAAAATTATCGTTCCGTTCCGTTCCTTCTTGCCGGGTGATAGAAAATTAAAAAAATTAAAAAAATATCATTATGGATTCATTTCAAGCCATAATAGTTTGGAAAATGATGAGAAATAGAGAAAACAAAAATTATCGTTCAGTTTCGTTCTTACCCGACGCGTAACAGAAAATTCCAAAAAATTAGGAAAAAAATTCAAAAAATTAAAAAAAACCTCTATGCCTTTATTTCAAGCCATAATAGGTTGCAAAAGGATGAGAAAGAGTGAAAATAAAAATTATCGTTCCGTTTCGTTCCTACCCAACGCGTAATATAAAATTTCAAAAAAATAGCCAAAAAATTCAAAATATAAAAAACTACCAATATGGCAACATTTCTGGCGAAAATAGGTTGGAAAAGGATGTAAATGAGATAAAATAAAAATTTTCGCCCCGCTCCGTTCCTTCCCGTTGCGTAATAGAAAATTCAAAAAAAATAGAAAAAATTAAAAAAATACCATTATGGATTCATTTCAAGCCATAATAGGTTGTAAAAGGATGAGAAATAGAGAAAATAAAAATTATCCTTCCGTTTCGTTCTTACCCGACGCGTGATAGAAAATTCCAAAAAAATAGAAAAAAAATTCAAAAAATTAAAAAATACCATTATGAATTCATTTCACGCCAAAATAGGTTGGAAAAGGATGGGAAAAAGAGAAAATAGAAAATTATCGTTCCGTTTCGTTTCTACCCGATGCGTAATAGAAAATTTCAAAAAAATTGCAAAAAAATTTAAAAAATTAAAAAATACCATTATGAATTCATTTCAAGTCAAAATAGGTTGGAAAATGATGGGAAAAAGAGAAAATAAAAAATTATCGTTCCGTTTCGTTTCTACCCGACGCGTAATAGAAAATTTCAAAAAAATTCAAAAAATTAAAAAATACCATTATGACTTTATTTCGTGCCAAAATAGGTTGGAAAAGTCTGAGAAAGGGAGAAAATAAAAATTATCGTTCCGTTCCGTTCCTACCTGATGCAATAATGGAAAATTCCAAAAAAATAGCAAAAAAATTAGAAATATTAAAAAAAAAACATTATGGCGTCATTTCAAGCGGAAATATGTTAAAACGCTGAAAAAGATAGAAAAGAAAAATTATCGTTCCGTTTCGTTCCTACCCGATGCGTAATTGGAAATTTAAAAAAAAATAGCAAAAAAATTAAAAAATACCATTATGGACTCATTTCAAGCCATAATAGGGTGGAAAAGGATGAGAAAGAGAGAAGATAAAAATTATCGTTCCGTTTTGTTCCAACCCGACGCGTAATAGAAAATATCAAAAAAGTAGCAAAAAAATTAAAAAATACTATTATGGATTCAATTCAAGCCAAAATAGGCTGGAATAGTCTAAGAAAGATAGAAAATAATAATTATAGTTCCGTTCCGTTCCAACCCGACTAGTAATAGAAATTCCAAAAAAATAGCAAAAAAATTCAAAAAATTAAAAAATACCATTATGGATTCATTTCAAGCCAAAATAGGCTGGAATAGTCTGAGAAAGAGAGAAAATAATAATTATCGTTTCGTTCCGTTCCAACCCGACTAGTAATAGAAATTCCAAAAAAATTCAAAAAATTAAAAAGTACCATTATGGATTCATTTCAAGCCATAATAGTTTGGAAAAGGATGAGAAATAGAGAAAACAAAAATTATCGTTCAGTTTCGTTCTTACCCGACGCGTAACAGAAAATTCCAAAAAATTAGAAAAAAAATTCAAAAAATTAAAAAAAACCTCTATGGCTTTATTTCAAGCCATAATAGGTTGCAAAAGGATGAGAAAGAGTGAAAATAAAAATTATCGTCCCGTTTCGTTCTTACCCAACGCGTAATATAAAATTTCAAAAAAATAGACAAAAAAATTCAAAAAATAAAAAAATACCATTATTAATTCATTTCAAGCTAAACTAGGTTGGAAAAGGATTAGAAAGTGAGAAATAAAAATTATCGTTCCGTTCCGTTCCTGGCCGGTGCGTAATAGAAAATGCTAAAAAAGGAGCAAAAAAATTAAAAAATACCATTGCGGCTTCATTTCAAGCCATACAAGGTTGGAAAAGGATGAGAAACAGAGAAAATAAAAATTTTCGTTCCGTTTCGTTCTTACCCGACGCATGATAGAAAATTCCAAAAAAATAGACAAAAAATTCAAAAAATTAAAAGATACCATTATGGCTTCATTTCAAGCTTTTAGGTTGGAAAAGTTCGAGAACGAGCGAAAATAAAAATTATCGTTCCGTTCCTACCCAATGCATAATGGAAAATTCCAAAAAAAAGCCAGAAAATTAAAAATATTAAAAAAATACGTTTATTGCTTCATTTCAATCCAAAATAGGTTGGAAAAGGCTGGGAAAAAGGGAAAATAAAAAATTATCTTTCCGTTTCGTTCCTACCCGATGCGTAATAGAAAATTCCAAAAAAATAAGAAAAAAATTCAAAAAAATTAAAAAATACCATTATGAATTCATTTCAAGCCAAAATAGGTTGGAAAAGGACGAGAAATATAGAAATAAAAATTTTAGTTCCATTTCGTTCCTACCCAACGCGCAATACAAAATTTCAAAAAAATAGCCAAAAAATTCAAAATATAAAAAAAAAAATACCAATATTGCAACCTTTCTGGCGAAAATAGGTTGGAAAAGGATATGAATGAGATAAAATAAAAATTTTCGCTCCGTTCCGTTCCGTTCCTTCCCGACGCGTAATAGAAAATTAAAAAAAAAAAAGAAAAAAAATTAAAAAATACCATTATGGATTCATTTCAAGCCATAATAGGTTGGAGAAGGATGAGAAATAGAGAAAATAAAAATTATTGTTCCGTTTCGTTTCTACCCGACGCGTAATAGAAAATTCCAAAAAAATAGGAGAAAAAGTCAAAAAATGAAAAAATACCACAATGGCTTTATTTCAAGCCATAATAGGTTGGAAAAGGATGAGAAATAGAGAAAATAAAAATTATCGTTCCGTTTCGTTCCTACCCAACGCGTAATATAAAATTTCAAAAAAAATAGCCAAAAAATTCAAAATATAAAAAACAACCAATACGTCAACATTTCTGGTGAAAATAGGTTGGAAAAGGATGTGAATGAGATAAAATAAAAATTATCGTTCCGTTCCGGTCCTTCTTGCCGCGTGATAGAAAATTAAAAAAAAAAATTAAAAAAATTAAAAAAATACCATTATGGATTCATTTCAAGCCATAATAGGTTGTAAAAGGAGGAGAAATAGAGAAAATAAAAATTATCCTTCCGTTTCGTTCTTGCCCGACGCGTAATAGAAAATTCTAAAAAAATAGGAAAAAATTCAAAAAATTAAAAAATACCATTATGAATTCATTTCAAGCCAAAATAGGTTGGAAAAGGATGGGTAAAAGAGAAAATGAAAAATTATCGTTCCGTTTCGTTTTTACCCGATGCGTAATAGAAAATTTCAAAAAAATAACAAAAAAATTCAAAAAATTAAAAAATACCATTATTAATTCATTTCATGCTAAATTAGGTTGGAAAAGGATTAGAAAGAGAGAAATAAAAATTATAGTTCCGTTTCGTTCCTACCCGATGCATAATAGAAAATTCTAAAAAATGAGCAAAAAAATACAAAAAAATTAAAAAATACCATTGTGGCTTCATTTCAAGCCATAATAGGTTGGAAAAGGATGAGAAACAGAGAAAATAAAAATTTTTGTTCTATTTCGTTCTTACCCAACGCATGATAGAAAATTCCGAAAAATTAGCAAAAAAATTCAAAAAATTGAAAGATACCATTAGGGCTTCATTTCAAGCTTTTAGGTAGGAAAAGTCCGAGAACGAGAGAAAATAAAAATTATCGTTCCGTTCCGTTCCGTTTCTACCCGATGCATAATGGAAAATTCCAAAAAAAAAGCCGGAAAATTAAAAATATTAAAAAAATACCATTATTGCTTCATTTCAATCCAAAATAGGTTGGAAAAGGTTGAGAAAATAAAAATTGTCGTTCCGTTTCATTACTACCCGATGCGTAACAGAAAATTCTATAAAAATAAGAAAAAAAATTAAAAAAATACCATTACGGATTCATTTCAAGCCAAAATAGGTTGGAAAATGATGAGAAAGAGAGAAAATAAAAATTATTGTTCCGTTCCGTTCCGTTCCTACCCGATGCATAATTGAAAATTCCAAAAAAAATAGCAAAAAAATTAGAAATATTAAAAAAAAAAAAAACATTATGTCGTCATTTCAAGTGGAAATATATTAAAATGCTGAAAAAGGGAGAAAATAAAAATTATCGTTCCGTTTCGTTCCTACCCGATGCCTAATTGGAAATTCCAAAAAAATAAGAAAAAAATTGAAAAAATTAAAAAATACCACAATGAAATCATTTCAAGCCAAAGTAGGTTGGAAAAGGATGGGAAAAAGAGAAAATAAAAAATTATCGTTCCGTTTCGTTCCTACCCGATGCGTAATAGAAAATTCCAAAAAAATAAGAAAAAAAATTCAAAAATACCATTATGAATTCATTTCAAGCCAAAATAGGTTGGAATAGGATGAGAAAGATAGAAATAAAAATTTTAGTTCCGTTTCGTTCATACCCAACGCGTAATACAATATTTCAAAAAAATAGCCAAAAAATTCAAAATACAAAAAAAATACCAATATTGCAACCTTTCTGGCGAAAATAGGTTGGAAAAGGATGTGAATGAGATAAAATAAAAATTTTCGTGCTGTTCCGTTCCGTTCCTTCCCGACGCGTAATAGAAAATTCAAAAAAAAAAGAAAAAAATTCAAAAAATTAAAAAATACTATTATGAATTCATTTCAAGTCAAAATAGGTTGGAAAAGGATGAGAAAGATAGACATAAAAATTTTAGTTCCGTTTCGTTCCTACCCAACGCGTAATACAATATTTCAAAAAAATAGCCAAAAAATTCAAAATATAAAAAAAATACCAATATTGCAACCTTTCTGGCGAAAATAGGTTGGAAAAGGATGTGAATGAGATAAAATAAAAATTTTCGTTCTATTCCGTTCCGTTCCTTCCCGACGCGTAATAGAAAATTCAAAAAGAAAAGAAAAAAATTCAAAAAATTAAAAAATACTATTATGAATTCATTTCAAGCCAAAATAGGTTGGAAAATGATGAGAAAGATAGAAATAAAAATTTTAGTTCCGTTTCGTTCCTACCCAACACGCAATACAAAATTTCAAAAAAATAGCCAAAAAATTCAAAATATAAAAAAAATACCAATATTGCAACCTTTCTGGCGAAAATAGGTTGGAAAAGGATGTGAATGAGATAAAATAAAAATTTTCGTTTTGTTCCATTCCGTTCCTTCCCGACGCGTAATAGAAAATTCAAAAAAAAAAGGAAAAATATTCAAAAAATTAAAAAATACCATTATGGATTCATTTCAAGCCATAATAGGTTGGAAAAGGATGAGAAATAGAGAAAATAAAAACTATCGTTCCGTTTCGTTCTTACCCGACGCGTAATAGAAAACACCAAAAAAATAGGAAAAAAATTCAAAAATTAAAAAATACCATTATGAATTCATTTCAAGCCAAAATAGGTTGGAAAAGGATGGGAAAAAGAAAAAATAAAAAATTATCGTTCCGTTTCGTTTCTACACGATGCGTAATAGAAAATTTCAAAAAAATAGAAAAAAATTCAAAAAATTAAAAAATACCATTACGAATTCATTTCAAGCCAAAATAGGTTGGAAAAGGATGGGAAAGAGTGAAAATATAAAATTATCGTTCCGTTTCGTTTCTACCCGGCGCATAATAGAAACTTTCAAAAAAATTCAAAAAATTAAAAAATACCAATATGACTTCATTTCATGCCAAAATAGGTTGGAAAAGTCTGAGAAAAGGAGAAAATTAAAATTATCGTTCCGTTCCGTTCCTACCCGATGCATTAATGGAAAATTCCAAAAAAATAGCAAAAAAATTAGAAATATTAAAAAAAAAAAACATTATGGCGTCATTTCAAGCGGAAATATGTTAAAATGCTGAAAAAGATAGAAAATAAAAATTATCGTTCTGTTTCGTTCCTACCCGATGCGTAATTGGAAATTGAAAAAAAATAGCAAAAAAAAATTAAAAAATACCATTATGGACTCATTTCAAGCCATACTAGGGTGGAAAAGGACGAGAAAGAGAGAAGATTAAAATTATCGTTCCGTTCTGTTCCAACCCGACGCGTAATAGAAAATATAAAAAAAATAGCAAAAAAATTCAAAAAATTAAAAAATACCATTATGGATTCATTTCAAGCCAAAATAGGCTGGAATAGTCTGAGAAAGAAAGAAAATAATAATTATCGTTCCGTTCCGTTCCAACTCGACTAGTAATAGAAATTCCAAAAAAATAGCAAAAAAATTCAAAAAATTAAAAAGTACCATTATGGATTCATTTCAAGCCATAATAGTTTGGAAAAGGATGAGAAATAGAGAAAACAAAAATTATCGTTCAGTTTCGTTTCTACCCGATGCGTAATAGAAAATTCCAAAAAAATAACAAAAAAATTCAAGAAATCAAAAAATACAATTATGAATTAATTTCAAGCAAAAATAGGTTGGAAAAGGAAGAGAAAGAGAGAAAATAAAAATTATCGTTCCGTTTCGTTCCTACCCAACGCGTAATATAAAATTTCAAAAAAATAGCCAAAAAATTCAAAATATAAAAAACTACCAATATGGCAACATTTCTGGCGTAAATAGGTTGGAAAAGGATGTGAATGAGATACAATAAAAATTATCGTTCCATTCCGTTCCTTCCCGTCGCGTAATAGAAAATTCAAAAAAAAAAGAAAAAAATCGAAAAAATTAAAAAAATACCATTATGGATTCAATTCAAGCCATAATAGGTTGTAAAAGGATGAGAAATAGAGAAAATAAAAGTTATTCTTCCATTTCGTTCTTACCCGACGCGTAATAGGAAATTCCAAAAAAATAGGAAAAAATTCAAAAAATTAAAAAATACCATTATGAATTCATTTCAAGCCAAAATAGGTTGGAAAAGGATGGGAAAAAGAGAAAATAAAAATTATCGTTCCGTTCCGTTCCTACCCGACGCGTAATAGAAAATTCCAAAAAAATAGGAAAAAAACACAAAAAATTAAAAAATACCACTATGGCTTCATTTCAAGCCATAATAGGTTGGAAAATGATGAGAAACAGAGAAAATTAAAATTTTCGTTCCGTTTCGTTCTTACTCGACGCATGATAGAAAATTCCAAAAAAATAGCAAGAAAATTCAAAAAATTAAAAGATACCATTATCGCTTCATTTCAAGCTTTTAGGTTGGAAAATTCTGAGAACGAGCGAAAATAAAAATTATCGTTCCGTTCCGTTCCGTTCCTACCCGATGCATAACAGAAAATTCCAAAAAAAAGCCAAAAAATTAAAAATATTAAAAAAATACCATTATTGCTTCATTTTAATCCAAAATACTTTGGAAAAGGCTGAGAAAAAGATAAAATAAAAATTGTCGTTCCGTTTCATTCCTACCCGATGCGTAATGGAAAATTCCATAAAAATAAGAAAAAAATTTAAAAAAATTAAAAAATACCATTACGGATTCATTTCAAGCCAAAATTGGTTGGAAAATGATGAGAAAGGGAGAAAATAAAAATTATCGTTCCGTTTCATTCCTTCCCGATGCGTAATAGAAAATTCCATAAAAAAAAGAAAAAAATTTAAAAAAATTAAAAAATACCATTACGGATTCATTTCAAGCCAAAATAGGTTGGAAAATGATGAGAAAGGGAGAAAATAAAAATTGTCATTCTGTTCCGTTTCTACCCGATGCAAAATGGAAAATTTCAAAAAAATAGCAAAAAAAATCAGAAATATTAAAAAAAAAAAACCATTATGACGTCATTTCAAGCAAAAATATGTTAAAATGCTGAAAAAGAGAGAAAATAAAAATTATCGTTACGTTCCGTTCCAACCCGACGCGTAATAGAAAATTCCAAAAAAATAGCAAAAAAATTAAAAAAAATACCATTATGGACTCATTTCAAGCCATAATAGGGTGGAAGAGGACGAGAAAGAGAGAAGATAAAAATTATCGTTCCGTTCTGTACCAACCCGACGCGTAATAGAAAATATCAAAAAAATAGCAAAAAAATCCAAAAATACCATTATGGATTCATTTCAAGCCAAAATAGGCTGGAATAGTCCAAGAATGAGAGAAAATAAAAATTATCGTTCCGTTCCGTTCCAACCCGACCCGTAATAGAAAATTCCAAAAAAATAGAAAAAAAATTCAAAAAATTAAAAAATACCATTATGGATTCATTTGAAGCCAAAATAGGCTGGAATAGTATGAGAAAGATAGAAAATAAAAATTATCGTTCCGTTCCGTTCCAACCCGACTCTTGATAGAAATTCCAAAAAAATAGTAAAAAAATTCAAAAAATTAAAAAGTACAATTATGGATTCATTTCAAGCCATAATAGGTTGGAAAATGATTGGAAATAGAGAAAACAAAAATTATCGTTCCATTTCGTTCCTACCCGATGCGTAATAGAAAATTCCAAAAAAATAGGAAAAAAATTTAAAAAATTAAAAAATACCACAATGGCTTCATTTCAAGCCAAAATAGGTTGGAAAAGGATGAGAAATAGAAAAAATAAAAATTATCGTTTCGTTTCGTTCCTACCCAACGCGTAATATAAAATTTCAAAAAAATAACCAAAAAATTTGAAATATAAAAAACTAAAAATATGGCAACATTTCTGGCAAAAATAGGTTGGAAAAGGATGTGAATGAGATAAAATAAAAATTATCGCTCCGTTCTGTTCCTTCCCGTCGCGTAATAGAAAATTTAAAAAAATAGAAAAAAAATTAAAAAAATACCATTATGGATTCATTTCAAGCCATAACAAGTTGTAAAAGGATGAGAAATAGAGAAAATAAAAAATTATCCTTCCGTTTCGTTCTTGCCCGACGCGTAATAGAAAATACCAAAAAAATAGGAAAAAATTCAAAAAATTAAAAAATACCATTATGAATTCATTTCAAGCCAAAATAGGTTGGAAAAGGATGGAAAAAAGAGAAAATAAAAAATTATCGTTCCGTTTCGTTCCTACCCGATGCGTAATAGAAAATTCCAAAAAAATAACGTAAAAATTCAAAAATTTAAAAAATACCATTATTAATTCATTTCAAGCCAAACTAGGCTGGAAAAGGATGAGAAAGAGAGAAATAAAAATTATCGTTCTGTTCCGTTTCTACCCGATGCGTAATTGAAAATTTCAAAAAACGAGCAAAAAAATACAAAAAAACTAAAAAAATACCATTGTGGCTTCATTTCAAGCCATAATAGGTTGGAAAAGGGTGAGACATAGAGAAAATAAAAATTTTCGTTCCGTTTCGTTCTTACCCGATGCATGATAGAAAATAACAGAAAAATTCAAAAAACTAAAAAATACCATAATGAAATAATTTTAAGCCAAAGTAGATTGGAAAAGGATAGGAAAAAGGGAAAATAAAAAATTATCATTCCGTTTCGTTTCTACCCGATGCGTAATAGAAAATTCCAAAAAAATAACAAAAAAAATCCAAAAAATTAAAAAATACCATTATGAATTCAGTTCAAGCAAAAATAGGTTGGAAAAGGATGAGAAAGCTAGAAGTAAAAATTTTCATTCCGTTTCGTTCCTACTCCACGCGTAATACAAAATTTCAAAAAAATAGCCAAAAAATTCAAAATATAAAGAAATACCAATATTGCAACATTTTCGGGGAAAATAGGTTGGAAAAGGATGTGAATGAGATAAAATAAAAATTTTCGTTCCGTTCCATTCTTTCTCAAAGCGTAATAGAAAATTCAAAAAAAAAAGAAAAAAATTCAAAAAATTAAAAAATACCATTATGGATTCATTTCAGGCCATAATAGGTTGGAAAATGATGAGAAATAGAGAAAATAAAAATTATCGTTCCGTTTTGTTTCTACCCGACGCATAATAGAAAGTTTCAAAAAAAATTCAAAAATACCATTATGACTTCATTTCATGCCAAAATAGGTTGGAAAAGTCTGAGAAAGGGAAAAAATAAAAATTATCGTTCCGTTCCGTTCTTACCTGATGCATAATGGAAAATTCCAAAAAAATAGCAAAAAAATTAGAAATATTGAAAAAAAAAACAATATGGCGTCATTTCAAGCGGAAATATGTTAAAATGCTGAAAAAGATTGAAAATAAAAATTATCGTTCCGTTTCGTTCCTACCCGATGCGTAATTGGAAATTTTAAAAAAATAGCAAAAAAAAATTAAAAAATACCATTATGGACTCATTTCAAGCCATACTAGGGTGGAAAAGGACGAGAAAGAGAGAAGATAAAAATTATCGTTCCGTTCTGTTCCAACCCGACGCGTAATAGAAAATATCAAAAAAATTCAAAAATACCATTATGGATACATTTCAAGCCAAAATAGGATGGAATAGTCCAAGAAAGAGAGAAAATAAAAATTATCGTTCCGTTCCATTCTAACCCGACCCGTACTACAAAATTCCAAAAAAAATAGTAAAAAAATTCAAAAAATTAAAAAATACCATTATGGATTCATTTCAAGCCAAAATAGGCTGGAATAGTCTGAGAAATAGAGAAAATAATAATTATCGTTCCGTTCCGTTCCGTTCCAACCCGACTAGTAATAGAAATTCCAAAAAAATAGCAAAAAAATTTAAAAAATTAAAAAGTACCATTATGGATTCATTTCAAGCCATAATAGTTTGGAAAAGGATGAGAAATAGAGAAAACAAAAATTATCGTTCAGTTTCGTTCCTACCCGATGCGTAATAGAAAATTCCAAAAAAATAACAAAAAATCTAAAAAATTAATTAATACCATTATTAATTCATTTCAAGCCAAAATAGGTTAGAAAAGGATGAGAAAGAGAGAAATAAAAATTATCGTTCCGTTCCGTTCCTACCCGACGCGTAATAGAAAATTCCAAAAAAATAGGAAAAAAATTCAAAAAATTAAAAAATACCACTATGGCTTCATTTCAAGCCATAATTGGTTGGAAAAAGATGAGAAACAGAGAAAATAAAAATTTTCGTTCCGTTTCGTTCTTACTCGACGCATGATAGAAAATTCCAGCAAAATAGCAAAAAAATTGAAAAAATTAAAAGATACCATTATGGCTTCATTTCAAGCTTTTAGGTTGAAAAATACCGAGAACGAGCGAAAATAAAAATTATCGATCCGTTTCGTTCCGTTCCTACCCGATGCATAACGGAAAATTCCAAAAAAAAGCCAAAAATATAAAAATATTAAAAAAAATACCATTATTGCTTCATTTTAATCCAAAATACGTTGGAAAAGGCTGAGAAAAAGAGAGAAAAAAAATTGTCGTACCGTTTCATTCCTTCCCGATGCGTAATAGAAAATTCCACAAAAATATGAAAAAAATTTTAAAAAATTAAAAACTACCATTACGGATTCATTTCAAGCCAAAATAGGTTGGAAAATGATGAGAAAGTGAGAAAATAAAAATTATCGTTCTGTTCCGTTCCTACTCGATGCATAATAGAAAATTCCAAAAAAATAGCAAAATAATTAGAAATATTAAAAAAAAAAAAGCCATTATGATGTCATTTCAAGCAAACATATGTTAAAATGCTGAAAAGAGAGAAAATAAAAATTATCGTTCCGTTCTGTTCCAACCCGACCCGTAATAGAAAATTCCAAAAAAAAATTTTAAAAATTAAAGAATACCATTATGGATTCATTTCAAGCCAAAATAGGCTGGAATAGTCTGAGAAATAGAGAAAATAATAATTATCGTTCCGTTCCGTTCCGTTCCAACCCGACTAGTAATAGAAATTCCAAAAAAATAGCAAAAAAATTAAAAAAATTAAAAGGTACCATTATGGATTCATTTCAAGCCATAATAGTTTGGAAAAGGATGAGAAATAGAGAAAAAAAAAATTATCGTTCAGTTTCATTCCTACCCGATGCGTAATAGAAAATTCCAAAAAAATAACAAAAAAACTAAAAAAATTAATTAATAACATTATTAATTCATTTCAAGCTAAACTAGGTTGGAAAAGGATGAGAAAGAGAGAAATAAAAATTATCGTTCCGTTTCGTTTCTACCCGATGCGTAATAGAAAATTTCAAAAAAATAGCAAAAAAATTAAAAAATACCATTATGAATTCATTTCAAGCCAAAATAGGATGAAAAAGGATGGGAAAAAGAGAAAATAAAAAATTATCGTTCCGTTTCGTTTCTACCCGACGCATAAAAGAAATTTTCAAAAAAAATTCAAAAATACCATTATGACTTCATTTCATGCCAAAATAGGTTGGAAAAGTCTGGAAAAGGGAGAAAATAAAAATTATCGTTCCGTTCCGTTCCTACCCGATGCATAATAGAAAATTGCAAAAAAATTAGAAATATTGAAAAAAAAACGTTATGGCGTCATTTCAACGGAAATATGTTAAAATGCTGAAAAAGATTGAAAATAAAAATTATCGTTCCGTTTCGTTCCTACCCGATGCGTAATTGGAAATTTAAAAAATAGCAAAAAAAATTAAAAAATACCATTATGGACTCATTTCAAGCCATACTAGGGTGGAAAAGGACGAGAAAGAGAGAAGATAAAAATTATCATTCCGTTCTGTTCCAACCCGTCGCGTAATAGAAAATATCAAAAAAAATTCAAAAATACCATTATGGATACATTTCAAGCCAAAATAGGCTGGAATAGTCCAAGAAAGAGAGAAAATAAAAATTATCGTTCCGTTTCGTTTCTACCCAATGCGTAATAGAAAATTTCAAAAAAATAGCAAAAAAAATTAAAAAATATCATTATGAATTCATTTCAAGCCAAAATAGGATGAAAAAGGATGGGAAAAAGAGAAAATAAAAAATTATCGTTCCGTTTCGTTTCTACCCGACGCATAATAGAAAATTTCAAAAAATTCAAAAATACCATTATGACTTCATTTCATGCCAAAATAGGTTGGAAAAGTCTGAGAAAGGGAGAAAATTAAAATTATCGTTCCGTTCCGTTCCTACCCAATGCATTAATGGAAAATTCCAAAAAAATAGCAAAAAAATTAGAAATATTAAAAAAAAAAAACATTATGGCGTCATTTCAAGCGGAAATATGTTAAAATGCTGAAAAAGATAGAAAAGAAAAATTATCGTTCCGTTTTGTTCCTACCCGATGCGTAATTGGAAATTTAAAAAAAATAGCAAGAAAAATTAAAAAATACCATTATGGACTCATTTCAAGCCATACTGGGGTGGAAAAGGACGAGAAAGAGAGGAGATAAAAATTATCGTTCCGTTCTGTTCCAACCCGACGCGTAATAGAAAATATCAAAAAAATAGCAAAAAAATTCAAAAATACCATTATGGATACATTTCAAGCCAAAATAGGCTGGAATAGTCCAAGAAAGAGAGAAAATAAAAATTATCGTTCCGTTCCATTCTAACCCGACCCGTAATAGAAAATTCCAAAAAAAATAGAAAAAAAATTCAAAAAATTAAAAAATATCATTATGGATTCATTTCAAGCCAAAATAGGCTGGAATAGTCTGAGAAATAGAGAAAATAATAATTATCGTTCCGTTCCGTTCCGTTCCAACCCGAATAGTAATAGAAATTCCAAAAAAAATTGCAAAAAAATTAAAAAAATTAAAAAGTACCATCATGGATTCATTTCAAGCCATAATAGTTTGGAAAATGATGAGAAATAGAGAAAACGAAAATTATCGTTCAGTTTCGTTCCTACCCGATGCGTAATAGAAAATTCCAAAAAAATAACAAAAAAACTAAAAAAATTAATTAATACCATTA
Source organism: Quercus rubra (assembly GCA_035136125.1). NCBI lineage: Eukaryota > Viridiplantae > Streptophyta > Magnoliopsida > Fagales > Fagaceae > Quercus > Quercus rubra. Next base: position 7,452,673 of record CM068730.1, on the reverse strand, counting down.
TTTCAAGCCAAACTAGGTTGGAAAAGGATGAGGAAGAGAGAAATAAAAATTATCGTTCCGTTCCGTTCCTACCAAACGCGTAATAGAAAATTCCAAAAAAATAGGAAAAAAATTCAAAAAATTAAAAAATACCACTATGGCTTCATTTCAAGCCATAATTGGTTTGAAAAGGATGAGAAACAGAGAAAATAAAAATTTTCGTTCCGTTTCGTTCTTACTCGACGCATGATAGAAAATTCCAACAAAATAGCAAAAAAATTGAAAAAATTAAAAGATACCATTATGGCTTCATTTCAAGCTTTTAGGTTGAAAAATACCGAGAACGAGCGAAAATAAAAATTATCGTTCCGTTCCATTCCGTTCCTACCCGATGCATAACGGAAAATTCCAAAAAAAAAACCAAAAATATAAAAATATTAAAAAAATACCATTATTGCTTCATTTTAATCCAAAATACGTTGGAAAAGGCTGAGAAAAAGAGAAAAAAAAAATTGTCGTACCGTTTCATTCCTTCCCGATGCGTAATAGAAAATTCCACAAAAATAAGAAAAAAATTTAAAAAAATTAAAAAATACCATTACGGATTCATTTCAAGCCAAAATAGGGTGGAAAATGATGAGAAAGTGAGAAAATAAAAATTATCGTTCTGTTCTGTTCCTACTCGATGCATAATAAAAAATTCTAAAAAAATAGCAAAACAATTAGAAATATTAAAAAAAAAAAAACCATTATGACGTCATTTCAAGCAAACATATGTTAAAATGCTGAAAAGAGAGAAAATAAAAATTATCGTTCCATTCTGTTCCAACCTGACCCGTAATAGAAAATTCCAAAAAAAAAGAAAAAAAATTCAAAAAATTAAAGAATACCATTATGGATTCATTTCAAGCCAAAATAGGCTGGAATAGTCTGAGAAATAGAGAAAATAATAATTATCGTTCCGTTCCGTTCCGTTCCAACCTGACTAGTAATAGAAATTCCAAAAAAATTGCAAAAAAATTAAAAAAATTAAAAAGTACCATTATGGATTCATTTCAAGCCATAATAGTTTGGAAAAGGATGAGAAATAGAGAAAAAAAAAATTATCGTTCAGTTTCGTTCCTACCCGATGCGTAGTAGAAAATTCCAAAAAGACTAAAAAAATTAATTAATACCATTATTAATTCATTTCAAGCCAAACTAGGTTGGAAAAGGATGAAAAAGAGAGAAATAAAAATTATCGTTCCGTTTCGTTTCTACCCGATGCGTAATAGAAAATTTCAAAAAAATAGCAAAAAAATTAAAAAATACCATTATGCATTCATTTCAAGCCAAAATAGGATGAAAAAGGATGGGAAAAAGAGAAAATAAAAAATTATCGTTCCGTTTTGTTTCTACCCGACGCATAATAGAAAATTTCAAAAAAATTCAAAAATACCATTATGACTTCATTTCATGCCAAAATTGGTTGGAAAAGTCTGAGAAAGGGAGAAAATAAAAATTATCGTTCCGTTCCGTTCCTACCCGATGCATAAAGGAAAATTCCAAAAAAATAGCAAAAAAATTGGAAATATTGAAAAAAAAAACATTATGGCGTCATTTCAAGCGGAAATATGTTAAAATGCTGAAAAAGATTGAAAATAAAAATTATCGTTCCGTTTCGTTCCTACCCAATGCCTAATTGGAAATTTAAAAAAAATAGCAAGAAAAATAAAAAATACCATTATGGACTCATTTCAAGCCATACTAGGGTGGAAAAGGACGAGAAAGAGAGAAGATAAAAATTATCGTTCCGTTCTGTTCCAACCCGACGCGTAATAGAAAATATAAAAAAAATAGCAAAAAAATTCAAAAATACCATTATGGATACATTTCAAGCCAAAATAGGCTGGAATAGTCCAAGAAAGAGAGAAAATAAAAATTATCGTTCCGTTCCATTCTAACCCGACTCGTAGTAGAAAATTCCAAAAAAAATAGTAAAAAAATTAAAAAAATTAAAAATACCATTATGGATTCATTTCAAGCCAAAATAGGCTGGAATAGTCTGAGAAATAGAGAAAATAATAATTATCGTTCCGTTCCGTTCCGTTCCAACCCGACTAGTAATAGAAATTCCAAAAAAATAGCAAAAAAATTAAAAAAATTAAAAAGTACCATTATGGATTCATTTCAAGCCATAATAGTTTGGAAAAGGATGAGAAATAGAGAACACAAAAATTATCGTTCAGTTTCGTTCCTACCCGATGCGTAATAGAAAATTCCAAAAATATAACAAAAAAACTAAAAAAATTAATAAATACCATTATTAATTCATTTCAAGCCAAACTAGGTTGGAAAAGGATGAGAAAGAGAGAAATAAAAATTATCGTTCCGTTTCGTTTCTACCCGACGCATAATAGAATATTTCAAAAAAATTCAAAAATACCATTATGACTTCATTTCATGCCAAAATAGGTTGGAAAAGTTTGAGAAAGGGAGAAAATAAAAATTATCGTTCCGTTCCGTTCCTACCCAATGCATAATGGAAAATTCCAAAAAAATAGCAAAAAAATTAGAAATATTGAAAAAAAAGACATTATGGCGTCATTTCAAGCGGAAATATGTTAAAATGCTGAAAAAGATTGAAAATAAAAATTATCGTTCCGTTTCGTCCCTACCCGATGCGTAATTGGAAATTTAAAAGAAATAGCAAGAAAAATTAAAAAATACCATTATGGACTCATTTCAAGCCATACTAGGGTGGAAAAGGACGAGAAAGAGAGAAGATAAAAATTATCGTTCCGTTCTGTTCCATCCCGACGCGTAATAGAAAATATCAAAAAAAATAGCAAAAAAATTCAAAAATACCATTATGGATACATTTCAAGCCAAAATAGGCTGGAATAGTCCAAGAAAGAGAGAAAATAAAAATTATCGTTCCGTTCCATTCTAACCCGACCCGTAATAGAAAATTCCAAAAAAAATAGAAAAAAAATTCAAAAAATTAAAAAATATCATTATGGATTCATTTCAAGCCAAAATAGGCTGGAATAGTCTGAGAAATAGAGAAAATAATAATTATCGTTCCGTTCCGTTCCGTTCCAACCCGACTAGTAATAGAAATTCCAAAAAAAATTGCAAAAAAATTAAAAAAATTAAAAAGTACCATCATGGATTCATTTCAAGCCATAATAGTTTGGAAAATGATGAGAAATAGAGAAAACGAAAATTATCGTTCAGTTTCGTTCCTACCCGATGCGTAATAGAAAATTCCAAAAAAATAACAAAAAAACTAAAAAAATTAATTAATACCATTATTAATTCATTTCAAGCCAAACTAGGTTGGAAAAGGATGAGAAAGAGAGAAATAAAAATTATCGTTCCGTTCCGTTCCTACCCGATGCGTAATAGAAAATTCCAGAAAAATCACAAAAAAATTCAAAAAATTAAGAAATACCATTATTTCAAGCCAAACTAGGTTGGAAAAGGACGAGGAAGAGAGAAATAAAAATTATCGTTCCGTTCCGTTCCTACCCGACGCGTAATAGAAAATTCCAAAAAAATAGGAAAAAAATTAAAAAAATTAAAAAATACCACTATGGCTTCATTTCAAGCCATAATTGGTTTGAAAAGGATGAGAAACAGAGAAAATAAAAGTTTTCGTTCCGTTTCGTTCTTACTCGACGCATGATAGAAAATTCCAACAAAATAGCAAAAAAATTGAAAAAATTAAAAGATACCATTATGGCTTCATTTCAAGCTTTTAAGTTGAAAAATACCGAGAACGAGCGAAATAAAAATTATCGTTCCGTTCCGTTCCGTTCCTACCCGATGCATAACGGAAAATTCCAAAAAAAAGCCAAAAAATTAAAAATATTAAAAAAATACCATTATTGCTTCATTTTAATCCAAAATACATTGGAAAAGGCTGAGAAAAAGAGAAAAAAAAATTGTCGTTCCGTTTCATTCCTTCCCGATGCGTAATAGAAAATTCCACAAAAATAAGAAAAAAATTTAAAAAAATTAAAAAATACCATTACGGATTCATTGCGAGCCAAAATAGGTTGGAAAATGATAAGAAAGTGAGAAAATAAAAATTATCGTTCTGTTCCGTTCCTACCCGATGCATAATGGAAAATTCCAAAAAAAATAGCAAAATAATTAGAAATATTAAAAAAAAAAACCATTATGACGTCATTTCAAGCAAACATATGTTAAAATGCTGAAAAAGAGAGAAAATAAAAATAATCGTTCCGTTCCGTTCCAACCTGACCCATAATAGAAAAATCCAAAAAAAAAGAAAAAAAACTCAAAAAATTAAAAAATACCATTATGGAATCATTTCAAGCCAAAATAGGCTGGAATAGTCTGAGAAATAGAGAAAATAATAGTTATCGTTCCGTTCCAACCCGACTAGTAATAGAAATTCCAAAAAAATAGCAAAAAAATTAAAAAAAATTAAAAAGTACCATTATGGATTCATTTCAAGCCATAATAGTTTGGAAAAGGATGAGAAATAGAGAAAAAAAAAATTATCGTTCAGTTTCGTTCCTACCCGATGCGTAATAGAAAATTCCAAAAAAATAACAAAAAAACTAAAAAAATTAATTAATACCATTATTAATTCATTTCAAGCCAAACTAGGTTGGAAAAGGATGAGAAAGAGAGAAATAAAAATTATCGTTCCGTTTCGTTTCTACCCGATGCGTAATAGAAAATTTCAAAAAAATAGCAAAAAAATTAAAAAATACCATTATGCATTCATTTCAAGCCAAAATAGGATGAAAAAGGATGGGAAAAAGAGAAAATAAAAAATTATCGTTCCGTTTCGTTTCTACCCGACGCATAATAGAAAATTTCAAAAAAATTAAAAAATACCACTATGGTTCATTTCAAGCCATAATAGGTTGGAAAAGGATGAGAAATAGAAAAAATAAAAATTATCATTCCGTTTCGTTCCTACCCAACGCGTAACATAGAATTTCAAAAAAATAGCCAAAAAATTCAAAATATAAAAAACTACCAATATGGCAACATTTCTGGCAAAAATATGTTGCAAAAGGATGTGAATGAGATAAAATAAAAATTATCGTTCCGTTCCTTCCAATTGCGTAGTAGAAAATTCAAAAAAATAGAGAAAAAATAGAAAAAATTAAAAAAGTACCATTATTAATTCATTTCAAGCCAAACTAGGTTGGAAAAAGGATGAGGAAGAGAGAAATAAAAATTATCGTTCCGTTCCGTTCCAACCCGACCCGTAATAGAAAATTCCAAAAAAATAGAAAAAAAATTCAAAAAATTAAAAAATACCCCTATGGCTTCATCTCAAGCCATAATAGGTTGGAAAAGGATGAGAAACAGAGAAAATAAAAATTTTCGTTCCGTTTTGTTCCTACCCGACGCATGATAGAAAATTCCAAAAAAATAGCAAAAAAATTAAAAAAATTAAAAAATACCATTATGGATTCATTTCAAGCCAAAATAGGCTCGAATAGTCCGAGAAAGAGAGAAAATAAAAATTATCGTTCCGTTCCGTTCCGTTCCAACCCGACTCGTGATAGAAATTCCAAAAAAATAGTAAAAAAATTCAAAAAATTAAAAAGTACAATTATGGATTCATTTAAAGCCATAATAGGTTGGAAAAGGATTAGAAATAGTGAAAACAAAAATTATCGTTTCATTTCGTTCTTACGCAACGCGTAACAGAAAATTCCAAAAAAATAGGAAAAAAAATTAAAAAAAATTAGAAAATACCATTACGAATTCATTTCAAGCCAAAATAGGTTGGAAAAGGACGGGAAAAAGAGAAAATAAAAAATTATCATTCCGTTTCGTTCCTACCCGATGCGTAATAGAAAATTTCAAAAAAATAACAAAAAAACTAAAAAAATTAATTAACACCATTATTAATTCATTTCAAGCCAAACTAGGTTGGAAAAGGATGAGAAAGAGAGAAATAAAAATTATCGTTCCGTTCCATTCCGTTCCTACCCGATGCGTAATAGAAAATTCCAGAAAAATAACAAAAAGATTCAAAAAATTAAAAAATACCATTATTAATTCATTTCAAGCCAAACTAGGTTGGAAAAGGACGAGGAAGAGAGAAATAAAAATTATCGTTCCGTTCCGTTCCTGCCCGACGCGTAATAGAAAATTCCAAAAAAAATAGGAAAAAAATTCAAAAAATTAAAAAATACCACTATGGCTTCATTTCAAGCCATAATAGGTTGGAAAAGGATGAGAAACAGAGAAAATAAAAATTTTCGTTCTGTTTCGTTCCAACCCGACTCGTGATAGAAATTCCAAAAGAATAGCAAAAAAATTCAAAAAATTAAAAAGTACAATTATGGATTCATTTCAAGCCATAATAGATTGGAAAAGGATTAGAAATAGAGGAAACAAAAATTATCGTTCCATTTCGTTCTTACCCGACGCGTAATAGAAAATTCCAAAAAAATAGGAAAAAAATTTAAATAATTATTTAAATTAAAAAATACAACTATGGCTTCATTTCAAGCCACAATAGGTTGGAAAAGGATGAGAAATAGAAAAAATAAAAATTATCGTTCTGTTTCGTTTCTACCCAACGCGTAATATAAAATTTCGAAAAACTAGCCAAAAAATTTGAAATATAAAAAACTAAAAATATGGCCACATTTTTGGCGAAAATAGGTTGGAAAAGGATATGAATGAGATAAAATAAAAATCATCGTTCCGTTCCGTTCCGTTCCTTCCCGTCGCGTAATAGAAATTCAAAAAAATAGAAAAAAAATTAAAAAAATACCATTATGGATTCATTTCAAGCCATAACAGGTTGTAAAAGGATGATAAATAGAGAAAATAAAAATTATCCTTCCGTTTTGTTCTTACCCGACGCGTAATAGAAAATACCAAAAAAATAGAAAAAAATTCAAAAAATTAAAAAATACCATTATGAATTCATTTCAAGCCAAAATAGGTTGGAAAAGGATGGGAAAAAGAGAAAATAAAAAATTATCGTTCCGTTTCGTTCCTACCCCGATGCGTAATAGAAAATTCCAAAAAAATAACGTAAAAATTCAAAAAATTAAAAAATACCATTATTAATTCATTTCAAGCCAAACTAGGCTGGAAAAGGATGAGAAAGAGATAAATAAAAATTATCGTTCCGTTCCGCTTCTACTTGATGCGTAATAGAAAATTTCAAAAAAGGAGCAAAAAAAATACAAAAAAATTAAAAAATATCATTGTGGCTTCATTTCAAGCCATAATAGGTTGGAAAAGGATGAGAAACAGAGAAAATAAAAATTTTCGTTCCGTTTCGTTCTTACCCGATGCATGATAGAAAATTCCAAAAAAATAACAGAAAAATTCAAAAAATTAAAAAATACCATAATAAAATCATTTCAAGCCAAAGTAGGTTGGAAAAGGATAGGAAAAAGAAAAAATAAAAAATTATTGTTCCGTTTCGTTTCTACCCGATGCGTAATAGAAAATTCCAAAAAAATAACAAAAAAATTCAAAAAATTAAAAAATACCATTATGAATTAATTTCAAGGAAAAATAGGCTGGAAAAGGATGAGAAAGATAGAAGTAAAAATTTTCGTTCCGTTTCATTCCTACCCAACGCGTAATACAAAATTTCAAAAAATACCAATATTGCAACATTTTTGGGGAAAATATGTTGGAAAAGGATGTGAATGAGATAAAATAAAAATTTTCGTTCCGTTCCGTTCCTTCCCAACGCGTAACAGAAAATTCAAAAAAAAAAGAAAAAAAATTCAAAAAATTAAAAAATACCATTATGGATTCATTTCAAGCCATAATAGGTTGGAAAAGGATGAGAAATAGAGAAAATAAAAATTATCATTCCGTTTCGTTTTAACCCGACGCGTAATAGAAAATTCCAAAAAAATAGGAAAAAAATTAAAAAAATTAAAAAATACCATTATGAATTCATTTCAAGCCAAAATAGGTTGGAAAAGGATTGGAAAAAGAGAAAATAAAAAATTATCGTTCCGTTTCGTTTCTACCCGATGCGTAATAGAAAATTTCAAAAAAATAGCAAAAAATTAAAAAAATTAAAAAAATTAAAAAATACCATTATGAATTCATTTCAAGCCAAAATAGGATGGAAAAGGATGGGAAAAAGAGAAAATAAAAAATTATCGTTCCGTTTCGTTTCTACCCGACGCGTAATAGAAAATTTAAAAAAAATAGCAAAAAAATTCAAAAATACCATTATGGATTCCTTTCAAGCCAAAATAGGCTGGAATAGTCCAAGAATGAGAGAAAATAAAAATTATCGTTCCGTTCCGATCCAACCCGACCCGTAATAGAAAATTCCAAAAAAATAGCAAAAAAATTCAAAAAATTAAAAAATCCCATTATGGATTCATTTCAGGCCAAAATAGGCTGGAATAGTCTGAGAAAGAGAGAAAATAAAAATTATCGTTCCGTTCCGTTCCGTTCCAACCCGACTCGTAATAGAAATTCCAAAAAAATAGCAAAAAAATTCAAAAAAAATAAAAAGTACCATTATGGATTCATTTCAAGCCATAATAGGTTGGAAAAGGATGAGCAATAGAGAAAACAAAAATTATCGTTCCGTTCCGTTCTTACCCGACGCGTAAAAGAAAATTCCAAAAAAATAGCAAAAAAATTCAAAAAATTGAAAAGTACCATTATGGATTCATTTCAAGCCATAATAGTTTGGAAAATGATGAGAAATAGAGAAAACAAAAATTTTCGTTCAGTTTCGTTCGTACCCGACGCGTAACAGAAAATTCCAAAAAAATAGGAAAAAAATTCAAAAAATTAAGAAATACCACTATGGCTTCATTTCAAGCCATAATAGGTTAGAAAGGGATGAGAAAGTGAGAAAATATAAATTATCGTTCCGTTTCGTTCCTACCCAACGCGTAATATAAAATTTCAAAAAAATAGCCAAAAAATTCAAAATATAAAAAACTACCAATATGGCAACATTTCTGGTGAAAATATGTCGGAAAAGGATGTGAATGAGATAAAATAAAAATTTTCGTTCCGTTCCGTTTCTTCCCGACGCGTAATAGAAAATTCAAAAAGAAAAGAAAAAAAATTCAAAAAATTAAAAAATACCATTATGGATTCATTTCAAGCCATAATAGGTTGGAAAAGGATGAGAAATAGATAAAATAAAAATTATCGTTCTGTTTCGTTTTTACCCGACGCGTAATAGAAAATTCCAAAAAAATAGGAAAAAAATTCAAAAAATTAAAAAATACCATTATGAATTCATTTCAAGCAAAAATTGGTTGGAAAAGGATGGGAAAAAGAGAAAATAAAAAATTATCGTTCCGTTTCGTTTCTACCCGATGCGTAATAGAAAATTTCAAAAAAATAGCAAAAAAATTTAAAAAAATTAAAAAATACCATTATGAATTCATTTCTAACCAAAATAGGATGGAAAAGGATGGGAAAAAGAGAAAATAAAAAATTATCGTTCCGTTTCGTTTCTACCCGATGCGTAATAGAAAATTTCAAAAAAATTGCAAAAAAATTCAAAAAATTAAAATATACCGTTATGACTTCATTTCATGCCAAAGTAGGTTGGAAAAGTCTGAGAAAGGGGGAAAATAAAAATTATCGTTCCATTCCGTTCCAACCTGACGCGTAATAGAAAACTCCAAAAAAATAGCAAAAAAATTAAAAAAATTTAAAAAAATACCATGGTGGACTCATTTCAAGCCATAATAGGGTGGAAGATGACGAGAAAGAGAGAAGATAAAAATTATCGTTCTGTTCTGTTCCAACCCAACGCGTAATAGAAAATATCAAAAAAATTCAAAAATACCATTATGGATTCATTTCAAGCCAAAATAGGCTGGAATAGTCCAAGAAAGAGAGAAAATAAAAATTATCGTTCCGTTCCGTTCCAACCCGACCCGTAATAGAAAATTCCAAAAAAATAGCAAAAAAATTGAAAAAATTAAAAAATACCATTATGTATTCATTTCAAGCGAAAATAGGCTGGAATAGTCTGAGAAAGAGAGAAAATAAAAATTATCGTTCCGTTCCGTTCCGTTCCAACTCGACTCGTAATAGAAATTCCAAAAAAATAGCAAAAAAATTCAAAAAATTAGAAAGTACCATTATGGATTCATTTCAAGCCATAATAGGTTGGAAAAGGATGAGAAATAGAGAAAACAAAAATTATCGTTCCGTTCCGTTTCGTTCTTACCCGACGCGTAATAAAAAATTCCAAAAAAATAGCAAAAAAATTCAAAAACAACACCAAAGATTAATATAATCAAGTTCCCATGTTTTTTTAGTTTTCTAGGACTTCAAAAATGGCTAAATGACTAGAATTAACATGCCCAGCCAATACCAAGACATCTTCCCATTTAATATCCTTGGAACTTAACAAATTCACACCCTTTTATGGTCAGACCATGCTGGTTGCGAATTTGCATGCATTAGGCTCTTCAATTGCTTTGATGACATGGACTAAGCCTTGATTATTATTTGAGCCCATCTTGGTCTTTCTAGAATCTGCCCAAATCTCTTGGACAAGCCCATTTAGTGCTTCCTTGAAATGTTTGGCTCTAAGTCTTGTAATTGGGCCACTAGAAAATGACAAAGGGTCTTGTGCAAATTCAGCTCCATATCCACTTGTATGATCAGCATGTCCAGCTCCTTGGTGTGCATCATTCTCCCCCTCTTGAGAAGGATTTGTCCTCAAATCATCACCTACATCAAAAGGAGACAAATCAGCAACATTAAAGCTTGCACTGACACCATACTCACCGGGTAAGTCTAGCTTGTAGGCATTGCCATTGATGCGCTCTACTACTTGAAATGGTCCATCACCCCGAGGTAGGAGTTTTGAATGCTGTTTCTTTGGAAAACGTTCCTTCCTTAAGTGCAACCAAACCCAATCTCCTGGTTCAAACACTACCTTCTTGCGTCCCTTGTTGGCTTGATGGACATATTGTTGAGTCCTCCTTTCAATGTTCAGCCGTGCCTTTTCATGAATCATCTTTACAAATTCTGCTTTCTTTTTGCCATCTAAGTTCACACATTCACTCAAAGGTAAAGAAGTTAAATCCAAAGGTGACAATGGGTTAAAACCATAAACAATTTCAAATGGTGAAAACTTAGATGCAGAATGTATACTTCTATTGTAAGCAAATTCAACATGTGGCAAACAATCTTCCCAGGTTTTCAAGTTCTTTTTAATGATAGCACGCAACAAGGAAGACCTTCTATTTACTACTTCAGTTTGACCATCCGTTTGTGGATGACAAGTAGTAGAAAACAACAACTTGGTTCCCAACTTTCCCCACAAAGTTTTCCAAAAGTAACTCAAAAACTTTGCATCCCTATCAGAAACAATGGTCCTAGGCATACCATGTAGCCTAACAATTTCTTTGAAGAATAAATCAGCTATATGTGATGCATCATTAGTTTTGTGACATGCAATGAAGTGTGCCATTTTGGAAAATCTATCTACCACCACAAAAACTGAATCTCTCCCCCTTTTAGTCCTAGGTAAACCTAAAACAAAATCCATAGAAATATCAGTCCAAGGTTCACTAGGTATTGGCAAAGGGGTGTACAAACCATGGGGTTTCAACTTAGACTTAGCCTGTTTACACGTGATACACGTCTCACAGATTCTTTCCACATCACGTTTCATATGAGGCCAAAAAAAATGATCATGCAAAATTCCTAAAGTCTTAGCTACACCAAAGTGACCCAAAAAAAAAAAAAAAAAAACACTCACAATAGAATGCTTATAAGAATATTGTCATAGCTACCGGCAATGAAGCTTAAATTGGTCACATAATCCTTGATCAAATTATATTTTCGCAGCAAAGGAGAATCGGATTGATTCCCCTTCATCTATTGCTGGAGTCACAAAGGCTCGTGTCCCAAACTTCTCAGCACAAATGATTTCTATGTCCAAAGGTAAAGTTTTCATTCTGTAATTTTTTTTACAATTGATTGTTGTTTTCAGTTTCTTTTCTAGATAACTTAATAAAAAGAGAGGAGTAGGTAATGTGTGTTTCATGCAAATATATAGATATGGATAAAATTTAGCTACAAAATTGATTGTAATTTAAGGTTATAACATTACTCAATATCTTTTTATTGAATGTGAATTCTGACAAATTCACCATTAGATTACATCTTCTTCTTATATCTTCTATGTTTGCAAAATTTCTAGAAAATTAAATATCAATATTTATGTCATCAATAAATTGTTTAAATTGCAAGTTTTTGTAATTTAAAATTACACATAAAATATAAGCTTTTAAATTATATAATAAATAATATCTAACTGATACAAAACTTGACATGTGAATTTGAAGGAAAATCTGGTTTTGTATCCCATACAAAACTCATAGCGGAAGCGACATTCATGGATCTATTTCATTCATGAATGATAACATGCACTATGTGATTTTGCGAATTTGAGAACAAGATAGCGTACCTTGGTGCGGTGAAATTCAAAACAAAAGACTAGAAGTTCTTGGGAACACTTTTAATCTTCACTCCAATTCCACTTTTCGCCCAAGAAGTGTGGTCTCTCAATCAGTTTCTAAGGGAGAATAATTGAGTGGTTTCACTTGCACATACACACCACTTCACAATTATGATTCTCTTAAAATAAATTTCTGCATGTTTCTCCCTTTTATAACTAACTGATTATCTAATTGGGCCGGCCTATTGGGCCTTTCCAATTGGGCTTTAATGTGTGGCTTGGAGTGGGACCAAAAGGGACCAATAAGACACTAGCTCCAATGGGCCTTGGGCTTTTCTGTCAACTCTTGACAAGTCCAAAGTTACCATTAATTATATTTAATACCACTATATAAATATAATTGCACTCTAGGTCTTATTTATAAATTATATCCCAAGACTTTATTATACACGCAACCCCTTCATAAAATATTCGTAGTAATACAAAGTCATGAATGTAGACTGCCACTTTGAAAATTACTACATCTTAATCCTTGAGTACCCGGTTTAATCCTTTTAAGTTATTCATCATATATTTATGAAATCCAATTTCATAAATATATACTTTAGTAATTTCTTACTAAAATGGTTAGGCCTAACTCTCTGAATAACCAAAACCATTAAACTTATCTCAAGGGAATATTTTATATCTCCGTTAAGAGACTATGAATTCCATCTTGAGAATATATGTTTCATCAACACTAAATGTGGTTGCCCAACATACTGAGGTTTTGATCGTGCCTTTAGATCTCACTCCTGATATATCAAAGCAACCTACACCTCATGATCAAGTCCATTATTCTCTCAGGATTAAGAGTTCATGCAAATAGGAGTCGTGAGATTTATTATTCATTTGACAGTCGTTAGGAGAATAATAAATCTCACAGCGGTCCAGTTCAATATGTCTTAACTCTTAAAACATATCAACATATCAACTGGAAGTCTCCACTTCCATGATCAAGACAAATCATCTTAATTGATATGTTATAGTCTTCGCAGATGAAATGCCCAATTTCATCACCGACTACGAACCAAAATTATGAGTTTACAAAGAACTTGTGATTTATATCTTCTGTGACTAAATCACATAAATCACATACTATGCATCTCATGGACTATATGATAATGTCCAAATATTCATGTTACCATTATTTTAGATAATAATAATAAAGAAACTTTATTAATCACAACATTAAGTCATACATAATGTCATTCATAATAACATTCATAGCATCATACAATAGGATTTAAGGGCACTAATCCTAACAATCTCCCACTTGCCCTAAAGACTATTGTGTACTAATCTAACTCCCATTCCCTCCAAATGTGACTCGAAGGTCCTTTGAGGCAAGGCTTTGGTAAAGGGATCTGCTAGATTATTTGCACTTTCAATCTTTGCTACCACCACATCTCCACGAGCAATAATATCTCTAATGATGTGATACTTTCTCTCAATGTGCTTTCCTTTCTTGTGATTCCTTGGATCTTTTGATTGTGCAACTGCTCCACTATTGTCGCAAAACAAAGTAATGGGAACTTGCTCAATTCTCACTACACCAAGGTCAGAAAGGAATTTCTTGAGCCATACAGCTTCTTTTGCTGCTTCGCAAGCAGCAACATATTCTGCTTCCATGGTGGAGTCTGCAATACAAGATTGCTTGACACTCCTCCATGTTATGGATCCACCTCCCAAGGTGAAAACACATCCTGATGTGGACTTTCTGAAATCTAGATCTGATTGAAAATCTGAATCTGTATAACCAATGGGAATCAAATCCTCACACCGGTAAACAAGCATATAATCTCTCGTTCTCCGAAGATACTTGAGAATATGCTTTACAGCTTGCCAATGCTTTGGTCCTGGATTTGATTGATATCGGCTGACCATGCCAATTGAATAACAAATATCTGGTCTAGTACAAAGCATAGCATATGATGCACACCAAGGAGCTGGACATGCTGATCATACAAGTGGAAATGGAGCTGAATTTGCACAAGACCCATTGTCATTTTCTAGTGGCCCAATTACAAGACTTAGAGCCAAACGTTTCAAGGAAGCACTAAATGGGCTTGTCCAAGAGATTTGGGCAGATTCTAGAAAAGCCAAGATGGGCTCAAATAATAATCAAGGCCTAGTCCATGTCATCAAAGCAATTGAAGAGGCTAATGCATGCATATTCACAACCAGCATGGTCTGACCATAAAAGGGTGTGAATTTGTTAAGTTCCAAGGATATTAAATGTGAATTTGTTAAGTTCCAAGGATATTAAATGGGAAGATGTCTTGGTATTGGCTAGGCATGTTAATTCTAGTCATTTAGCCATTTTTGAAGTCCTAGAAAACTAAAAAACGTGGGAACTTGATCATATTAATCTTTGGTGTTGTTTTTGAAGTTTTAATTATGATTTTTACCTATTCTTGGAGGGTTGTTCCAAGTATATATCTGGTAGTACGAATTTTGAAAAATATAGTTTGGTATTCAGAAATTATTCTCCTTGTGAGTCTTGTGATCCTCTTGGTTCTTAAAAGAACTCTTGAACCTATCAAGTTAAGCTTGTGGCGTTCAAACAACCAAACTTATCACCTTTGATTCTTGAGAGATTCTTAGGAATTCTTGGTGTGGCGTTTCAATTCTATCGTAGTCTTGGTTTTCATCTGGTTAGGTGACGGGTCAAGGTTCAACAAATCTTATCTGCACGATCTTGGGGTTCCAAACCATCATTGTTATCGGGTTTCATCACAATTGTTGGTGAAGTTCATATCATTTTGGTATCAGAGCTTTGGTTCTAAGATAAGTTTGACTATCTTTTATTTTCGTTATTTTCGTTCTATTTCCTGTTTCTTGCTCAAAAAAAAAAAAAAAAAAAAAAAAAAAAGGAAAAAAAAAAAAAAAAGAAAAGAAAAGAAGATTTCTCAGTACACGAAGAGGAAAATTTCTCAATCATATCATTTTTCAGTACATAATTTCCAGTAAGAAAATTTCTTCATTTCAATCTTGTTTCTCACCTTATTCAAGTTCTTGACCTTGTTGATGAGTTTTGGTTGTTTCTCATTTTGAATTGCTGCTAGTTTATTTTGAATTAGTTTCTTGAAGTTCGATTAAGAACTAAAGAAGACACAAAAGAGTGGAAAAAGGCGAGAGTGTGTGAGAGCATAAGAGGGTAAAAGCCATTTAGAGTGAAAACACGAGTGTGAGTGTATCAATTCTTGAGTGAAACACGTAAGGGAGGGCTTGTGAGGATTCTAACTTTGTTTTGCAGATTTTAAGTATGTCCAATAATCAAGAAGAAGACAGAACCGAAGGACTTCAACCACCAACGGATCAGACCCTCCAAATGCAAGCAATGCTAGGGGAGATGAGGCGTATGTTGAGGGCTGAATTAGAACCTATTCATGAGAGGTTGGATAGGGTAGAAGCGGGAACTCCTAGGGGCCAGCAACATGAAAACCCCAATAGGCAGCAAGGTGGGCGTGTTCTATGGCGGAATGTTGAGGAAGAAGCGGAGTCGGAGGAGGTTGATGGGCCATATGTGAACCAGGGCAGGTTTGGGCGTGGGTATGGGAATAGAGAAGCAAGGATGGGTAGGCCTAGGAGGGATAATGATTTAGGAAACATAAAGATTAAAATCCCATCTTTTCAAGGCAAAAATGATCCTGAAGTTTATTTGGAGTGGGAAACTAAAATGGAGATGGTGTTTGATTGTCACAACTATTCGGAGATAAAGAAGGTTAAATTGGCTGCAATTGAATTTACTGATTATGCCATTGTTTGGTGGGATCAATTATTGATTAATAGGAGGAGGAATAGAGAACCACCCGTGGATACTTGGGAGGAGATGAAAATGCTTATGAGGAGGCGTTTTGTACCCAATCACTATTATAGGGGATTGTATCAAAAGTTGCAGAGGTTAACTCAAGGTTCCAAGAGTGTGGATGAGTATTACAAGGAGATGGAGGTAGCTATGATCCGGGCTAATGTAGAAGAGGACCGGGAAGCCACCATGGCTAGGTTCTTGCACGGTTTAAATCGTGAGATTGCGGATATAGTTGAGATGCAGCACTATGTTGAATTGACGGATATGGTGCATCAAGCCATAAAGGTGGAAGAACAATTCAAACGAAAGGGATTGGCTAGGAGGGGACAACCTATGGCTACCACTAGTCCATGGAAGACAGCTCCAAAAAGGGATGAGCAGCTACAAAATAAGCCAAAATTTGAACCATCTAAGAGTGCCAACTCAAAGACCACTTTAGGTAACACCGAGGCTTCGGGTTCTAAAACACGTGATATTAAGTGTTTTAAATGTCAAGGGCGAGGACACATAGCCAGCCAGTGTGTAAACAAAAGGGTGATGGTGATAAATGCTCAAGGAGAGCTTGAGTCGGAGAATGAGGAAGAAGTAGATGATGATGACATGCCATCTTTGGAGGATGCCGATGATGAGCAAAATGCTGTGGTTGGAGATTTATTGGTAGCAAGGCGAGTTCTCAATGTGCAGGTTAAGGAGGAAGAAAGTAATCAAAGGGAGAACTTGTTTCATACTCGGTGCTTTGTAAATAACAAAGTTTGCAGTGTCATTATCGATGGAGGGAGTTGCACAAACGTAGCCAGCACTTATTTGGTGGAAAAATTGGCCTTAACTACCTTGAAACATCCTCAACCTTACCGGCTTCAGTGGCTGAATGAATGTGGCGAAATCAAGGTGACAAGACAAGTGTTGGTGGCATTATCCATTGGCAAATATGAGGATGAGGTGCTATGTGATGTGGTTCCCATGCATGCATGCCATTTATTGTTGGGAAGACCATGGCAGTATGATCGGAAGGTTTCGCATGATGGATTCACAAATAAGTATTCTTTCACTCTTAAAGGGCAACCTATTACTCTTGTGCCATTAACTCCAAAACAGGTCAGGGAGGACCAATTGAAGTTACAAAAATCAAATGAAAAAAAAAAGGAAAAAGAAAGGAAGGCCGAAATTGAAAAAAAAGAGTTTAAAAAAAAAGGAGAGAAAAACAGTGATCAGAGTGAAAAAGAAGAGAGGGATTCGGCCATAATAAGAGCAAGAGAGGAAAAATTCAATTACATTGCAAAAAAAAGTGAGATCAAGAGAGCATTATTTTCACACCAGCCCCTTATTGTACTCATATACAAGGAGGCTCTTTTATGTACTAATGATCTTGCCGGTGCATTGCCGAGCAATATTGTTTCTCTTTTGCAGGAGTTTGAAGATGTCCTTCCCGAAGAGGTACCTCATGGTTTACCTCCAATTCGAGGGATTGAACATCAAATTGATTTCATACCTGGTGCATCAATTCCAAACCGACCTGCTTATAGGAGCAATCCTGAGGAGACCAAGGAACTTCAGAGGCAAGTAGGTGAATTATTGGAAAAGGGGTATGTGCGAGAAAGCATGAGTCCTTGTGCGGTTCCGGTGTTATTAGTTCCTAAGAAGGATGGAACATGGAGGATGTGTGTTGACTGCCGAGCCATCAACAACATAACGGTAAAATATCGTCATCCCATTCCTAGATTAGATGATATGCTAGATGAATTACATGGTTCTTGTGTCTTTACAAAAATTGATCTTAAGAGTGGATATCACCAGATTAGGATGAAGGAAGGTGATGAATGGAAAACTGCTTTTAAGACTAAATATGGTTTGTATGAGTGGTTAGTAATGCCTTTCGGTTTAACTAATGCTCCAAGCACATTTATGCGTTTGATGAACCATGTTTTGCGTGCATTTATTGGCAGATTTGTAGTTGTGTATTTTGATGATATCCTAATTTATAGCAAAAATTTGGAAGAACATGTAATGCATTTGAAATCTGTTTTGGAAATTCTAAGGAAAGAAAGGTTGTTTGCTAACCTCAAAAAGTGCACATTTTGTACAGATAAGCTTGTATTTCTTGGTTTTGTTGTTAGTAAAGGAGGCATTGAAGTGGACGAGGAAAAGGTGAAGGCAATCCAAGAGTGGCCAACGCCTACAACAATCAGCCAAGTGAGGAGTTTCCATGGCTTAGCTAGCTTCTATAGACGGTTTGTGCGTGATTTTAGTAGCTTAGCCGCCCCTCTCACTGAAGTCATCAAGAAAAATGTGTCGTTTAAGTGGGGGAAAGAACAAGAAAAGGCATTTAATCAGCTCAAAGAAAAGTTAACTAATGCACCTTTGCTTGTTTTACCTAACTTTGCTAAAACTTTTGAAATTGAGTGTGATGCTTCAGGAATAGGTATTGGAGCTGTTTTGATGCAAGAAGGCCGTCCAGTTGCTTATTTCAGTGAAAAGTTGGGTGGGGCAGCTCTAAATTATCCCACTTATGATAAGGAGATGTATGCCTTGGTAAGGGCTTTGGAAAATTGGCAACACTATCTATGGCCAAAAGAATTTGTGATTCACACAGATCATGAATCTTTGAAGCATTTGAAAGGACAGCAAAGGTTGAACAAACGCCATGCCAAGTGGGTGGAATTTATTGAAACATTTCCTTATGTGATCAGATACAAGCAAGGTAAGGAAAATGTGGTGGCTGATGCATTGTCCCGAAGGTATGCTTTACTTTCCATTTTAGATACAAAAATGCTTGGCTTTGAATACATTAAGGATCTGTATGCACAAGATTCTGATTTTTGTGATGTGTTCAATGCATGTGAAAAAGTAGCATTTGGTAAGTTCTATAGGCATGATGGATTTTTGTTTCGAGAAAATAAACTGTGTGTGCCTATGTGTTCTTTGCGTGAATTGCTTGTGAGAGAAGCTCATGGTGGTGGTTTGATGGGTCACTTTGGTGTAGCTAAGACTTTAGGAATTTTGCATGATCATTTTTTTTGGCCTCATATGAAACGTGATGTGGAAAGAATCTGTGAGACGTGTATCACGTGTAAACAGGCTAAGTCTAAGTTGAAACCCCATGGTTTGTACACCCCTTTGCCAATACCTAGTGAACCTTGGACTGATATTTCTATGGATTTTGTTTTAGGTTTACCTAGGACTAAGAGGGGGAGAGATTCAGTTTTTGTGGTGGTAGATAGATTTTCCAAAATGGCACACTTCATTGCATGTCACAAAACTAATGATGCATCACATATAGCTGATTTATTCTTCAAAGAAATTGTTAGGCTACATGGTATGCCTAGGACCATTGTTTCTGATAGGGATGCAAAGTTTTTGAGTTACTTTTGGAAAACTTTGTGGGGAAAGTTGGGAACCAAGTTGTTGTTTTCTACTACTTGTCATCCACAAACGGATGGTCAAACTGAAGTAGTAAATAGAACTTTGTCTTCCTTGTTGCGTGCTATCATTAAAAAGAACTTGAAAACCTGGGAAGATTGTTTGCCACATGTTGAATTTGCTTACAATAGAAGTATACATTCTGCATCTAAGTTTTCACCATTTGAAATTGTTTATGGTTTTAACCCATTGTCACCTTTGGATTTAACTTCTTTACCTTTGAGTGAATGTGTGAACTTAGATGGCAAAAAGAAAGCAGAATTTGTAAAGATGATTCATGAAAAGGCACGGCTGAACATTGAAAGGAGGACTCAACAATATGTCCATCAAGCCAACAAGGGACGCAAGAAGGTAGTGTTTGAACCAGGAGATTGGGTTTGGTTGCACTTAAGGAAGGAACGTTTTCCAAGGAAACGGCATTCAAAACTCCTACCTCGGGGTGATGGACCATTTCAAGTAGTAGAGCGCATCAATGATAATGCCTACAAGCTAGACTTACCCGGTGAGTATGGTGTCAGTGCAAGCTTTAATGTTGCTGATTTGTCTCCTTTTGATGTAGGTGATGATTTGAGGACAAATCCTTCTCAAGAGGGGGAGAATGATGCACACCAAGGAGCTGGACATGCTGATCATACAAGTGGAAATGGAGCTGAATTTGCACAAGACCCATTGTCATTTTCTAGTGGCCCAATTACAAGACTTAGAGCCAAACGTTTCAAGGAAGCACTAAATGGGCTTGTCCAAGAGATTTGGGCAGATTCTAGAAAAGCCAAGATGGGCTCAAATAATAATCAAGGCCTAGTCCATGTCATCAAAGCAATTGAAGAGGCTAATGCATGCATATTCACAACCAGCATGGTCTGACCATAAAAGGGTGTGAATTTGTTAAGTTCCAAGGATATTAAATGTGAATTTGTTAAGTTCCAAGGATATTAAATGGGAAGATGTCTTGGTATTGGCTAGGCATGTTAATTCTAGTCATTTAGCCATTTTTGAAGTCCTAGAAAACTAAAAAACGTGGGAACTTGATCATATTAATCTTTGGTGTTGTTTTTGAAGTTTTAATTATGATTTTTACCTATTCTTGGAGGGTTGTTCCAAGTATATATCTGGTAGTACGAATTTTGAAAAATATAGTTTGGTATTCAGAAATTATTCTCCTTGTGAGTCTTGTGATCCTCTTGGTTCTTAAAAGAACTCTTGAACCTATCAAGTTAAGCTTGTGGCGTTCAAACAACCAAACTTATCACCTTTGATTCTTGAGAGATTCTTAGGAATTCTTGGTGTGGCGTTTCAATTCTATCGTAGTCTTGGTTTTCATCTGGTTAGGTGACGGGTCAAGGTTCAACAAATCTTATCTGCACGATCTTGGGGTTCCAAACCATCATTGTTATCGGGTTTCATCACAATTGTTGGTGAAGTTCATATCAGCATACATGAGACTTCCCACTGCAGAAGCATAAGGAACTTGTCTCATCATATCTACTTCCTCTTGAGTCTTAGGCCTTTGGTCATCAGACAGAGGAACTCCATGTCTGAAAGGAAGTAAACCTTTCTTGGAGTTTTGCATGCTAAACCGTTCTAGAATCTTATCTATATATCCAGCTTGTGATAAGCCTAACATCTTATTCTTGCGATCTCGCCAAAGCTTGATCCCTAGAATAAAATTAGCCTCACCCAAGTCCTTCATATCAAATTGGCTTGACAACCAAACCTTTACTGATGACATTACCCCTACATCATTTCCAATGAGTAGAATATCATCAACATAAAGCACTAGGAACATTACTACTTTATCTTGATGTCTTTTGTACACACATGGTTCATCAAGATTTTGTTCAAAGCCATATGACTTGATTGCTTGATCAAATCTGATATTCCATGACCTAGATGCTTGCTTAAGTCCATAAATGGACCTTTTCAACTTGCATACCATATGCTCTTGGTTCTTTGTTATGAAACCTTCCAGTTGCAACATATAGATTTCTTCTTCAAGATTGCCATTAAGAAATGCAGTCTTGACATCCATTTGCCAAATCTCATAATCATAATAAGCGGCAATGGATAAGAGAATTCTGATAGATTTAAGCATGGCTACTGGCGAAAAAGTTTCATCATAGTCAATGCCTTCTTTTTGTGTATACCCTTTCGCCACTAGCCTTGCTTTAAAGGTTTCAACCTTTCCATCTACCCTCTCTTCCTCTTGTAAACCCATTTGCAACCAACAGGTTTAATGCCGTTAGGTGCCTTTACAAGATCCTAAACTTGATTGGAATACATAGAATCCAATTCAGATTTCATACCTTTGATCCAATGATGTGCATCTATATCATTCATTGCCTCCTCATAAGTGTAGGGATCCGATTCAGCCTCTTCTGGGATAGCTTCATAAGTTTCTCCCAAACCTATAAATCTTATAGGAGGCCGAACAATTCTCCCACTACGACGAGGCACCTGTGTACTAGTCATCTCATGAGTAATATCTTGTGGTGTATCTAATATAGCCACATCATCCCTAGTTTCATCCATTGGTTGTTCATTTACAGGTTCATTCATTTCAGCCAAAACAACTTTATTTCTAGGATCAAAATTATTCACATAATCATCCTCCAAAAATTTGGCATGTGTGCTAACAAACACTTTGTTATCTTTATGATTATAGAATAAATAACCCTTTGTTTCCTTTGAATACCCTAAAAACATGCATACTTCGGTTTTAGCTTCCAACTTATCAGACTTCCTTTTCAACACATGTGCCGGACATCCCCAAATGTGGAGGTATCTCATACTAGGCTTACGCCCACTCCACAATTCCTTAGGTGTGTTGGGAACAGATTTTGATGGAACTAAATTCAAAATATGCATAGCAGTTTTTAGTGCATATCCCCAAAAAGAAACTGGTAAAGTTGAATAACTCATCATGGACCTAACCATTTCCAAAAGAGTCCTATTCCTTCTTTCTGCTACACCATTTTGTTGGGGAGTTCCAGGTGCAGTCAATTGGGATACAATCCCATTTTGAGTTAAGTAATCCTTGAAATCCCCAAGAAGGTATTCGCCACCACGATCAGATCGAATGGCCTTTATGCGTTTACCTAATTGATTCTCAACTTCAGCCCTAAACTCTTTGAACTTTTCAAAGGCTTCAGACTTCCGTCTCATTAGGTACACATAACCATATCTTGAGTAATCATCGGTAAAAGTGATAAAGTACTCATAACCTCCTTTTGCTTGGGTTGACATAGGACCACATACATCCGTATGAACTAATTCAAGTAATTCTTGGGCTCTTCTACCTTTTGCATTAAAAGGTCGTTTGGTCATTTTACCTTCCAAACAAGATTCACAAACTGGAAATTCATCAAAGTTCAATGGCTCTAAGAGTGCATCTTTGATCAGTCTTTGAATTCTGTTTGGATTAATATGACCTAAACGCAAGTGCCAAAGATATGCTTCATTAGTAGAAGGAAACTTTCTCTTTAATGATTTTACATGAGAGTTATGATCTAATTCAGAATTATATAATTCATGCTTATCAAGAGTTAAAATATAAAGACCATCCACAATATTGCCAGAACAGATAAACACTTTATCCTTCTTTATTACAACATTGTCTTTTAGGATAACATAATATCCATGTTTACCTAAATAAGTTGCAGAAATTAAATTCCTACGAACATTAGGTACATACAAACAGTCTTCCAATATTAAAACTCTAGATTCAAAACATAAATTACACACTCCAATAGCTACAACTGGAATCCTGCTCCCATCAGCCAAGGTAAGAAACATTTCTCCTTCATTCAGCTTTCTGGTCTCCTGAAACCCCTGCAAAGAATTGCAGATATGATTAGTACAACCTGAATCCACACACCAGGAATCTGTGGGATTCTGTACTAAACATGTTTCAAGAAGGAATGTACTTTTCATACCTTTATTCTTGGCAGCTTTAAATATTGGACAATTCCTCTTCCAATGTCCTTTCTCACCACAATGGAAACACTTTCCTTTGGTTTTCTTTCCTTTGTTGGCAACTCCTAAGGCAACTTGTTTACCACCTTGCTTGGCGAAGTTCTTCTTCTTCTTCTTCTTACCCTGGCCTTTCGACTTAGGTTGAGAAGTAGAAGCTTCCGCCATGTAGGCATCAACACTAGAAGTACCAAGGATGCCTTCCGCCGCTACCAACTCATTCATTAATTCAGACAAGGAATAAATCTTTTTGTTCATATTATAGTTAAGTCTAAATTCCTTGAATGATTCTGGTAGTGACTGGAGTATCATATCCACTTGGGATTCTCCATCAATATCGGCACCTAAAACTTCCAATGTATTCAGATTAGAGATCATCCGAAGACAATGCTCCCTCACTGAAGTACCTTCAGCCATTTTGGTATTATAAATCTGCCTCATAGTTTCTTGCCTTGCAGAACGGCCTTGCTCACCAAACATCTCCTTCAGACTTAGCATAATGTCTGAAGCTAATTCTACATCCTGCATTTGATGCTGTAGAACATTTGAAATAGATGCTAAGATGTAGCATTTGGCCATCTAATTAGATTTCTGCCAACGATCATATCGCTGTTTTTCCTCAAGAGGAGCATCCAATGATGGAAAGCTAGGACATGGTTGAGTAAGCACATATTTATGCTCTTCAGCAGTAAGAACAATATCCAAATTTCTTTTCCAGTCAACATAATTGGATCCAGTCAGTTTGTTTTGATTAAGAATAGCAACAAGTGGGCTAAATGATGCCATGATATTAAATCTGAAAATAACAAACATGAATATAATAAGTAAACTGGACATTATCAATTTAGCATATAAGTATATAATATGGAACCTTATAAAACCATAAAATAATATATGCAACGACAAACCAATCCATGTCTATAATTCCTTGGTAGCAAGTTTACTATAAACACATTAATTGATTGAGAACTATTCTCATTATTAGTGCTATCATGATAACTCTTATCATACACTAATAATATGCCGAATTACCTTTAGCCTCTAAGTAATAATGACATAGCTCCTTTGGGAGGTTAACATTATACTTAGTCTAGTGTACACCATTATCTAGAATCATGTGTAGCCACATTTCATCTCCCTTATAATGTTTAAACTTGTAGTACCATGGAACAAAACACCCTCCTTTGGGATCGCGAGGCATATACGCCAAGACAAGGTGCTTGTCCACACTACTTTAAACAGGTTCATTCAATCTTGTAGTACTATGAAGTTAACACCCTCCTTTGGGATCGCAAGGCATATACGCCAAGACGAGGTGCTTACCCCACACTACTATGAATTGATAATGGAGGCCGTGAGATCCAACCCTTGTATCTCTCTCCCACTAGATATTTTAAATTAAAGGTTTTTATGATCAAGAACCATATTAATGCTAGAAACTTTGAAAACATAATCTTAATCTCATTAGGAATAAATTTCATAACCCTAGCATTAATATATATATAATGTAATATAAACCCATATTATATTACAAATCCATATTACATTATAACTAATATAATATATGGATTATTATATATAATATATGATTATTACATTATATATAACATACGGATCAATATATATCATATATATTCAACTTGGTGCGAAAGTCAATTAATATAAGAAGAGAATCAATATGTATATCTCATACATTCAACTTGGCATGAGAGTTATATGCATGCAAATCAAATAGGCATGCGAATCAATATTACAAATCAATATGCATGCAAGATGCCCATTAAGGCAATAACTACCTTCAATGGTAGTTATTGTTTATTGACAATAACTACCTTCAAGGGTAGTTATTGTCAACGGAAATAACTACCTTCAATGGTAGTTATTGTTCATTGACAATAACTACCTTTGATGGTAGTTATTGTTCATTGACAATAACTACCTTCAAGGGTAGTTATTGTCAACGGACAATAACTATCATCTTTTAATGGCCGACAATTACATATAAAGACACGACACCATTACTTTATAATCGTAGGCCACTTTGAACAAACCAAGAGAATATGCATTCTTGGTGGGAACCCGATATCATCAAGAAACCATTTTTCTTTTATTCTAAAATCCAATCACATGCTATACAATCATGATATGAAAACCTGGCTCTGATACCAATTGAAGGAAAATCTGGTTTTGTATCCCATACAAAACTCATAGCGGAAGCGACATTCATGGATCTATTTCATTCATGAATGATAACATGCACTATGTGATTTTGAGAATTTGAGAACAAGATAGCGTACCTTGGTGCGGTGAAATTCAAAACAAAAGACTAGAAGTTCTTGGGAACACTTTTAATCTTCACTCCAATTCCACTTTTCGCCCAAGAAGTGTGGTCTCTCAATCAGTTTCTAAGGGAGAATAATTGAGTGGTTTCACTTGCACATACACACCACTTCACAATTATGATTCTCTTAAAATAAATTTCTGCATGTTTCTCCCTTTTATAACTAACTGATTATCTAATTGGGCCGGCCTATTGGGCCTTTCCAATTGGGCTTTAATGTGTGGCTTGGAGTGGGACCAAAAGGGACCAATAAGACACTAGCTCCAATGGGCCTTGGGCTTTTCTGTCAACTCTTGACAAGTCCAAAGTTACCATTAATTATATTTAATACCACTATATAAATATAATTGCACTCTAGGTCTTATTTATAAATTATATCCCAAGACTTTATTATACACGCAACCCCTTCATAAAATATTCGTAGTAATACAAAGTCATGAATGTAGACTGCCACTTTGAAAATTACTACATCTTAATCCTTGAGTACCCGGTTTAATCCTTTTAAGTTATTCATCATATATTTATGAAATCCAATTTCATAAATATATACTTTAGTAATTTCTTACTAAAATGGTTAGGCCTAACTCTCTGAATAACCAAAACCATTAAACTTATCTCAAGGGAATATTTTATATCTCCGTTAAGAGACTATGAATTCCATCTTGAGAATATATGTTCCATCAACACTAAATGTGGTTGCCCAACATACTGAGGTTTTGATCGTGCCTTTAGATTTCACTCCTGATATATCAAAGCAACCTACACTTCATGATCAAGTCCATTATTCTCTCAGGATTAAGAGTTCATGCAAATAGGAGTTGTGAGATTTATTATTCATTTGACAGTCGTTAGGAGAATAATAAATCTCACAGCGGTCCAGTTCAATATGTCTTAACTCTTAAAATATATCAACATATCAACTAGAAGTCTCCACTTCCATGATCAAGACAAATCATCTTAATTGATATGTTATAGTCTTCGCAGATGAAATGCCCAATTTCATCACCGACTACGAACCAAAATTATGAGTTTACAAAGAACTTGTGATTTATATCTTCTGTGACTAAATCACATAAATCACATACTATGCATCTCATGGACTATATGATAATGTCCAAATATTCATGTTACCATTATTTTAGATAATAATAATAAAGAAACTTTATTAATCACAACATTAAGTCATACATAATGTCATACATAATAACATTCATAGCATCATACAATAGGATTTAAGGGCACTAATCCTAACAGAATTAAGAGCGTAAAGAACATGCAATTCAACAATTAGATTTTCAAAATATGGAGTAGTGATTATTTTATTGAGTAGGATTGTAGTTTTAGACTGTAACTAGTTTTGTAGCTAAACTTTGTCCTATAGATATTACCCTATTTAATTTGTCAGATAAATAACTTACTTCTCAGGAACCGTGAAGAAAAACAACAAACAAGTTGATGAGAGTGGTGAACAGAATAGAGCTAATTCAGCTCCACGCCCACGAGCTATCCTATCCAGTCCGGGTAATCAGATTTGTTTTATTGCATTTGCGTGAGTATGGGTTGTGCATGAATTCTAAAATTTTGGTGTCATGTTTTGAATGATCAAAATAATCTTATAAGAGATTGTCTATCCTATAGAAAAAAAGATATACAACTAAGGCTAAAATAGTAATTCAGCAAAAAAAAGGGGATAAAGTAATAAAACAATAACCTCATTAAATCATAAAATGTATAAAATTCAAACTTACCCAAACCTTTCCCATTTTCTTTGCTAGTTAAAATTTGTTTCCTATGTCTTATTTCCTCCCTTTTATCTGATTGCTTTTAATGTTAACTTCATCATCATGTTTTTAACAAAGTTAATTAATAATGTATAATGCAAAATTGAGTTTTCTACCCAAAAAAAAAAAAAGCAAAATTGAGTTTTTTTTTTTTTTTTTTTGAGCTTTTGAATGTGTATATAAATGTCTAAATTCTAATATAAGAAGGGTAATGCTACATATATAACATTTTCACAAAGTTTCTTGAACAGCTAATATTGCAACATCAGTTTCACCTTGGTCCATAACTTTATTATGCACTAATCACAGTATACCACATCACTTTCATTTATAGCTTTGTTCATGCCAAATTTGATAGTATTCCTTTTTCCCCCTTTTTTAAGATAACGATGGGATGATTGGAAGTCGGAACAAATTAATGGAAGAAAATTCTTCAGATTATAGTATAACAAAGAAGATGCAAGCCCAAACTAAGGTTGTGCATAATCAGGTAAAGGCAGAAAGGCCTCTAAACACCAAAAAAGTCTCCCATGGGGTATCGGATGACAAGAGTGGCCCTAAGCAAAGAAAACTTCATGAACCTGTAATCCAAAAACAGAAGCCCCATTTTAGAGAAGGAAAATCAAGCCTCAATGCAAAGTAAATTTCTACCAAATGCTGCATTATGCTTGTACTTTTGCTTTTAGTATTATGCATTTTAAAGTTCATGTTTTGAATAGGCCAAATGGCTTGTTCCCTTCATGATGTTGGGTCTTCAACTTTTCATGTGTAATGTATAAGTACCTATAAGGCTTTTGAGAGCATAAGTATTGAGAAACTTCATTTTGAATTGTAATCGCACCTTGAATCCTAATTTTTCTCCTATTTTTCTCGATTGCTTATAATTTAATTTCCAAGATACATATAGTCATACACAACAGAGCAATATACCTTAAAAAAAACAGGGGCCAAATCTCTCTCTCTCTCTCTATCTCTCTCTCAAACTCGAAGTACTCGGTACTCACCATGCATATTGTTGTAATCATAAATTATCTATCATTTATAAATAAATAAATGTGTATATATATATAATGAATTGTCTGTCTTTAACTTTAATAATTGTTAATTCCTCTGAGCAAGGATGGTCATGGTACCACGATATTTGGAATTTCCAAATTCATACATTTATAAACGAGTTCTAGCAAAATATAAAAGTGGCACCTAGAGTTTTCCTAATTTTGAAATAGCCCCAAATTCTTATATATTTAGAAATCATTCCTAAGAGCATTCACATCCCAAAATTCTATCTCATCCTATTTTACCATCTCAAAAAACTACTTTATCAATTATATCATACCATTTTACAATACTCTCAACATCCCAATTTCCATTTTACATACCAAAATGATATGAACTTCACCAACAATTGTGATGAAACCCGATAACAATGATGGTTTGGAACCCCAAGATCGTGTAGACAAGATTTGTTGAACCTTGACCCGTCACCTAACCAGATGAAAACCAAGACTACGATAGAATTGAAACGCCACACCAAGAATTCCTAAGAATCTCTCAAGAATCAAAGGTGATAAGTTTTGGTTGTTTGAACGCCACAAGCTTAACTTGATAAGTTCAAGAGTTCTTTTAAGAACCAAGAGGATCACAAGACTCACAAGGAGAATAATTTCTGAATACCAAACTGTCCTTTTCAAAATTCGTACTACCAGATATATACTTGGAACAACCCTCCAAGAATAGGTAAAAATCATAATTACAACTTCAAAAACAACACCAAAGATTAATATAATCAAGTTCCCACGTTTTTTTAGTTTTCTAGGACTTCAAAAATGGCTAAATGACTAGAATTAACATGCCCAGCCAATACCAAGACATCTTCCCATTTAATATCCTTGGAACTTAACAAATTCACACCCTTTTATGGTCAGACCATACTGGTTGCGAATTTGCATGCATTAGGCTCTTCAATTGCTTTGATGACATGGACTAAGCCTTGATTATTATTTGAGCCCATCTTGGTCTTTCTAGAATCTGCCCAAATCTCTTGGACAAGCCCATTTAGTGCTTCCTTGAAACGTTTGGCTCTAAGTCTTGTAATTGG
Organism: Quercus rubra; assembly: GCA_035136125.1. Taxonomy (NCBI): domain Eukaryota; kingdom Viridiplantae; phylum Streptophyta; class Magnoliopsida; order Fagales; family Fagaceae; genus Quercus; species Quercus rubra. The sequence continues at coordinate 7,422,808 of CM068730.1, read as the reverse complement.
GCCACTAGAAAATGACAAAGGGTCTTGTGCAAATTCAGCTCCGTTTCGTTCCTACCCGATGCGTAATTGGAAATTCCAAAAAAATAACAGAAAAATTCAAAAAATTAAAAAATACCATAATGAAATCATTTCAAGTCAAAGTAGGTTGGAAAAGGATGGGAAAAAGAGAAAATAAAAAATTATCGTTCCGTTTCGTTCCTACCCGATGCGCAATAGAAAATTCCAAAAAAATAACAAAAATATTCAAAAAATTAAAAAATACCATTATGAATTCATTTCAAGCCAAAATAGGTTGGAAAAGGATGAGAAAGATATAAATAAAAATTTTCGTTCCATTTCGTTCCTACCCAACGCGTAATACAAAATTTCAAAAAAATAGCTAAAAAATTCAAAATATAAAAAAAAATACCAATATTGCAACATTTCTGGCGAAAATAGCAAAAATACCAATTTTGCTATTTTGCGAAAATAGCAAAAAAATTAGAAATATTGAAAAAAAAAACATTATGGCGTCATTTCAAGCGGAAATATGTTAAAATGCTGAAAAAGATTGAAAATAAAAATTATCGTTCCGTTTCGTTCCTACCCGATGCGTAATTGGAAATTTAAAAAAAATAGCAAGAAAAATTAAAAAATACCATTATGGACTCATTTCAAGCCATACTAGGGTGGAAAAGGACGAGAAAGAGAGAAGATAAAAATTATCGTTCCGTTCTGTTCCAACCCGACGCGTAATAGTAAATATCAAAAAAATAGCAAAAAAATTCAAAAATACCATTATGGATACATTTCAAGCCAAAATAGGCTGGAATAGTCCAAGAAAGAGAGAAAATAAAAATTATCGTTCCGTTCCATTCTAAGCCGACCCGTAGTAGAAAATTCCAAAAAAAATTCAAAAAATTAAAAAATACGATTATGGATTCATTTCAAGCCAAAAAAGGCTGGAATAGTCTGAGAAATAGAGAAAATAATAATTATCGTTCCGTTCCGTTCCGTTCCAACCCGACTAGTAATAGAAATTCCAAAAAAATAGCAAAAAAATTAAAAAAAATTAAAAAGTACCATTATGGATTCATTTCAAGCCATAATAGTTTGGAAAAGGATGAGAAATAGAGAAAACAAAAATTATCGTTCAGTTTCGTTCCTACCCGATGCGTAATAGAAAATTCCAAAAAAATAACAAAAAAACTAAAAAAATTAATTAATACCATTATTAATTCATTTCAAGCCAAACTAGGTTGGAAAAGGATGAGAAAGAGAGAAAATAAAAATTTTCGTTCCGTTTCGTTCTTACCCGACGCATGATAGAAAATTCCAAAAAAATAGCAAAAAAATTCAAAAAATTAAAAGATACCATTATGGCTTCATTTCAAGCTTTTAGGTTGAAAAAGTGCAAAAACGAGCGAAAATAAAAATTATCGTTCCGTTCCGTTCCGTTCCTACTCGATACATAACGGAACATTCCAAATAAAAGCCAAAAAATTAAAAATATTAAAAAAATACCATTATTGTTTCATTTCAATTCAAAATAGGTTGGAAAAGGCTGAGAAAAAGAGAAAATAAAAATTGTCGTTCCGTTTCATTCCTACCCGATGCGTAATAGAAAATTCCATAAAAATAAGAAAAAAATTTAAAAAATTTTAAAAATACCATTACGGATTCATTTCAAGCCAAAATAGGTAGGAAAATGATGAGAAAGGGAGAAAATAAAAATTATCGTTCCGTTCCGTTCCGTTCCTACCCGATGCATAATGGAAAATTCCAAAAAAATAGCAAAAAAATTAGAAATATTAAAAAAAAAAACCATTATGGCGTCATTTCAAGCCAAAATATGTTAAAATGCTGAAAAAGAGAGAAAATAAAAATTATCGTTCTGTTTCGTTCCTACCCGATGCGTAATTGGAAATTCCAAAAAAATAACAAAAAAATTCAAAAAATTAAAAAATACCATAATGAAACCATTTCAAGCCAAAGAAGGTTGGAAAAGGATGGGAAAAAGTGAAAATGAAAAATTATCGTTCCGTTTCGTTCCTACCCGATGCGTAATAGAAAATTCCAAAAAAATTACAAAAAAATTCAAAAAATTAAAAAAATACCATTATGAATTCATTTTAAGCCAAAATAGGTTGGAAAAGGATGAGAAAGATATAAATAAAAATTTTCGTTTCGTTTCGTTCCTACCCAACACGTAATACAAAATTTCAAAAAAATAGCCAAAAAATTCAAAATATAAAAAAAATACCAATATTGCAACATTTTTGGCGAAAATAGGTTGGAAAAAGATGTGAATGAGATAAAATAAAAATTTTCGTTCCGTTCCATTCCTTCCCGACGCGTAATAGAAAATTCAAAAAAAAAAGAAAAAAAATTAAAAAAATACCATTATGGATTCATTTCAAGCCATAATAGGTTGGAAGAGGATGAGAAATAGTGCAAATAAAAATTATCGTTCCATTTTGTTCTTACCCGACGCGTAATAGAAAATTTCAAAAAAATAGGAAAAAAATTTAAAAAATTAAAAAATACCATTATGAATTCATTTCAAGCCAAAATAGGTTGGAAAAGGATGGGAAAAAGAGAAAATAAAAAATTATCATTCCGTTTCGTACCTGTCCGACGCGTAATAGAAAATTAAAAAAAAATAGCAAAAAAATTCAAAAAATTCAAAAATACGATTATGGATTCATTTCAAGCCATAATAGTATGGAAAAGGATGACAAAGAGAGAACATAAAAATTATCGTTCCGTTTCGTTCGTACCTGACGCGTAATAGAAAATTTAAAAAAATCGCAAAAAAATTCAAAAAATTAAAAAATACCATTATGACTTCATTTCATGCCAAAATAGGTTGGAAAAGTCTGAGAAAGAGAGAAAATAAAAATTATCGTTCCGTTTCGGACCTGTCCGACGCGAAATAGAAAATTTAAAAAAAATAGCAAAAAAATTCAAAAAATTAAAAAAGACCATTATAGATTCATTTCAAGCCATAATAGGTTGGAAAATGATGAGAAATAGAGAACTTAAAAATTATCGTTCCGTTCCGTTCTTACCCGACGCGTAATAGAAAATTTGAAAAAAATAGCAAAGAAATTCAAAAAATTCAAAAATACAATTATGGATTCATTTGGAAAAAAAAAAGGTTGGAAAAAGATGGGAAATAGTGAAAATAAAAATTATCGTTTCGTTCCGTTCCTACCAGACTCATAATGGAAAATTCCAAAAAAATAGCAAGAAAATTCAAAAAATTAAAAAATACCATTATGGCTCCATTTCCAGCCAAAATAGGTTGGCAAAGGATGAGAAACAGAGAAAATAAGAATTTTCATTCCGTTCCGTTCCTGACACGTAATAGAAATTTACAAAAAAATAGCCAAAAAATTCAAAAATTTAAAAAATACCATTATGGATTCAATTAAAGCCAAAATAGGTTGGAGAAGGATGTGAAAAAGAGAAAATAAAAATTATCGCTCCGTTCCGTTCCTTTCCTACCAGACTCGTAATAGAAAATTCCAAAAAAAATTCCAAAAACATTCAAAAAATAAAAAAATACCATTGTGGCTTCATTTAAAGCCGAAATAGGTTGGAAAAGGCCGTGAAAGAGAGAAAATAAAAATTATCGTTCCGTTCCGTTCCGTTCCTACCCGACGCGTAATAGAAAATAGCAAAAAAATTCAAAAAATTAAAAAATACCATTGTGGCTTCATTTCAACCGAAAAAATATTGCAAAAGGCAGAGAAATAGAGAAAATAAAAATTATAGTTCGATTTTGTTCCAACCTGACGCATAATAGAAAATATCAAAAAATACCAAGCCAAAATAGGTGGGAATAGTCCGAGAAAGAGAGAAAATAGAAATTATCGTTTCGTTCCGTTCCAACCCGACGCGTAATAGAAAATTCCAAAAAAATAGCAAAAAAATTCAAAAAATTAAAAAATACCATTATGGATTCATTTCAAGCCATAATAGGTTAGAAAATGATGAGAAAGAGAGAAAATAAAAATTATCGTTCCGTTTCGTACCTGTCCGACACGAAATAGAAAATTTAAAAAAAATAGCAAAAAAATTCAAAAAATTAAAAAATACCATTATAGATTCATTTCAAGCCATAATAGGTTGGAAAATGATGAGAAATAGAGAACTTAAAAATTATCGTTCCGTTCCGTTCTTACCCGACGCGTAATAGAAAATTTGAAAAAAATAGCAAAAAAATTCAAAAAATTCAAAAATACAATTATGGATTCATTTGGAAAAAAAAAAAGGTTGGAAAAAGATGGGAAATAGTGAAAATAAAAATTATCGTTTCGTTCCGTTCCTACCAGACTCATAATGGAAAATTCCAAAAAAATAGCAAGAAAATTCAAAAAATTAAAAAATACCATTATGGCTCCATTTCCAGCCAAAATAGGTTGGCAAAGGATGAGAAACAGAGAAAATAAGAATTTTCATTCCGTTCCGTTCCCGACACGTAATAGAAATTTCCAAAAAAATAGCCAAAAAATTCAAAAATTTAAAAAATACCATTATGGATTCAATTAAAGCCAAAATAGGTTGGAGAAGGATGTGAAAAAGAGAAAATAAAAATTTTCGCTCCGTTCCGTTTCTTTCCTACCAAACTCGTAATAGAAAATTCCAAAAAAAATTCCAAAAACATTCAAAAAATAAAAAAATACCATTGTGGCTTCATTTAAAGCCGAAATAGGTTGGAAAAGGCCGTGAAAGAGAGAAAATAAAAATTATCGTTCCGTTCCGTTCCGTTCCTACCCGACGCGTAATAGAAAATAGCAAAAAAATTCAAAAAATTAAAAAATACCATTGTGGCTTCATTTCAACAAAAAAAAATATTGCAAAAGGCAGAGAAATAGAGAAAATAAAAATTATAGTTCGAACCCGACGCGTAATAGAAAATTCCAAAAAAATAGCAAAAAAATTAAAAAATACCATTATAGATTCATTTCAAGCCATAATAGGTTAGAAAAGGATGAGAAAGAGAGAAAATAAAAATTATCGTTCCGTTTCGTTCTTACACCACACGTAACAAAAAATTCCAAAAAAATAGGAAAAAAATAGGAAAAATTAAAAAATATCATTATGGCTTCATTTCAAGCCAAAATAGGCTGGAATAGACCGAGAAAGAGAAAAAATAAAAATTATCGTTCCGTTTCTTTCCTACCTGACTCGTAATAGAAAATAGCAAGAAAATTCAAAATATAAAAAAATACCACTATGGCTACATTTCAAGCCAAAATAGGTTGGAAAAGGATGTGAAAGAGAGAGAATAAAAATTATCATTTCGTTTCGTTCCATTCCTACCCGACGCGTAATACAAAATTCAAAAAAAATTAAAAAAATTAAAAAATACCATTATGGATTCATTTCATGCCGAAATAGTCTGCAATAGTCCGAGAAAGAGAAAAAATAAAAATTACCATTATGGATTCACTTCAAGCCATAATAGGGTGGAAAAGGATGAGAAAGAGAGAAAATAAAAATTATTGTTCCGTTTCGTTCCTACCCGACGTGTAATACAAAATTCAAAAAAAATAACAAAAAAATTCAAAATATAAAAAAAATACCATTACAGCTACATTTCAAGCCATAATAGGGTGGAAAAGGATGAGAAAGAGAGAAAATAAAAATTATCATCCCGTTTCGTTCCTACCCGACGCGTAATAGAAAATTCCAAAAAAATAGCAAAAAATTTCAAAAAATTAAAAAATACCATTATGGCCACATTTCATGCCGAAATAGTCTGCAATAGTCCGAGAAAGAGGAAAAATAAAAATTACCATTATGGATTCACTTCAAGCCATAATAGGGTGGAAAATGATGAGAAAGAGAGAAAATAAAAATTATTGTTCCGTTTCGTTCCTACACGACGCGTAATACAAAATTCAAAAAAAATAACAAAAAAATTCAAAAAATTAAAAAATATCATTATAGATTCATTTCAAGCCAAAATAGGTTCGAAAAGTATGAGAAAGAGAGAGAATAAAAATTATCATTCCGTTTCTTTCCTACCCGACGCGTTTCAAAAAAATAGCAAAAAAATTCAAAGTATAAAAAAATATCATTACGGCTGCATTTCAAGCCAAAATTGGTTGGAATAGGATGTGAAAGAGAGAAAATAAAAATTATCGTTCCGTTCCGTTCCAACCCGACGCGTAATAGAAAATTTCAAAAAAATTCAAAAAATTAAAAAAATATCATTATAGTTTCATTTGAAGCCAAAATAGGTTGGGGACGGATGAGAAAGCGAGAAAATAAAAATTATCGTTCCGTTTCGTTCCATTCCTGCGCGACGCGTAATAGAAAATTCCAAAAAAATAGAAAAAAAAATTCAAAAAATTCAAAAATACTATTATGGATTCGTTTAAAGCCAAAATTGGTTGGAGAACGATGTGAAAGGCCGAAAATAAAAATTATTGTTCCGTTCTATTCCCACCCGATGCGTAATAGAAAAATCCAAAAAAATAGCAAAAAAATTAAAAAAAATATCATTATGGCTTCATTTCAAACCAAAATAGGTTGGAAAAGGCTGAGAAAGAGAGAATATAAAAGTTATCGTTCCGTTTCGTTCCTACCCAACGCGTCATACAAAATTTCAAAAAAATAGCCAAAAAATTCAAAATATAAAAAAAATACCAATATGGCAACATTTTAAGCGAAAATAGGTTGGAAAAGGATGTGGATGGGATAAAATAAAAATTTCCGTTCCTTCCTGGAGCGAAATAGAAAATTAAAGCAAAAAAATTAAAAAATACCATTATGGATGCATTTTAAGCCAAAATTGGTTGGGGATGGATGAGAAAGCGAGAATAAAAATTATCGTTCCGTTCTGTTCCATTCCATTCCTACTCAACGCATAATAGAAAATTCCAAAAAAATAGCAAAAAAATTCAAAAAATTAAAAAATACCATTATGGATTTGTTTGAAGCCGAAATTGGTTGGAAAAGAATGAGAAAGAGAGAAAATAAAAATTATTGTTCCGTTTCGTTCCTACCCGACGCGTAATACAAAATTCAAAAAAAATAACAAAAAAATTCAAAATATAAAAAAAATACCATTACAGCTACATTTCAAGCCATAATAGGGTGGAAAAGCATGAGAAAGTGAGAAAACAAAAATTATCGTTCCGTTTCGTTCCTACCCGACGCGTAATAGAAAATTCCAAAAAAATAGCAAAAAATTTCAAAAAATTAAAAAATACCATTATGGCCACATTTCATGCCGAAATAGTCTGCAATAGTCCGAGAAAGAGACAAAATAAAAATTACCATTATGGATTCACTTCAAGCCATAATAGGGTGAAAAAGGATGAGAAAGAGAGAAAATAAAAATTATTGTTCCGTTTCGTTCCTACACGACGCGTAATACAAAATTCAAAAAAAATAACAAAAAAATTCAAAAAATTAAAAAATACCATTATGGATTCATTTCAAGCCAAAATAGGTTCAAAAAGTATGAGAAAGAGAGAGAATAAAAATTATCATTCCGTTTCTTTCCTACCCGACGCGTTTCAAAAAAATAGCAAAAAAAATTCAAAATATAAAAAAATACCATTACGGCTGCATTTCAAGCCAAAATTGGTTGGAATAGGATGTGAAAGAGAGAAAATAAAAATTATTGTTCCGTTCTGTTCCCACCCGATGCGTAATAGAAAAATCCAAAAAAATAGCAAAAAAATTAAAAAAACTATCATTATGGCTTCATTTCAAACCAAAATAGGTTGGAAAAGGCCGAGAAAGAGAGAATATAAAAGTTATCGTTCCGTTTCGTTCCTACCCGTTGCGTAATAGAAAATTCCAAAAAATAGCAAAAAAATTGAAAAAATTGAAAAATACCATTGTGGCTTCATTTCCAGCCAAAATAGGCTGGAAAAGTCTGAGAAAGAGGGAAAATAAAAATTATCGTTCCATTTCGTTTCTACCCGACGCGTAATAGAAAATTTAAAAAAAATAGCAAAAAAATTCAAAATCTACAAAAATATCATTATGGCTACATTTCAAGCCAAAATAGGTTGGAAAAGTCTAAGAAATAGAGAAAATAAAAATTATCGTTCCGTTTCGTTCTTACCCGACGCATAATAGAAAATTCCAAAAAAATAGCAAAAAAATTCAAAAAATTAAAAAATATCATTATGGATTAATTTTAAGCCAAAATAGGTTGGGGACGGATGAGAAAGCGAGAAAATGAAAATTATCGTTCCGTTTCGTTCCATTCCCACCCGACGCGTAATAGAAAATTCCAAAAAAATAGAAAAAAAAAATTCAAAAAATTCAAAAATACTATTATGGATTCGTTGAAAGCCAAAATTGGTTGGAGAACGATGTGAAAGACCGAAAATAAAAATTATCGTTCCGTTTTGTTCCCACCCGATGCGTAATAGAAAAATCCAAAAAAATAGCAAAAAAATTAAAAAAAAAATATCATTATTGCTTCATTTCAAACCAAAATAGGTTGGAAAAGGCCGAGAAAGAGAAAAAATAAAAGTTATCGTTCCGTTTCATTCCAACCCAACGCGTCATACAAAATTTCAAAAAAATAGCCAAAAAATTCAAAATATAAAAAAAATACCAATATGGCAACATTTCAAGCTAAAATAGGTTGGAAAAGGATGTGGATCGGATAAAATAAAAATTTCCGATCCTTCCTAGAGCGAAATAGAAAATTAAAAAAAAAAAGCAAAAAAATTAAAAAATACCATTATGGATTCATTTTCAGCCAAAATTGGTTGGGGATGGATGAGAAAGCGAGAAAATAAAAATTATCGTTCCGTTTCATTCCAACACGACGAGTAATAGAAAATTCCAAAAAAATAGCAAAAAAATTAAAAAAATTAAAAAAATACCATTATGGATTCATTTCAAGCCATAATAGGGTCGAAAAGGATGAGAAAGATAGAATATTAAAATTATAGTTCCGTTTCGTTCCTACCCGACGCGTAACAGAAAATATCAAAAAAATAGCAGAAAAATTCAAAATATAAAAAAATACCATTACGGCTGCAATTCAAGCCAAAATTGGTTGGAATAGGATGTGAAAGAGAGAAAATAAAAATTATCGTTCCGTTCCGTTCCAACCCGACGCGTAATAGAAAATTTCAAAAAAATTAAAAAAATTAAAAAAATATCATTATAGTTTCATTTGAAGCGAAAATAGGTTGGGGACGAATGAGAAAGCTAGAAAATAAAAATTATCGTTCCGTTTCGTTCCATTCCTTCCCGACGCGTAATAGAAAATTCCAAAAATATAGCAAAAAAATTCAAAAATACCATTTTGGATTCTTTTGAAGCCAAAATTGGTTGGAAAAGGATGTGAAAGAGAGAAAATAAAAATTATCGTTCCGTTCCGTTCCTACCCATTGCGTAATAGAAAATTCCAAAAAAATAGCAAAAAAATTGAAAAAATTGAAAAATACCATTGTGGCTTCATTTCCAGCCAAATTAGGCTGGAAAAGTCTGAGAATGAGAGAAAAAAAAAATTATCGTTCCATTTCGTTTCTACCCGACGCGTAATAGAAAATTTCAAAAAAAAATAGCAAAAAAATTAAAAAAATAAAAAAATATCATTATGGCTACATTTCAAGCCAAAATAGGTTGGAAAAGTCTAAGAAATAGAGAAAATTAAAATTTTCGTTCCGTTTCGTTCCTACACAACCCGTAAAAGAAAATTCCAAAAAAATAGCAAAAAAATTCAAAAAATTAAAAAATACCGTTATGGATTCATTTTAAGCCAAAATAAGTTGGGGATGGATGAGAAAGCGAGAAAATGAAAATTATCGTTCCGTTCTGTTCCTACCCGATGTGTAATAGGAAATTCATAAAAAATTAAAAAAATTAAAAAATACCATTGTGGCTTCATTTCAAGCCAAAATAGGGTGGAAAATGCTGCGAAAGAGAGAAAATAAAAATTATCCTTCCGTTCCGTTCTTACCCGTCGAATGATAGAAAATTCCCAAAAAATAGCAGAAAATTCAAAAATTCAAAAATACCATTATGGATTCATTTGAAGCCAAAATAAGTTGGAAAATGATGGGAAAGAGAGAAGATAGAAATTATCGTTTCATTCCGTTCCTACTAGACTCATAATAAAAAATTCCAAAAAAATAGCAAAAAAATTCAAAAAATTTAAAAATACCATCATGGATTCATTTGAAGCCAAAATAAGTTGGAGAAGGATGAGAAAGAGAGAAAATAAATCTTATGGTTCCACTCCGTTCCGTTCCTACCAGACTCGTAATAGAAAATTCCAAAAAAAATTGCAAAAACATTCATAAAAAAAAAAAAAAAAAACCATTGTGGCTGCATTTCAACCCGAAATAGGTTGGAAAAGGCCAAGAGAGAAAATAAAAATTATTGTTCTGCATCGCTCCAACCCAACGCGTAATACAAAATTCAAAAAAAAATTTGAAAAAATCAAAAAATACCATTATGGGTTTATTTCAAGCAAAAAATAGGTTGGCGAAGGATGAGAAAGTGAGAAAATAAAAATTATCGTTCCGTTCCGTCCTTACACAACGCGTAAGAGAAAATTCCAAAAAAATAGCAAAAAAATTCAAAAAATTAAAAAATACAATTGTGGCTTCATTTCAAACCAAAATAGGTTGCAAAAGGCCGAGAAATAGAGAAAATAAAAATTATCGTTCCGTTTTGTTCCCGACGAGAAATAGAAAATTCAAAAAAACAAACAAAAAAATTAAAAAATACCATTATGGGTTCATTTCAAGCCATAATAGTGTGGAAAAGGATGAGAAAGAGAGAATATTAAAATTATCATTCCGGTTCGTTCCTACCCGACGCGTAACAGAAAATTTAAAAAAAAATAGCAAAAAAATTCAAAATATAAAAAAAATACCATTGCGGCTGCATTTCAAGCCAAAATTGGTTCGAATAGAATGTGAAAGAGAGAAAATAAAAATTACCGTTCCGTTCCGTTCCAACCCGACGCGTAATAGAAAATTTCAAAAAAATAGCAAAAAAATCAAAAAAATTAAAAAAATATCATTATAGCTTCATTTGAAGCCAAAATAGGTTGGGGACGGATGAGAAAGCGAGAAAATAAAAATTATCGTTCCGTTCCGTTCCGTTCCTACCCGTTGCATAATAGAAAATTGCAAAAAAATAGCAAAAAAATTGAAAAAATTGAAAAATACCATTGTGGCTTCATTTCCAGCCAAAATAGGCCGGAAAAGTCTGAGAAAGAGAGAAAATAAAAATTATCGTTCCATTTCGTTTCTACCCGACGCGTAATAGAAAATTTAAAAAAAAAATAGCAAAAAAATTCAAAATATACAAAAATATCATTATGGCTTCATTTCAAACCAAAATAGGTTGGAAAAGGCCGAGAAAGAGAGAAAATAAAAGTTATCGTTCCGTTTCGTTCCTACTCGACGCGTAATAGAAAATTCCAAAAAAATAGCAAAAAAATTCAAAAAATTAAAAAATACCGTTATGGATTCATTTTAAACTAAAACAGGTTGGGGACAGATTCAAGAGAGAAAATGAAAATTATCGTTCCGTTTGGTTCCATTCCTACCCGACGCGTAATAGAAAATTCCAAAAAAATAGAAAAAAATATTCAAAAAATTCAAAAATACTATTACGGATTCGTTTAAAGCCAAAATTGGTTGGAGAACGATGTGAAGGACCGAAACTAAAAATTATCGTTCCGTTCTGTTCCCACCCGATGCGTAATAGGAAAATCCAAAAAAATTAAAAAAAATATCATTATGGCTTCATTTCAAACCAAAATAGGTTGGAAAAGGCCGAGAAAGAGAGAAAATAAAAGTTATCGTTCCGTTTCGTTCCTACCCAACGCGTCATACAAAATTTCGAAAAAATAGCCAAAAAATTCAAAATATAAAAAAAAAATACCAGTATGGCAACATTTCAAGCGAAAATAGGTTGGAAAAGGATGTGGATGGGATAAAATAAAAATTTCCGTTCCTTCCTGGAGCGAAATAGAAAATTAAAGCAAAAAAATTTAAAAAAAAATAAAAAATACCATTACGGATGGATTTTAAGCCAAAATTGGTTGGGGATGGATGAGAAAGCGAGAATAAAAATTATCGTTCCGTTCTGTTCCATTCCATTCCTACCCAACGCATAATAGAAAATTCCAAAAAAATAGCAAAAAAATTAAAAAAATTAAAAAAAATACCATTATGGATTTGTTTGAAGCCGAAAATGGTTGGAAAAGGATGTGAAAGAGAGAAAATAAAAATTGTTGTTCCGTTTCGTTCCTACCTGACACGTAATAGAAAATTCCAAAAAAATAGCAAAAAAATTCAAAAAATTAAAATATACCATTATGGATTCATTTTAAGCCAAACTAGTTTCGGGACGGATGAGAAAGAGAGAAAATAAAAATTATCGTTCCGTTCCGTTCCTACCCGACGCGTAATAGAAAATTCCAAAAAAATAGCAAAAAAAATTAAAAAAATATCATTATAGCTTCATTTGAAGCCAAAATAGGTTGGGGACGGATGAGAAAGCGAGAAAATAAAAATTATCGTTCCGTTTCGTTCCATTCCTTCTCGAAGCATAATAGAAAATTCCAAAAAAAGAGCAAAAAAATTCAAAAATACCATTATGGATTCTTTTGAAGCCAAAATTGGTTGGAAAAGAATGTGAAAGAGAGAAAATAAAAATTATCGTTCCGTTCCGTTCCTACCCGTTGCGTAATAGAAAATTACAAAAAAATAGCAAAAAAATTGAAAAATACCATTGTGGCTTCATTTCCAGCCAAAATAGGACGGAAAAGTCTGAGAAAGAGAGAAAATAAAAATTATCGTTCCATTTCGTTTCTACCCGACACGTAATAGAAAATTTGAAAAAAAATAGCAAAAAAATTCAAAATATACAAAAATATCATTATGGCTACATTTCAAGCCAAAATAGGTTGGAAAAGTCTAAGAAATAGAGAAAATAAAAAATATCGTTCCATTTCGTTCCTACCCGACGCGTAATAGAAAATTCCAAAAAAATAGCAAAAAAATTCAAAAAATTAAAAAATACCGTTATGGATTCATTTTAAGCCAAAATAGGTTGGGGACAGATGAGAAAGCGAGAAAATGAAAATTATCGTTCCGTTTCGTTCCATTCCGACCCGACGCGTAATAGAAAATTCCAAAAAAATAGAAAAAAAATATTCAAAAAATTCAAAAATACTATTATGGATTCGTTTAAAGCCAAAAATGGTTGGAGAACGATGTGAACGACCGAAAATAAAAATTATCGTTCCGTTCTGTTCCCACCCGATGCGTAATAGAAAAATCCAAAAAAAAAGCAAAAAAATATCATTATGGCTTCATTTCAAACCAAAATAGGTTGGAAAAGGCCGAGAAAGAGAGAAAATAAAAGTTATCGTACCGTTTCTTTCCTACCCAACGCGTCATACAAAATTTCAAAAAAATAGCCAAAAAATTCAAAATTTAAAAAAAATATCAATATGGCAACATTTCAAGCCAAAATAGGTTGGAAACGGATGTGGATGGGATAAAATAAAAATTTCCATTCCTTCCTGGAGCGAAATAGAAAATTAAAAAAAAAAAAGCAAAAAAATTAAAAAATACCATTATGGATTCATTTTAAGCCAAAATTGGTTGGGGATGGATGAGAAAGCGAGAATAAAAACTATCGTTTCGTTCTGTTCCATTCCATTCCTACCCAACGCATAATAGAAAATTCCAAAAAAATAGGAAAAAAGTTCAAAAAATTAAAAAATACCATTATGGATTTGTTTGAAGCCGAAATTGGTTGGAAAAGGATGTGAAAGAGAGAAAATAAAAATTGTAGTTCCGTTTTGTTCCTACCCGACACGTAATAGAAAATTCCAAAAATATAGCAAAAAAAATTCAAAAATACCATTATGGATTCTTTTGAAGCCAAAATTGGTTGCAAAAGAATGTGAAAGAGAGAAAATAAAAATTATCGTTCCGTTTCGTTTCTACCCGTTGCGTAATAGAAAATTCCAAAAAAATAGCAAAAAAATTGAAAAAATTGAAAAATACCATTGTGGCTTCATTTCCAGCCAAAATAGGCCGGAAAAGTCTTAGAAAGAGAGAAAATAAAAATTATAATTCCATTTGGTTTCTACCCGACGCGTAATAGAAAATTTAAAAAAAAAAATAGCAAAAAAATTCAAAATATAGAAAAATATCATTATGGCTACATTTCAAGCAAAAATAGGTTGGAAAAGTCTAAGAAATAGAGAAAATAAAAATTATCGTTCCGTTTCGTTCCTACCCGACGCGTAATAGAAAATTCCAAAAAAATAGCAAAAAAATTCAAAAAATTAAAAAATACCGTTATGGATTCATTTTAAGCCAAAATAGGTTGGGGACAGATTCAAGAGAGAAAATGAAAATTATCATTCCGTTTGGTTCCATTCCTACCTGACGCGTAATAGAAAATTCCAAAACAATAGAAAAAAATATTCAAAAAATTCAAAAATACTATTATGGATTCGTTTAAAGCCAAAATTGGTTGGAGAACGATGTGAAGGACCGAAAATAAAAATTATCGTTCCGTTCTGTTCCCACCCGATGCGTAATAGGAAAATCCAAAAAAATTAAAAAAAATATCATTATGGCTTTATTTCAAACCAAAATAGGTTGGAAAAGGCCGAGAAAGAGAAAAAACAAAAGTTATCGTTCCGTTTCGTTCCTACCCAATGCGTCATACAAAATTTCAAAAAAATAGCCAAAAAATTCAAAATATAAAAAAAAATACCAGTATGGCAACATTTCAAGCCAAAATAGGTTGGAAAAGGATGTGGATGGGATAAAATAAAAATTTCCGTTCCTTCCTGGAGCGAAATAGAAAATTAAAGCAAAAAAATTTAAAAAAAATTAAAAAAATACCATTATGGATGGATTTTAAGCCAAAATTGGTTGGGGATGGATGAGAAAGCGAGAATAAAAATTATCGTTCCGTTCTGTTCCATTCCATTCCTACCCAACGCATAATAGAAAATTCCAAAAAAATTAAAAAAAATTAAAAAAATTAAAAAAATACCATTATGGATTTGTTTGAAGCCGAAATTGGTTGGAAAAGGATGTGAAAGAGAGAAAATAAAAATTGTTGTTCCGTTTCGTTCCTACCTGACACGTAATAGAAAATTCCAAAAAAATAGCAAAAAAATTCAAAAAATTAAAATATACCATTATGGATTCATTTTAAGCCAAACTAGTTTCGGGACGGATGAGAAAGAGAGAAAATAAAAATTATCGTTCCGTTCCGTTCCTACCCGACGCGTAATAGAAAATTCCAAAAAAATAGCAAAAAAAATTAAAAAAATATCATTATAGCTTCATTTGAAGCCAAAATAGGTTGGGGACGGATGAGAAAGCGAGAAAATAAAAATTATCGTTCC
Organism: Quercus rubra; assembly: GCA_035136125.1. Lineage (NCBI taxonomy): Eukaryota > Viridiplantae > Streptophyta > Magnoliopsida > Fagales > Fagaceae > Quercus > Quercus rubra. The sequence continues at coordinate 7,407,432 of CM068730.1, read as the reverse complement.
GTTTCGTTCCATTCCTTCTCGAAGCATAATAGAAAATTCCAAAAAAAGAGCAAAAAAATTCAAAAATACCATTATGGATTCTTTTGAAGCCAAAATTGGTTGGAAAAGAATGTGAAAGAGAGAAAATAAAAATTATCGTTCCGTTCCGTTCCGTTCCTACCCATTGCGTAATAGAAAATTACAAAAAAATAGCAAAAAAATTGAAAAATACCATTGTGGCTTCATTTCCAGACAAAATAGGCCGAAAAAGTCTGAGAAAGAGAGAAAATAAAAATTATCGTTCCATTTCGTTTCTACCCGACACGTAATAGAAAATTTGAAAAAAAATAGCAAAAAAATTCAAAATATACAAAAATATCATTATGGCTACATTTCAAGCCAAAATAGGTTGGAAAAGTCTAAGAAATAGAGAAAATAAAAATTATCGTTCTGTTTCGTTCCTACCCGACGCGTAATAGAAAATTCCAAAAAAATAGCAAAAAAATTCAAAAAATTAAAAAATACCGTTATGGATTCATTTTAAGCCAAAATATGTTGGGGACAGATTCAAGAGAGAAAATGAAAATTATCGTTCCGTTTGGTTCCATTCCTACCCGATGCGTAATAGAAAATTCCAAAAAAATAGAAAAAAATATTCAAAAAATTCAAAAATACTATTATGGATTCGTTTAAAGCCAAAATTGGTTGGAGAACGATGTGAAGGACCGAAAATAAAAATTATCGTTCCGTTCTGTTCCCACCCGATGCGTAATAGGAAAATCCAAAAAAATTAAAAAAAATATCATTATGGCTTCATTTCAAACCAAAATAGGTTGGAAAAGGCCGAGAAAGAGGTAAAATAAAAGTTATCGTTCCGTTTCGTTCCTACCCAACGCGTCATACAAAATTTCAAGAAAATAGCCAAAAAATTCAAAATATAAAAAAAAATACCAGTATGGCAACATTTCAAGCCAAAATAGGTTGGAAAAGGATGTGGATGGGATAAAATAAAAATTTCCGTTCCTTCCTGGAGCGAAATAGAAAATTAAAGCAAAAAAATTTAAAAAAAAATAAAAAATACCATTACGGATGGATTTTAAGCCAAAATTGGTTGGGGATGGATGAGAAAGCGAGAATAAAAATTATCGTTCCGTTCTGTTCCATTCCATTCCTACCCAACGCATAATAGAAAATTCCAAAAAAATAGCAAAAAAATTCAAAAAATTAAAAAATACCATTATGGATTTGTTTGAAGCCGAAATTGGTTGGAAAAGGATGTGAAAGAGAGAAAATAAAAATTGTTGTTCCGTTTCGTTCCTACCTGACACGTAATAGAAAATTCCAAAAAAATAGCAAAAAAATTCAAAAAATTAAAATATACCATTATTGATTCATTTTAAGCCAAAATAGTTTGGGGACGGATGAGAAAGAGAGAAAATAAAAATTATCGTTCTGTTCCGTTCCTACCCGACGCGTAATAGAAAATTCCAAAAAAATTAAAAAACTTAAAAAATATCATTATCGCTTCATTTGAAGCCAAAATAGGTTGGGGACGGATGAGAAAGCGAGAAAATAAAAATTATCGTTCCGTTTCGTTCCATTCCTTCCCGAAGCATAATAGAAAATTCCAAAAAAAGAGCAAAAAAATTCAAAAATACCATTATGGATTCTTTTGAAGCCAAAATGGTTGGAAAAGAATGTGAAAGAGAGAAAATAAAAATTATCGTTCCGTTCCGTTCCTCTCCGTTGCGTAATAGAAAATTCCAAAAAAATAGCAAAAAAATTGAAAAATACCATTGTGGCTTCATTTCCAGACAAAATAGGCCGAAAAAGTCTGAGAAAGAGAGAAAATAAAAATTATCGTTCCATTTCGTTTCTACCCGACACGTAATATAAAATTTAAAAAAAAATAGCAAAAAAATTCCAAATATACAAAAATATCATTATGGCTACATTTCAAGCCAAAATAGGTTGGAAAAGTCTAAGAAATAGAGAAAATAAAAATTATCGTTCCGTTTCGTTCCTACCCGAAGCGTAATAGAAAATTTCAAAAAAATAGCAAAAAAATTCAAAAAATTAAAAAATACCGTTATGGATTCATTTTAAGCCAAAATAGGTTGGGGACAGATGAGAAAGCGAGAAAATGAAAATTATCGTTCCGTTTGGTTCCATTCCTACCCGTCGCGTAATAGAAAATTCCAAAAAAATAGAAAAAAATATTCAAAAAATTCAAAAATACTATTATGGATTCATTTAAAGCCAAAATTGGTTGGAGAACAATGTGAAGGACCGAAAATAAAAATTATCGTTCCGTTCTGTTCCCACCCGATGCGTAATAGGAAAATCCAAAAAAATTAAAAAAAATATCATTATGGCTTCATTTCAAACCAAAATAGGTTGGAAAAGGCCGAGAAAGAGAGAAAATAAAAGTTATCGTTCCGTTTCGTTTCTACCCAACGCGTCATACAAAATTTCAAAAAAATAGCCAAAAAATTCAAAATATAAAACAAAATACCAGTATGGCAACATTTCAAGCCAAAATAGGTTGGAAAAGGATGTGGATGGGATAAAATAAAAATTTCCGTTCCTTCCTGCAGCGAAATAGAAAATTAAAGCAAAAAAATTAAAAAATACCATTACGGATGGATTTTAAGCCAAAATTGGTTGGGGATGGATGAGAAAGCGAGAATAAAAATTATCGTTCCGTTCTGTTCCATTCCATTCCTACCCAACGCATAATAGAAAATTCCAAAAAAATAGCAAAAAAATTCAAAAAATTAAAAAATACCATTATGGATTTGTTTGAAGCCGAAATTGGTTGGAAAAGGATGTGAAAGAGAGAAAATAAAAATTGTTGTTCCGTTTCGTTCCTACCTGACACGTAATAGAAAATTCAAAAAAAATAGCAAAAAAATTCAAAAAGTTAAAATATACCATTATGGATTCATTTTAAGCCAAACTAGTTTCGGGACGGATGAGAAAGAGAGAAAATAAAAATTATCGTTCCGTTCCGTTCCTACCCGACGCGTAATAGAAAATTCCAAAAAAATAGCAAAAAAAATTAAAAAAATATCATTATAGCTTCATTTGAAGCCAAAATAGGTTGGGGACGGATGAGAAAGCGAGAAAATAAAAATTATCGTTCCGTTTCGTTCCATTCCTTCCCGATGCATAATAGAAAATTCCAAAAAAAGAGCAAAAAAATTCAAAAATACCATTATGGATTCTTTTGAAGCCAAAATTGGTTGGAAAAGAATGTGAAAGAGAGAAAATAAAAATTATCGTTCCGTTCCGTTCCTACCCGTTGCGTAATAGAAAATTCCAAAAAAATAGCAAAAAAATTGAAAAATACCATTGTGGCTTCATTTCCAGACAAAATAGGCCGAAAAAGTCTGAGAAAGAGAGAAAATAAAAATTATCGTTCCATTTCGTTTCTACCCGACACGTAATAGAAAATTTAAAAAAAAATAGCAAAAAAATTCAAAATATACAAAAATATAAGTATGGCTACATTTCAAGCCAAAATAGGTTGGAAAAGTCTAAGAAATAGAGAAAACAAAAATTATCGTTCTGTTTCGTTCCTACCCGACGCGTAATAGAAAATTCCAAAAAAATAGCAAAAAAATTCAAAAAATTAAAAAATACCGTTATGGATTCATTTTAAGCCAAAATATGTTGGGGACAGATTCAAGAGAGAAAATGAAAATTATCGTTCCGTTTGGTTCCATTCCTACCCGATGCGTAATAGAAAATTCCAAAAAAAGAGCAAAAAAATTCAAAAATACCATTATGGATTCTTTTGAAGCCAAAATGGTTGGAAAAGAATGTGAAAGAGAGAAAATAAAAATTATCGTTCCGTTCCGTTCCTCTCCGTTGCGTAATAGAAAATTCCAAAAAAATAGCAAAAAAATTGAAAAATACCATTGTGGCTTCATTTCCAGACAAAATAGGCCGAAAAAGTCTGAGAAAGAGAGAAAATAAAAATTATCGTTCCATTTCGTTTCTACCCGACACGTAATAGAAAATTTAAAAAAAAATAGCAAAAAAATTCCAAATATACAAAAATATCATTATGGCTACATTTCAAGCCAAAATAGGTTGGAAAAGTCTAAGAAATAGAGAAAATAAAAATTATCGTTCCGTTCCGTTCCTCTCCGTTGCGTAATAGAAAATTCCAAAAAAATAGCAAAAAAATTGAAAAATACCATTGTGGCTTCATTTCCAGACAAAATAGGCCGAAAAAGTCTGAGAAAGAGAGAAAATAAAAATTATCGTTCCATTTCGTTTCTACCCGACACGTAATAGAAAATTTAAAAAAAATAGCAAAAAAATTCCAAATATACAAAAATATCATTATGGCTACATTTCAAGCCAAAATAGGTTGGAAAAGTCTAAGAAATAGAGAAAATAAAAATTATCGTTCCGTTTCGTTCCTACCCGACGCGTAATAGAAAATTTCAAAAAAATAGCAAAAAATATTCAAAAAATTCAAAAATACTATTATGGATTCGTTTAAAGCCAAAATTGGTTGGAGAACAATGTGAAGGACCGAAAATAAAAATTATCGTTCCGTTCTGTTCCCACCCGATGCGTAATAGGAAAATCCAAAAAAATTAAAAAAAATATCATTATGGCTTCATTTCAAACCAAAATAGGTTGGAAAAGGCCGAGAAAGAGAGAAAATAAAAGTTATCGTTCCGTTTCGTTTCTACCCAACGCGTCATACAAAATTTCAAAAAAATAGCCAAAAAATTCAAAATATAAAACAAAATACCAGTATGGCAACATTTCAAGCCAAAATAGGTTGGAAAAGGATGTGGATGGGATAAAATAAAAATTTCCGTTCCTTCCTGCAGCGAAATAGAAAATTAAAGCAAAAAAATTAAAAAATACCATTACGGATGGATTTTAAGCCAAAATTGGTTGGGGATGGATGAGAAAGCGAGAATAAAAATTATCGTTCCGTTCTGTTCCATTCCATTCCTACCCAACGCATAATAGAAAATTCCAAAAAAATAGCAAAAAAATTCAAAAAATTAAAAAATACCATTATGGATTTGTTTGAAGCCGAAATTGGTTGGAAAAGGCTGTGAAAGATAGAAAATAAAAATTGCTGTTCCGTTTCGTTCCTACCTGACACGTAATAGAAAATTCAAAAAAAATAGCAAAAAAATTCAAAAAGTTAAAATATACCATTATGGATTCATTTTAAGCCAAACTAGTTTCGGGACGGATGAGAAAGAGAGAAAATAAAAATTATCGTTCCGTTCCGTTCCTACCCGACGCGTAATAGAAAATTCCAAAAAAATAGCAAAAAAAATTAAAAAAATATCATTATAGCTTCATTTGAAGCCAAAATAGGTTGGGGACGGATGAGAAAGCGAGAAAATAAAAATTATCGTTCCGTTTCGTTCCATTCCTTCCCGATGCATAATAGAAAATTCCAAAAAAAGAGCAAAAAAATTCAAAAATACCATTATGGATTCTTTTGAAGCCAAAATTGGTTGGAAAAGAATGTGAAAGAGAGAAAATAAAAATTATCGTTCCGTTCCGTTCCTACCCGTTGCGTAATAGAAAATTCCAAAAAAATAGCAAAAAAATTGAAAAATACCATTGTGGCTTCATTTCCAGACAAAATAGGCCGAAAAAGTCTGAGAAAGAGAGAAAATAAAAATTATCGTTCCATTTCGTTTCTACCCGACACGTAATAGAAAATTTTAAAAAAAATAGCAAAAAAATTCAAAATATACAAAAATATAATTATGGCTACATTTCAAGCCAAAATAGGTTGGAAAAGTCTAAGAAATAGAGAAAATAAAAATTATCGTTCTGTTTCGTTCCTACCCGACGCGTAATAGAAAATTCCAAAAAAATAGCAAAAAAATTCAAAAAATTAAAAAATACCGTTATGGATTCATTTTAAGCCAAAATATGTTGGGGACAGATTCAAGAGAGAAAATGAAAATTATCGTTCCGTTTGGTTCCATTCCTACCCGATGCGTAATAGAAAATTCCAAAAAAATAGAAAAAAATATTCAAAAAATTCAAAAATACTATTATGGATTCGTTTAAAGCCAAAATTGGTTGGAGAACGATGTGAAGGACCGAAAATAAAAATTATCGTTCCGTTCTGTTCCCACCCGATGCGTAATAGGAAAATCCAAAAAAATTAAAAAAAAATATCATTATGGCTTCATTTCAAACCAAAATAGGTTGGAAAAGGCCGAGAAAGAGGTAAAATAAAAGTTATCTTTCCGTTTCGTTCCTACCCAACGCGTCATACAAAATTTCAAGAAAATAGCCAAAAAATTCAAAATATATAAAAAAAAATACCAGTATGGCAACATTTCAAGCCAAAATAGGTTGGAAAAGGATGTGGATGGGATAAAATAAAAATTTCCGTTCCTTCCTGGAGCGAAATAGAAAATTAAAGCAAAAAAATTTAAAAAAAATTAAAAAATACCATTACGGGTGGATTTTAAGCCAAAATTGGTTGGGGATGGATGAGAAAGCGAGAATAAAAATTATCGTTCCGTTCTGTTCCATTCCATTCCTACCCAACGCATAATAGAAAATTCCAAAAAAATAGCAAAAAAATTCAAAAAATTAAAAAATACCATTATGGATTTGTTTGAAGCCGAAATTGGTTGGAAAAGGATGTGAAAGAGAGAAAATAAAAATTGTTGTTCCGTTTCGTTCCTACCTGACACGTAATAGAAAATTCCAAAAAAATAGCAAAAAAATTCAAAAAATTAAAATATACCATTATGGATTCATTTTAAGCCAAAATAGTTTGGGGACGGATGAGAAAGAGAGAAAATAAAAATTATCGTTCCGTTCCGTTCCTACCCGACGCGTAATGGAAAATTCCAAAAAAATTAAAAAACTTAAAAAATATCATTATCGCTTCATTTGAAGCCAAAATAGGTTGGAGACGGATGAGAAAGCGAGAAAATAAAAATTATCGTTCCGTTTCGTTCCATTCCTTCCCGAAGCATAATAGAAAATTCCAAAAAAAGAGCAAAAAAATTCAAAAATACCATTATGGATTCTTTTGAAGCCAAAATGGTTGGAAAAGAATGTGAAAGAGAGAAAATAAAAATTATCGTTCCGTTCCGTTCCTCTCCGTTGCGTAATAGAAAATTCCAAAAAAATAGCAAAAAAATTGAAAAATACCATTGTGGCTTCATTTCCAGACAAAATAGGCCGAAAAAGTCTGAGAAAGAGAGAAAATAAAAATTATCGTTCCATTTCGTTTCTACCCGACACGTAATAGAAAATTTAAAAAAAAATAGCAAAAAAATTCCAAATATACAAAAATATCATTATGGCTACATTTCAAGCCAAAATAGGTTGGAAAAGTCTAAGAAATAGAGAAAATAAAAATTATCGTTCCGTTTCGTTCCTACCCGAAGCGTAATAGAAAATTTCAAAAAAATAGCAAAAAAATTCAAAAAATTAAAAAATACCGTTATGGATTCATTTTAAGCCAAAATAGGTTGGGGACAGATGAGAAAGCGAGAAAATGAAAATTATCGTTCCGTTTGGTTCCATTCCTACCCGACGCGTAATAGAAAATTCCAAAAAAATAGAAAAAAATATTCAAAAAATTCAAAAATACTATTATGGATTCGTTTAAAGCCAAAATTGGTTGGAGAACAATGTGAAGGACCGAAAATAAAAATTATCGTTCCGTTCTGTTCCCACCCGATGCGTAATAGGAAAATCCAAAAAAATTAAAAAAAATATCATTATGGCTTCATTTCAAACCAAAATAGGTTGGAAAAGGCCGAGAAAGAGAGAAAATAAAAGTTATCGTTCCGTTTCGTTTCTACCCAACGCGTCATACAAAATTTCAAAAAAATAGCCAAAAAATTCAAAATATAAAACAAAATACCAGTATGGCAACATTTCAAGCCAAAATAGGTTGGAAAAGGATGTGGATGGGATAAAATAAAAATTTCCGTTCCATCCTGCAGCGAAATAGAAAATTAAAGCAAAAAAATTTAAAAATACCATTACGGATGGATTTTAAGCCAAAATTGGTTGGGGATGGATGAGAAAGCGAGAATAAAAATTATCGTTCCGTTCTGTTCCATTCCATTCCTACCCAACGCATAATAGAAAATTCCAAAAAAATAGCAAAAAAATTCAAAAAATTAAAAAATACCATTATGGATTTGTTTGAAGCCGAAATTGGTTGGAAAAGGATGTGAAAGAGAGAAAATAAAAATTGTTGTTCCGTTTCGTTCCTACCTGACACGTAATAGAAAATTCCAAAAAAATAGCAAAAAAATTCAAAAAATTAAAATATACCATTATGGATTCATTTTAAGCCAAAATAGTTTGGGGACGGATGAGAAAGAGAGAAAATAAAAATTATCGTTCCGTTCCGTTCCTACCCGACGCGTAATGGAAAATTCCAAAAAAATTAAAAAACTTAAAAAATATCATTATCGCTTCATTTGAAGCCAAAATAGGTTGGGGACGGATGAGAAAGCGAGAAAATAAAAATTATCGTTCCGTTTCGTTCCATTCCTTCCCGAAGCATAATAGAAAATTCCAAAAAAAGAGCAAAAAAATTCAAAAATACCATTATGGATTCTTTTGAAGCCAAAATGGTTGGAAAAGAATGTGAAAGAGAGAAAATAAAAATTATCGTTCCGTTCCGTTCCTCTCCGTTGCGTAATAGAAAATTCCAAAAAAATAGCAAAAAAATTGAAAAATACCATTGTGGCTTCATTTCCAGACAAAATAGGCCGAAAAAGTCTGAGAAAGAGAGAAAATAAAAATTATCGTTCCATTTCGTTTCTACCCGACACGTAATAGAAAATTTAAAAAAAAATAGCAAAAAAATTCCAAATATACAAAAATATCATTATGGCTACATTTCAAGCCAAAATAGGTTGGAAAAGTCTAAGAAATAGAGAAAATAAAAATTATCGTTCCGTTTCGTTCCTACCCGAAGCGTAATAGAAAATTTCAAAAAAATAGCAAAAAAATTCAAAAAATTAAAAAATACCGTTATGGATTCATTTTAAGCCAAAATAGGTTGGGGACAGATGAGAAAGCGAGAAAATGAAAATTATCGTTCCGTTTGGTTCCATTCCTACCCGACGCGTAATAGAAAATTCCAAAAAAATAGAAAAAAATATTCAAAAAATTCAAAAATACTATTATGGATTCGTTTAAAGCCAAAATTGGTTGGAGAACAATGTGAAGGACCGAAAATAAAAATTATCGTTCCGTTCTGTTCCCACCCGATGCGTAATAGGAAAATCCAAAAAAATTAAAAAAAATATCATTATGGCTTCATTTCAAACCAAAATAGGTTGGAAAAGGCCGAGAAAGAGAGAAAATAAAAGTTATCGTTCCGTTTCGTTTCTACCCAACGCGTCATACAAAATTTCAAAAAAATAGCCAAAAAATTCAAAATATAAAACAAAATACCAGTATGGCAACATTTCAATCCAAAATAGGTTGGAAAAGGATGTGGATGGGATAAAATAAAAATTTCCGTTCCTTCCTGCACCGAAATAGAAAATTAAAGCAAAAAAATTTAAAAATACCATTACGGATGGATTTTAAGCCAAAATTGGTTGGGGATGGATGAGAAAGCGAGAATAAAAATTATCGTTCCGTTCTGTTCCATTCCATTCCTACCCAACGCATAATAGAAAATTCCAAAAAAATAGCAAAAAAATTCAAAAAATTAAAAAATACCATTATGGATTTGTTTGAAGCCGAAATTGGTTGGAAAAGGATGTGAAAGAGAGAAAATAAAAATTGTTGTTCCGTTTCGTTCCTACCTGACACGTAATAGAAAATTCAAAAAAAATAGCAAAAAAATTCAAAAAGTTTAAAATATACCATTATGGATTCATTTTAAGCCAAACTAGTTTCGGGACGGATGAGAAAGAGAGAAAATAAAAATTATCGTTCCGTTCCGTTCCTACCCGACGCGTAATAGAAAATTCCAAAAAAATAGCAAAAAAAATTAAAAAAATATCATTATAGCTTCATTTGAAGCCAAAATAGGTTGGGGACGGATGAGAAAGCGAGAAAATAAAAATTATCGTTCCGTTTCGTTCCATTCCTTCCCGATGCATAATAGAAAATTCCAAAAAAAGAGCAAAAAAATTCAAAAATACCATTATGGATTCTTTTGAAGCCAAAATTGGTTGGAAAAGAATGTGAAAGAGAGAAAATAAAAATTATCGTTCCGTTCCGTTCCTACCCGTTGCGTAATAGAAAATTCCAAAAAAATAGCAAAAAAATTGAAAAATACCATTGTGGCTTCATTTCCAGACAAAATAGGCCGAAAAAGTCTGAGAAAGAGAGAAAATAAAAATTATCGTTCCATTTCGTTTCTACCCGACACGTAATAGAAAATTTTAAAAAAAATAGCAAAAAAATTCAAAATATACAAAAATATAATTATGGCTACATTTCAAGCCAAAATAGGTTGGAAAAGTCTAAGAAATAGAGAAAATAAAAATTATCGTTCTGTTTCGTTCCTACCCGACGCGTAATAGAAAATTCCAAAAAAATAGCAAAAAAATTCAAAAAATTAAAAAATACCGTTATGGATTCATTTTAAGCCAAAATATGTTGGGGACAGATTCAAGAGAGAAAATGAAAATTATCGTTCCGTTTGGTTCCATTCCTACCCGATGCGTAATAGAAAATTCCAAAAAAATAGAAAAAAATATTCAAAAAATTCAAAAATACTATTATGGATTCGTTTAAAGCCAAAATTGGTTGGAGAACGATGTGAAGGACCGAAAATAAAAATTATCGTTCCGTTCTGTTCCCACCCGATGCGTAATAGGAAAATCCAAAAAAATTAAAAAAAATATCATTATGGCTTCATTTCAAACCAAAATAGGTTGGAAAAGGCCGAGAAAGAGGTAAAATAAAAGTTATCGTTCCGTTTCGTTTCTACCCAACGCGTCATACAAAATTTCAAGAAAATAGCCAAAAAATTCAAAATATAAAAAAAAATACCAGTATGGCAACATTTCAAGCCAAAATAGGTTGGAAAAGGATGTGGATGGGATAAAATAAAAATTTCCGTTCCTTCCTGGAGCGAAATAGAAAATTAAAGCAAAAAAATTTAAAAAAAATTAAAAAATACCATTACGGATGGATTTTCAGCCAAAATTGGTTGGGGATGGATGAGAAAGCGAGAATAAAAATTATCGTTCCGTTCTGTTCCATTCCATTCCTACCCAACGCATAATAGAAAATTCCAAAAAAATAGCAAAAAAATTCAAAAAATTAAAAAATACCATTATGGATTTGTTTGAAGCCGAAATTGGTTGGAAAAGGATGTGAAAGAGAGAAAATAAAAATTGTTGTTCCGTTTCGTTCCTACCTGACACGTAATAGAAAATTCCAAAAAAATAGCAAAAAAATTCAAAAAATTAAAATATACCATTATGGATTCATTTTAAGCCAAAATAGTTTGGGGACGGATGAGAAAGAGAGAAAATAAAAATTATCGTTCCGTTCCGTTCCTACCCGACGCGTAATGGAAAATTCCAAAAAAATTAAAAAACTTAAAAAATATCATTATCGCTTCATTTGAAGCCAAAATAGGTTGGGGACGGATGAGAAAGCGAGAAAATAAAAATTATCGTTCCGTTTCGTTCCATTCCTTCCCGAAGCATAATAGAAAATTCCAAAAAAAGAGCAAAAAAATTCAAAAATACCATTATGGATTCTTTTGAAGCCAAAATGGTTGGAAAAGAATGTGAAAGAGAGAAAATAAAAATTATCGTTCCGTTCCGTTCCTCTCCGTTGCGTAATAGAAAATTCCAAAAAAATAGCAAAAAAATTGAAAAATACCATTGTGGCTTCATTTCCAGACAAAATAGGCCGAAAAAGTCTGAGAAAGAGAGAAAATAAAAATTATCGTTCCATTTCGTTTCTACCCGACACGTAATAGAAAATTTAAAAAAAAATAGCAAAAAAATTCCAAATATACAAAAATATCATTATGGCTACATTTCAAGCCAAAATAGGTTGGAAAAGTCTAAGAAATAGAGAAAATAAAAATTATCGTTCCGTTCCGTTCCTCTCCGTTGCGTAATAGAAAATTCCAAAAAAATAGCAAAAAAATTGAAAAATACCATTGTGGCTTCATTTCCAGACAAAATAGGCCGAAAAAGTCTGAGAAAGAGAGAAAATAAAAATTATCGTTCCATTTCGTTTCTACCCGACACGTAATAGAAAATTTAAAAAAAAATAGCAAAAAAATTCCAAATATACAAAAATATCATTATGGCTACATTTCAAGCCAAAATAGGTTGGAAAAGTCTAAGAAATAGAGAAAATAAAAATTATCGTTCCGTTTCGTTCCTACCCAACGCGTAATAGAAAATTTCAAAAAAATAGCAAAAAATATTCAAAAAATTCAAAAATACTATTATGGATTCGTTTAAAGCCAAAATTGGTTGGAGAACAATGTGAAGGACCGAAAATAAAAATTATCGTTCCGTTCTGTTCCCACCCGATGCGTAATAGGAAAATCCAAAAAAATTAAAAAAAATATCATTATGGCTTCATTTCAAACCAAAATAGGTTGGAAAAGGCCGAGAAAGAGAGAAAATAAAAGTTATCGTTCCGTTTCGTTTCTACCCAACGCGTCATACAAAATTTCAAAAAAATAGCCAAAAAATTCAAAAAATTAAAAAATACCGTTATGGATTCATTTTAAGCCAAAATATGTTGGGGACAGATTCAAGAGAGAAAATGAAAATTATCGTTCCGTTTGGTTCCATTCCTACCCGATGCGTAATAGAAAATTCCAAAAAAATAGAAAAAAATATTCAAAAAATTCAAAAATACTATTATGGATTCGTTTAAAGCCAAAATTGGTTGGAGAACGATGTGAAGGACCGAAAATAAAAATTATCGTTCCGTTCTGTTCCCACCCGATGCGTAATAGGAAAATCCAAAAAAATTAAAAAAAATATCATTATGGCTTCATTTCAAACCAAAATAGGTTGGAAAAGGCCGAGAAAGAGGTAAAATAAAAGTTATCGTTCCGTTTCGTTCCTACCCAACGCGTCATACAAAATTTCAAGAAAATAGCCAAAAAATTCAAAATATAAAAAAAAAATACCAATATGGCAACATTTCAAGCCAAAATAGGTTGGAAAAGGATGTGGATGGGATAAAATAAAAATTTCCGTTCCATCCTGGAGCGAAATAGAAAATTAAAGCAAAAAAATTTAAAAAAAAATAAAAAATACCATTACGGATGGATTTTAAGCCAAAATTGGTTGGGGATGGATGAGAAAGCGAGAATAAAAATTATCGTTCCGTTCTGTTCCATTCCATTCCTACCCAACGCATAATAGAAAATTCCAAAAAAATAGCAAAAAAATTCAAAAAATTAAAAAATACCATTATGGATTTGTTTGAAGCCGAAATTGGTTGGAAAAGGATGTGAAAGAGAGAAAATAAAAATTGTTGTTCCGTTTCGTTCCTACCTGACACGTAATAGAAAATTCCAAAAAAATAGCAAAAAAATTCAAAAAATTAAAATATACCATTATTGATTCATTTTAAGCCAAAATAGTTTGGGGACGGATGAGAAAGAGAGAAAATAAAAATTATCGTTCTGTTCCGTTCCTACCCGACGCGTAATAGAAAATTCCAAAAAAATTAAAAAACTTAAAAAATATCATTATCGCTTCATTTGAAGCCAAAATAGGTTGGGGACGGATGAGAAAGCGAGAAAATAACAATTATCGTTCCGTTTCGTTCCATTCCTTCCCGAAGCATAATAGAAAATTCCAAAAAAATAGCAAAAAAATTGAAAAATACCATTGTGGCTTCATTTCCAGACAAAATAGGCCGAAAAAGTCTGAGAAGGAGAGAAAATAAAAATTATCGTTCCATTTCGTTTCTACCCGACACGTAATAGAAAATTCCAAAAAAATAGCAAAAAAATTCAAAAAATTAAAAAATACCGTTATGGATACATTTTAAGCCAAAATAGGTTGGGGACAGATGAGAAAGCGAGAAAATGAAAATTATCGTTCCGTTTCGTTCCATTCCTACCTGACGCGTAATAGAAAATTCCAAAAAAATAGAAAAAAATATTCAAAAATACTATTATGGATTCGTTTAACGCCAAAATTGGTTGGAGAACGATGTGAAAGACCGAAAATAAAAATTATCGTTCCGTTCTGTTCCCACCCGATGCGTAATAGAAAAATCCAAAAAAATAGCAAAAAAATTAAAAAAAATATCGTTATGGCTTCATTTCAAACCAAAATAGGTTGGAAAAGGCCGAGAAAGAGAGAAAATAAAAGTTATCGTTCTGATTCGTTCCAACCCAACGCGTCATACAAAATTTCAAAAAAATAGCCAAAAAATTCAAAATATAAAAAAAAATACCAATATGGCAACATTTCAAGCCAAAATAGGTTGGAAAAGGATGTGGATCAGATAAAATAAAAATTTCCGTTCCTTCCTGGAGCGAAATAGGAAATTACAAAAAAAAGCAAAAAAATTAAAAAATACCATTATGGATTCATTTTAAGCCAAAATTGGTTGGGAATAGATGAGAAAGCGAGAATAAAAATTATCGTTCCGTTCTGTTCCATTCCATTCCTACCCAACGCATAATAGAAAATTCCAAAAAAATAGCAAAAAAGTTCAAAAAATTAAAAAATACCATTATGGATTTGTTTGAAGCCGAAATTGGTTGGGAAAGGATGTGAAAGAGAGAAAATAAAAATTGTAGTTCCGTTTTGTTCCTACCCGACACGTAATAGAAAATTCCAAAAAAATAGCAAAAAAATTCAAAAAATTAAAATATACCATTATGGATTCATTTCAAGCAAAAATAGGTTGGGGACGGATGAGAAAGCGCGAAAATAAAAATTATCGTTCCGTTTCGTTCCATTCCTACCTTACCCGCAATAGAAAATTCCAAAAAATTAGCAAAGAAATTGAAAAAATTCAAAAATACCATTATGGATTCGATTCAATCCAAAATTGAATGGAAAAGGATGTGAAAGAGAGAAAATAAAAATTATCGTTCCGTTCTGTTCCCACCCGATGCGTAATAGAAAAATCCAAAAAAGTTGCAAAAAAATTAAAAAAAAAAAATCGTTATGGCTTCATTTCAAACCAAAATAGGTTGGAAAAGGCCGAGAAAGAGAGAAAATAAAAGTTATCGTTCCGTTTCGTTCCTACCCAACGCGTCATACAAAATTTCAAAAAAATAGCCAAAAAATTCAAAATATAAAAAAAATACCAATATGGCAACATTTCAAGCCAAAATATGTTGGAAAAGGATGTGGATGGGATAAAATAAAAATTTCCGTTCCTTCCTGGAGCGAAATAGAAAATTAAAGCAAAAAAATTTAAAAAAAATTAAAAAATACCATTATGGATGCATTTTAAGTCAAAATTGGTTGGGGATGGATGAGAAAGCAAGAATAAAAATTATCGTTCCGTTCTGTTCCATTCCATTCCTACCCAATGCATAATAGAAAATTCCAAAGAAATAGCAAAAAAATTAAAAAAATTAAAAAATACCATTATGGATTTGTTTGAAGCCAAAATTGGTTGGAAAAGGATGTGAAAGAGAGAAAATAAAAATTGTAGTTCCGTTTCGTTCCTACCTGACACGTAATAGAAAATTCGAAAAAAATAGCAAAAAAATTCAAAAAATTAAAATATACCATTATGGATTCATTTTAAGCCAAAATAGGTTGGGGACGGATGAGAAAGAAAGAAAATAAAAATTATCGTTCCGTTCCGTTCCGTTCCAACCCCACGCGTAATAGAAAATTCCAAAAAAATAGCAAAAAAATTCAAAATATAAAAAAAAATACCATTATGGCAATGTTTCAAGCCAAAATAGGTTGGAAAAGGATGTGAAAGAGATAAAATAAAAATTATCGTTCCGTTCCGTTCCAACCCGACGCGTAATAGAAAATTCCAAAAAAATGGCAAAAAAATTCAAAAAATTAAAAACACCATTATGGCTTCATTTCAAGCCAAAATAGGTTAGGAAAAGGCTTTGAAAGAGAGAAAATAAAAATTATCCTTCCATTTCGTTCTTACACGGTGCGTGATAGAAAATTCCAAAAAAATAGAAAAAATTTCAAAAAATTAAAAAATACCATTGTGGCTTCATTTCAAGCCAAAATAGGCAGGAAAAGGCTGCGAAAGAGAAAAAATAAAATTATCCTTTCATTCCGTTCTTACACGGTGCGTGATAGAAATTCCAAAAACATAACGAAAAAATTCAAAAAATTAAAAAATACCAATATGAATACATCTCTAGCCAAAATAGGTTGGAAACGTATGAGAAAGAGAGAAATAAAAATTATCGTTTCGTTCCTTTCCTATCTGACGCGTAATAGAAAATTCCAAAAAAAAAGAAAAAAATGCAAAAAATTAAAAAATACCATTGTGGCTTCATTTTAAGCCAAAATAGGTAGGAAAAAGGCTGCGAAAGAGAAAAAATAAAAATTATCCTTCCATTTCGTTCTTACACGGTGCGCGATAGAAAATTCCAAAAAAATGGCAAAAAAATTCAAAAAATTAAAAAACACCATTATGGCTTCATTTCAAGCCAAAATAGTTTAGAAAAAGCTGTGAAAGAGAGAAAATAAAAATTATCCTTCCATTCCGTTCTCACACGGTGCGTGATAGAAAATTCCAAAAAAATAACGAAAAAATTCAAAAAATTAAAAAAATACCAATATGCATACATCTCTAGCCAAAATAGGTTGGAAACGTATGAGAAAGAGAGAAATAGAAATTATCGTTTCGTTCCTTTCCTATCTGACGCGTAATAGAAAATTCCAAAAAAAGAGAAAAAAATTCAAAAGATTAAAAAATACCATTGTGTCTTTATTTCAAGCCAAAAGAGGTAGGAAAAGGCTACGAAAGAGAGAAAATAAAAAATTATCCTTCAATTCCGTTCTTACACGGTGCGCGATAGAAAATTCCAAAAAAATGGCAAAAAAATTCAAAAAATTGAAAAACACCATTATGGCTTCATTTCAAGTCAAAATAGGTTAGAAAAAGCTGTGAAAGAGAGAAAATAAAAATTATCCTTCCATTCCGTTCTTACACGGTGCGTGATAGAAAATTCCAAAAAAATAACGAAAAAATTCAAAAAATTAAAAAAATACCAATATGAATACATCTCTAGCCAAAATAGGTTGGAAACGTATGAGAAAGAGAGAAATAAAAATTATCGTTTCGTTCCTTTCCTATCTGATGCATAATAGAATATTCCAAAAAAATAGAAAAAAATTCAAAAAATTAAAAAATACCATTGTGGCTTCATTTGAAGCCGAAATAGGCAGGAAAAGGCTGCGAAAGAGAGAAAATAAAAATTATCCTTCCGTTCCATTCCTACCCGAGGCGTGATAGAAAATTCCAAAAAAATAGCACAAAAATTCGAAAAATTAAAAGTACCATTATGGCTACATTTCAAGCCAAAATAGATTGGAAAAAGGTTGTGAAAGAGAGAAAATAAAAATTATCCTTCCATTCCGTTCTTACACGGTGCGTGATAGAAAATTCCAAACAAAATGGCAAAAAAATTCAAAAAATTAAAAAATACCGTTATGGCTTCATTTCAAGCCAAAATAGGTTGGAAAAAGGTTGTGAAAGAGAGAAAATAAAAATTATCCTTCCATTCCGTTCTTACACAGTGCGTGATAGAAAATTTCAAAAAAATAGCAAAAAAATTCAAAAAATTAAAAGATACCATTATGGCTTCATTTCAAGCTTTTAGGTTGGAAAAGTCCGAGAAAGAGCGAAAAGAAAAATTATCGTTCCGTTCTGTTCCTACCCGATGCATAGGAAAATTCCAAAAAAATCGCAGAAAAATTAAAAATATTAAAAAAAATACCATTATAGCTTTATTTCAATCCAAAATAGGTTGGAAAAGGCTGAGAAAGACAAAAAGTAAAAATTATCGTTCCGTTTCGTTCCTACCCGATGCGTAATAGAAAATTCAATAAAAATAACAAAAACTTAAAAAAAAATTTAAAAAATACCTTTATGGATTCATTTCAAGCAAAAATAGGTTGGAAAAATGTAATGGATAATTCCAAAAAAATAGCAAAAAAATTAAAAATATTAAAAAAATACCATTATTTATGGCTTCATTTCAATCGAAAATAGGTTGGAAAAGGCTGAGAAGAAGAGAAAATAAAAATTATCGTTCCGTTTCGTTCCATTCCTACCTGACCTGCAATACAAAATTCCAAAAAATTAGCAAAAAAATTCAAAAAATTCAAAAATACCATTATGGATTCGTTTCAATCCAAAATTGAATGGAAAAGGATGTGAAAGAGAGAAAATAAAAATTATCGTCCCGTTCTGTTCCCACCCGATGCGTAATAGCGAAAAAATTAAAAAAAAATATCATTATGGCTTCATTTCAAACCAAAATAGGTTGGAAAAGGCCGAGAAAGAGAGAAAATAAAAGTTATCGTTCCGTTTCGTTCCTACCCAACGCGTCATACAAAATTTCAAAAAAATAGCCAAAAAATTCAAAATATAAAAAAAATACCAATATGGCAACATTTCAAGCCAAAATAGGTTGGAAAAGGATGTGGATGGGATAAAATAAAAATTTCCGTTCCTTCCTGGAGCAAAATAGAAAATTAAAGCAAAAAAATTTAAAAAAAATTAAAAAATACCATTATGGATGCATTTTAAGCCAAAATTGGTTGGGGATGGATGAGAAAGCGAGAATAAAAATTATCGTTCCATTCTGTTCCATTCCATTCCTACCCAACGCATAATAGAAAATTCCAAAAAAATAGAAAAAAAATTCAAAAAATTAAAAAATACCATTATGGATTTGTTTGAAGCCGAAATTGGTTGGAGAAGGATGTGAAAGAGAGAAAATAAAAATTGTAGTTCCGTTTCGTTCCTACCTGACACGTAATAGAAAATTCCAAAAAAATAGCAAAAAAATTCAAAATATAAAAAAAATACCATTATGGCGATATTTCAAGCCAAAATAGGTTGGAAAGGATGCGAAAAAGATAAAATAAAAATTATCGTTCCGTTCCGTTCCAACTCGACGCGTAATAGAAAATTCCAAAAAAATGGCAAAAAAATTCAAAAAATTAAAAAACACCATTATGGCTTCATTTCAAGCCAAAATAGGCTAGAAAAAGGCTGTGAAAGAGAGAAAATAAAAATTATACTTCCATTCCGTTCTTACACGGTGCGTGATAGAAAATTCCAAAAAAATAGAAAAAAATTCAAAAAATTAAAAAATACCATTGTGGCTTCATTTCAAGCCAAAATAGGCAGGAAAAGGCTGCGAAAGAGAAAAAATAAAATTATCCTTTCATTCCGTTCTTACACGGTGCGTGATAGAAATTCCAAAAACATAACGAAAAAATTCAAAAATTAAAAAATACCAATATGATTACATCTCTAGCCAAAATAGGTTGGAAACGTATGAGAAAGAGAGAAATAAAAATTATCGTTTCGTTCCTTTCCTATCTGACGCGTAATAGTAAATTCCAAAAAAATAGAAAAAAAATTCAAAAAATTAAAAAATACCATTGTGGCTTCATTTCTAGCCAAAATAGGTAGGAAAAGGCTGCGAAAGAGAGAAAATAAAAATTATCCTTCCATTCCGTTCTTACACGGTGCGTGATAGAAAATTCCAAAAAAATTCAAAAAATTCAAAAACACCATTATGGCTTCATTTCAAGCCAAAATAGGTTAGAAAAAGGCTGTGAAAGAGAGAAATTAAAAATTATCCTTCCATTCCGTTCTTACACGGTGCGTGATAGAAAATTCCAAAAAAATAACGAAAAAATTCAAAAAATTAAAAAAATACCAATATGAATACATCTCTAGCCAAAATAGGTTGGAAACGTATGAGAAAGAGAGAAATAAAAATTATCGTTTCGTTCCTTTCCTATCTGACGCGTAATAGTAAATTCCAAAAAAATAGAAAAAAAATTCAAAAAATTAAAAAATACCATTGTGGCTTCATTTCTAGCCAAAATAGGTAGGAAAAGGCTGCGAAAGAGAGAAAATAAAAATTATCCTTCCATTCCGTTCTTACACGGTGCGTGATAGAAAATTCCAAAAAAATTCAAAAAATTCAAAAACACCATTATGGCTTCATTTCAAGCCAAAATAGGTTAGAAAAAGGCTGTGAAAGAGAGAAATTAAAAATTATCCTTCCATTCCGTTCTTAAACGGTGCGTGATAGAAAATTCCAAAAAAATAACGAAAAAATTCAAAAAATTAAAAAAATACCAATATGAATACATCTCTAGCCAAAATAGGTTGGAAACGTATGAGAAAGAGAGAAATAAAAATTATCGTTTCGTTCCTTTCCTATCTGACGCGTAATAGAAAATTCCAAAAAAATAGAAAAAAATTCAAAAAATTAAAAAATACCATTGTGGCTTCATTTCAAGCCAAAATAGGTAGGAAAAGGCTGCGAAAGAGAGAAAATAAAAATTATCCTTCCATTCCGTTCTTACACGGTGCGCGATAGAAAATTCCAAAAAAATGGCAAAAAAATTCAAAAAATTAAAAAACACCATTATGGCTTCATTTCAAGCCAAAATAGGTTAGAAAAAGGCTGTGAAAGAGAGAAAATAAAAATTATCATTCCATTCCGTTCTTACACTGTGCGTGATAGAAAATTCCAAAAAAATAACGAAAAAATTCAAAAAATTAAAAAAATACCAATATGAATACATCTCCAGCCAAAATAGGTTGGAAACGTATGAGAAAGAGAGAAATAAAAATTATCGTTTCGTTCCTTTCCTATCTGACGCATAATAGAAAATTCCAAAAAAATAGAAAAAAATTCAAAAAATTAAAAAATACCATTGTGGCTTCATTTCAAGCCAAAATAGGTAGGAAAAGGCTACGAAAGAGAGAAAATAAAAATTATCCTTCCATTCCGTTCTTACACGGTGCGTGATAGAAAATTCCAAAAAATGGGCAAAAAAAATTCAAAAAATTAAAAAACACCATTATGGCTTCATTTCAATCCAAAATAGGTTAGAAAAAGGCTGTGAAAGAGAGAAAATAAAAATTATCCTTCCATTCCGTTCTTACACGGTGCATGATAGAAAATTCCAAAAAAATAACGAAAAAATTCAAAAAATTAAAAAAATACCAATATGAATACATCTCTAGCCAAAATAGGTTGGAAACATATGAGAAAGAGAGAAATAAAAATTATCGTTTCGTTCCTTTCCTATCTGACGCGTAATAGAAAATTCCAAAAAAATAGAAAAAAATTCAAAAAATTAAAAAATACCATTGTGGCTTCATTTCAAGCCAAAATAGGTAGGAAAAGGCTGCAAAAGAGAGAAAATAAAAATTATCCTTCCATTCCGTTCTTACACGGTGCGTGATAGAAAATTCCAAAAAAATTCAAAAATTAAAAAACACCATTATGGCTTCATTTCAAGCCAAAATAGGTTAGAAAAAGGCTGGGAAAGAGAGAAAATAAAAATTATCCTTCCATTCCGTTCTTACGCGGTGCGTGATAGAAAATTCCAAAAAAATAACGAAAAAATTCAAAAAATTAAAAAAATACCAATATGGATACATCTCTAGCCAAAATAGGTTGGAAACGTATGAGAAAGAGAGAAATAAAAATTATCGTTTCGTTCCTTTCCTATCTGACGCGTAATAGAAAATTCCAAAAAAATAGAAAAAAATTCAAAAAATTAAAAAATACCATTGTGGCTTCATTGCAAGCCAAAATAGGTAGGAAAAGGGTACGAAAGAGAGAAAATAAAAATTATCCTTCCATTCCGTTCTTACACGGTGCGTGATAGAAAATTCCAAAAAAATGGCAAAAAAAATTCAAAAAATTAAAAAACACCTTTATGGCTTCATTTCAATCCAAAATAGGTTAGAAAAAGGCTGTGAAAGAGAGAAAATAAAAATTATCCTTCCATTCCGTTCTTACACGGTGCATGATATAAAATTCCAAAAAAATAACGAAAAAATTCAAAAATTTTAAAAAATACCAATATGAATACATCTCTAGCCAAAATAGGTTGGAAACGTATGAGAAAGAGAGAAATAAAAATTATCGTTTCGTTCCTTTCCTATTTGACGCGTAATAGAAAATTCCAAAAAAATAGAAAAAAATTGAAAAAATTAAAAAATACCATTGTGGATTCATTTCAAGCCGAAATAGGCAGGAAACGGCTGCGAAAGAGAGAAAATAAAAATTATCCTTCCGTTCCATTCCTACCCGAGGTGTGATAGAAAATTCCAAAAAAATAGCACAAAAATTCAAAAAATTAGAAGTACCATTATGGCTACATTTCAAGCCAAAATAGATTGGAAAAAGGCTGCGAAAGAGAGAAAATAAAAATTATCCTTCCATTCCGTTCTTACACGGTGCATGATAGAAAATTCCAAACAAAATGGCAAAAAAATTCAAAAAATTAAAAAATACCGTTATGGCTTCATTTCAAGCCAAAATAGGTTGGAAAAAGGTTGTGAAAGAGAGAAAATAAAAATTATCCTTCCATTCCGTTCTTACACAGTGCGTGATAGAAAATTTCAAAAAAATAGCAAAAAAATTCAAAAAATTAAAAGATACCATTATGGCTTCATTTCAAGCTTTTAGGTTGGAAAAGTCCGAGAAAGAGCGAAAATAAAAATTATCGTTCCGTTCTGTTCCTACCCGATGCATAGGAAAATTCCAAAAAAATAGCAAAAAATTAAAAATATTAAAAAAACACCATTATAGCTTCATTTCAATCCAAAATAGGTTGGAAAAGGCTGAGAAAGACAAAAAGTAAAAATTATTGTTCCGTTTCGTTTCTACCTGATGCGTAATAGAAAATTCAATAAAAATAACAAAAACTTAAAAAAAAAAAAAAATACCTTTATGGATTCATTTCAAGCAAAAATAGGTTGGAAAAATGTAATGGATAATTCCAAAATAATAGCAAAAAAATTAAAAATATTAAAAAAATACCATTATTTATGGCTTCATTTCAATCGAAAATAGGTTGGAAAAGGCTGAGAAGAAGAGAAAATAAAAATTATCGTTCCGTTTCGTTCCTACCCGTTGCGTGATCGGAAATTCCATACAAATAACAAAAAAATTAAAAAAATGCAATTACAGTTTCATTTCAAGCCAAAATAGGTTGGAAAATGATGAGAAAGTGTGAAAATAAAAATTAACGTTCCGCTCCGTTCCTATCCGATGCCTAATGGAAAATTCCAAAGAAATAGGAAAAAAATTGAAAATATTAAAAAAAATCATTATGGCGTCATTTAAAGCCAAAATAGGTTGGAAAATGCTGAGAAAGAGAGAAAATAAAAATTATCCTTCCATTCCGTTCTTACACGGTGCATGATAGAAAATTCCAAAAAAATAACGAAAAAATTCGAAAAATTAAAAAAATACCAATATGAATACATCTCTAGCCAAAATAGGTTGGAAACGTATGAAAAAGAGAGAAATAAAAATTATCGTTTCGTTCCTTTCCTATTTGACGCGTAATAGAAAATTCCAAAAAAATAGAAAAAAATTGAAAAAACTAAAAAATACCATTGTGGATTCATTTCAAGCCGAAATAGGCAGGAAAAGGCTGCGAAAGAGTGAAAATAAAAATTATCCTTCCGTTCCATTCCTACCCGAGGTGTGATAGAAAATTCCAAAAAAATAGCACAAAAATTCAAAAAATTAAAAGTACCATTATGGCTACATTTCAAGCCAAAATAGGTAGGAAAAGGCTGCAAAAGAGAGAAAATAAAAATTATCCTTCCATTCCGTTCTTACACGGTGCGTGATAGAAAATTCCAAAAAAATTCAAAAATTAAAAAACACCATTATGGCTTCATTTCAAGCCAAAATAGGTTAGAAAAAGGCTGTGAAAGAGAGAAAATAAAAATTATCCTTCCATTCCGTTCTTACGCGGTGCGTGATAGAAAATTCCAAAAAAATAACGAAAAAATTCAAAAAATTAAAAAAATACCAATATGGATACATCTCTAGCCAAAATAGGTTGGAAACGTATGAGAAAGAGATAAATAAAAATTATCGTTTCGTTCCTTTCCTATCTGACGCGTAATAGAAAATTCCAAAAAAATAGAAAAAAATTCAAAAAATTAAAAAATACCATTGTGGCTTCATTGCAAGCCAAAATAGGTAGGAAAAGGCTACGAAAGAGAGAAAATAAAAATTATCCTTCCATTCCGTTCTTACACGGTGCGTGATAGAAAATTCCAAAAAAATGGCAAAAAAAATTCAAAAAATTAAAAAACACCATTATGGCTTCATTTCAATCCAAAATAGGTTAGAAAAAGGCTGTGAAAGAGAGAAAATAAAAATTATCCTTCCATTCCGTTCTTACACGGTGCATGATATAAAATTCCAAAAAAATAACGAAAAAATTCAAAAATTTAAAAAAATACCAATATGAATACATCTCTAGCCAAAATAGGTTGGAAACGTATGAGAAAGAGAGAAATAAAAATTATCGTTTCGTTCCTTTCCTATTTGACGCGTAATAGAAAATTCCAAAAAAATAGAAAAAATTTGAAAAAATTAAAAAATACCATTGTGGATTCATTTCAAGCCGAAATAGGCAGGAAAAGGCTGCGAAAGAGAGAAAATAAAAATTATCCTTCCGTTCCATTCCTACCCGAGGTGTGATAGAAAATTCCAAAAAAATAGCACAAAAATTCAAAAAATTAAAAGTACCATTATGGCTACATTTCAAGCCAAAATAGATTGGAAAAAGGCTGCGAAAGAGAGAAAATAAAAATTATCCTTCCATTCCGTTCTTACACGGTGCATGATAGAAAATTCCAAACAAAATGGCAAAAAAATTCAAAAAATTAAAAAATACCGTTATGGCTTCATTTCAAGCCAAAATAGGTTGGAAAAAGGTTGTGAAAGAGAGAAAATAAAAATTATCCTTCCATTCCGTTCTTACACAGTGCGTGATAGAAAATTTCAAAAAAATAGCAAAAAAATTCAAAAAATTAAAAGATACCATTATGGCTTCATTTCAAGCTTTTAGGTTGGAAAAGTCCGAGAAAGAGCGAAAATAAAAATTATCGTTCCGTTCTGTTCCTACCCGATGCATAGGAAAATTCCAAAAAAATAGCAAAAAATTAAAAATATTAAAAAAACACCATTAGAGCTTCATTTCAATCCAAAATAGGTTGGAAAAGGCTGAGAAAGACAAAAAGTAAAAATTATTGTTCCGTTTCGTTTCTACCTGATGCGTAATAGAAAATTCAATAAAAATAACAAAAACTTAAAAAAAAAAAAAAAAATACCTTTATGGATTCATTTCAAGCAAAAATAGGTTGGAAAAATGTAATGGATAATTCCAAAATAATAGCAAAAAAATTAAAAATATTAAAAAAATACCATTATTTATGGCTTCATTTCAATCGAAAATAGGTTGGAAAAGGCTGAGAAGAAGAGAAAATAAAAATTATCGTTCCGTTTCGTTCCTACCCGTTGCGTGATCGGAAATTCCATACAAATAACAAAAAAATTAAAAAAATGCAATTACAGTTTCATTTCAAGCCAAAATAGGTTGGAAAATGATGAGAAAGAGTGAAAATAAAAATTATCGTTCCGCTCCGTTCCTATCCGATGCCTAATGGAAAATTCCAAAGAAATAGCAAAAAAATTGAAAATATTAAAAAAAATCATTATGGCGTCATTTAAAGCCAAAATAGGTTGGAAAATGCTGAGAAAGAGAGAAAATAAAAATTATCGTTCCATTTCGTTCCTACCCGATGCGTAATAGAAAATTAAAAAAAAATAATAAAAAAATTTGAAAAATACCGTTATGAATTCATTTCAAGC
The DNA here is from genome assembly GCA_035136125.1 of Quercus rubra. Taxonomy (NCBI): domain Eukaryota; kingdom Viridiplantae; phylum Streptophyta; class Magnoliopsida; order Fagales; family Fagaceae; genus Quercus; species Quercus rubra. The sequence goes on along the minus strand of CM068730.1, from coordinate 7,381,601 downwards.
CAAAACAGGTTGGAAAAGGATGGGAATAAGAGAAAATAAAAATTATTGTTCCGTTTCGTTCCTACCGATGCGTAATAGAAAATGCCAAAAAAATAACGAAAAAATTCAAAAAATTAAAAAATACCAATATGAATACATTTCTAGCCAAAATAGGTTGGAAACGTATGAGAAAGAGAGAAATAAAAATTATCGTTTCGTTCCTTCCCTACCTAACGCGTAATAGAAAATTCCAAAAAAATAGAAAAAAATTCAAAAAATTAAAAAATACCATTGTGGCATCATTTCAAGCTAAAATAGGCAGGAAGATGCTACGAAGAGAGAAAATAAAAATTATCCTTCCGTTCCATTCCTACCCAAGGCGTGATAGAAAATTCCAAAAAAATGGCAAAAAAAATTCAAAAAATTAAAAAATACCATTATGGCTTCATTTTAAGCCAAAATAGGTTTGGAAAGGCCGGGAAAGAGAGAAAATAAAAATTATCGTTTCGTTTCATTCTTACCCGAAGTGTAATAGAAAAATCCGTAAAAATAGTAAAAAATTTCAAAAAATAAAAGAAATACCATTATGGTGCATTTCAAGCCAATATAGGACGGAAAAGGATGAAAAATATAGAAAATAAAAATTATCGTTTCGTTTCGTTCCTACCAAATGCGTAGTAGAAAATTCCAAAAAAATTTTAAAAATTAAAAAATACCATTGTGGATACATTTCAAGCCAAAATTGATTGGAGAAAGGATGAGAAAGAGAGAAAATAAAAATTATAGTTCCGTTACGTTCCTATCCGACGCGTAACAGAAAATTCCCAAACAAATTGCAAAATAATTCAAAAAATTAAAAGATACCATTATGGCTTCATTTCAAGCCAAAATAGGTTGGAAAAGACTGAGAAAGTGAGAAAATAAAAATTACCCTTCCGTTCCGTTCCTACCCGATGCGTAATAGAAAATTCCAAAAAAATAACAAAAAAATTAAAAAATACCGTTGTGGCCTTATTTCAAGCCAAAATACGTTGCAAAAAGTCTATGAAAGAGAGAAAACAAAAATTATCCTTTCATTCCATTCCTACCCGACGCGTGATAGAAAATTCCAAAAAAATAGCAAAAAAATTCAAAAAATTAAAAGATACCATTATGGCTTCATTTCAAGCTTTTTGGTCGGTAAAATCCGAGAAAGAGGGAAAATAAAAATTATCACTCCATTCTGTTCCAACCCGATGCATAATGGAAAATTCCAAAAAAATAGCAAAAAAATTAAAAAATACCATTATGGCTTCATTTCAATCCAAAATAGGTTGAAAAAGACTGTGAAAGAGAGAAAACAAAAATTATCCTTTCATTCCATTCCTACCCGACGCGTGATAGAAAATTCTAAAAAAAAAGCAAAAAAATTCAAAAAATTAAAAAATACCATTATGGCTTCATTTCAAGCTTTTTGGTCGGTAAAGTCCTAGAAAGAGGGAAAATAAAAATTATTGTTCCGTTCTGTTCCTACCCGATGCATAATGGAAAATTCCAAAAAAATAAGAAAAAAATTAAAAAATACCGTTGTGGCCTCATTTCAAGCCAAAATACGTTGCAAAAAGGCTGTGAAAGAGAGAAAACAAAAATTATTCTTTTGTTCCATTCCTACTCGAGGCGTGATAGAAAATTCTAAAAAAATGGCAAAAAAATTCAAAAAATTAAAAAATATCATCGTGGGTTCATTTTAAGCCAAAATAGGATTGAAAAGGCTGGGAAAGAGAGAAAATAAAAATTATCGTTCCGCTTCGTTCCTACCCCGATGCGTAATAGAAAATTCCAAAAAAATAACAAAAAAATTAAAAAATACCATTGTGGCCTAATTTCAAGCGAAAATACGTATCAAAAAGGCTGTGAAAGAGAGAAAACAAAAATTATCCTTTCGTTCCATTTCTACCCGACGTTTGATAGAAAATTAAAAAAAAATAGCAAAAAAATTCAAAAAATTAAAAGATAAAAAAGGCTTCATTTCAAGCTTTTTGGTCGGTAAAGTACGAGAAAGAGGGAAAATAAAAATTATCGTTCCGTTTCGTTCCTACTCGATGCATAATGGAAAATTCCAAAGAAATAGCAAAAAAATTAAAAATATTGAAAAAAATATTATGGCGTCATTTCAAAAAAAAATACGTTGGAAAATGCTAAGAAAGAGTGAATAAAATTATCGTTCTGTTTCGTTCCTAACCGATGCGTAGTAGAAAATTCCAAAAAAATAACAAAAAAATTTAAAAAATACCATTATGAATTCATTTCAAGCCAAAATAGGTTGGAAAATTATGGTAATGAGAGAAAATAAAAATTATCGTTTCGTTTCGTTCCTACCAGATGTGTAATAGAAAATGCCAAAAAAATAACGGAAAAATTTTAAAAATTAAAAAATACCAATATGAATACATTTCTAGCCAAAATAGGTTGGAAACATCTGAGAAAGAGAGAAATAAAAATTATCGTTCCGTTTCGTTCCTACCCGACTCAAAACAGAAAATTCCAAAAAAAATAGCAAAAAAATTCAAAAAATTAAAAAATACTATTACTGCCTCATTTCAAGCCAAAATAGGTTGGAAGAGGCTGAGAAATAGAGAAAATAAAAATTATTGTTCCGTTTCGTTCCTGCCCGATGCGTAAAAGAAAATTCCAAAAAAATAACAAAAAAATTCAAAAAAATTAAAAAATACCATTAAGAATTCATTTCAAGCCAAAATAGGTTGGAAAAAGATGAGAAAGAGAGAAACAAAAATTATCGTTCCATTCTGTTCCGTTCCCACCTAATGCGTAATAGAAAATTCCATAAAAATAGTAAAAAATTCAAAAAAAAAAAAAGAAATACGATTATGTTTCATTTCAAGCCAAAATAGGTCGGAAAAGGATGCGTAATAGAAAATTCCAAAAAAATAACAAAAAAATTAAAAAAATACCGTTGGGGCTTCATTTCAAGCCAAAATACGTAGCAAAAAGGCTGTGAAAGAGAGAGAAAATAAAAATTATCCTTCCGTTCCATTTCTACCCCACGCGTGATAGAAAATTCCAAAAAAATAGCAAAAAAATTCAAAAAATGAAAGTTACCATTATGGCTTCATTTCAAGCTTTTTGGTTGGTAAAGTCTAAGAAAGAGTGAAAATATAAATTATCATTCCGTTCCGTTCCTACACGATGCATAATGGAAAATTCCAAAAAAATAGCAAAAAAATTAAAAATATTAAAAAAATACCATTATGGCTTAATTTCAATCCAAAATAGGTTGGAAAAGGCTGAGAAAGAGAGAAAATAAAAATTCTCGTTCCGTTCCGTTCCTACCTGAAGCGTAATAGAAAATACCATAAAAATATTAAAAAATTCAAAAAATACCATTATGGCTTCATTTTACCAAAATAGGTTGGAAAATGATGAGAAAGATAGAAAATAAAAATTATCATTCCGTTCGTTCCTACCAGACGCGTAGTAGAAAATTCCAAAAAAATTAAAAAAATTAAAAAATACCATTACTGATTCATTTCAAGCCAAAATTTGTTGGAGAAGGATGAGAAAGAGAGAAAATAACAATTATCGTTCCGTTTCGTTCCTACCCGATGCTTTATCGAAAATTCCTTAAAAATAACAAAAAAAATAAAAAAAATACCATTGCGGATTCATTTCAAGTCAAAATAGGAAGGAAAATGATGAGAAAGAGAGAAAATAAAAATTATCGTTCCATTCCGTTCCTACCCGATGCATAATGGAAAATTCCAAAGAAATAGCAAAAAAATTAAAAATATTAAAAAAAAATCTTTATGGTGTCATTTCAAGCCAAAATATGTTGGAAAATGATGAGAAAGAGAGAAAATAAAAATTATCGTTCCTTTCCGTTTCTAACCGATGGATAATGGAAGATTCCAAAGAAATAGCAAAAAAAATTAAAAATATTAAAAAAAAATCATTATGGCGTCATTTCAAGCCAAAATAGGTTGGAAAATGCTGAAAAAAAGAGAAAATAAAAATTATCGTTTCGTTTCGTTCCTACGAAACGCGTAGTAGAAAAATCCAAAAAAATTTAAAAAAATTAAAAAATACCATTTTGGATACATTTCAAGCCAAAATTGAATGGAGAAGGATGAGAAAGAGAGAAAATAAAAATTATAGTTCCATTACGTTCATATCCAACGCGTAACAGAAAATTCCCAAAAAAATAGCAAAATAATTCAAAAAATTAAAAAATACCATTATAGTTTAATTTCAATACAAAATAGGTACGAAAAGACCGAGAAAGAGAGAAAATAAAAATTATCCTTCCGTTCCATTCTTACTCGAGGCGTGACAGAAAATTCCAAGAAAATGACAAAAAAATTGAAAAAATTAAAAAAAAAATCATTGTGGCTTCATTTTAAGCCAAAATAGGCTTGAAAAGGCTGGGAAAGAGAGAAAAGAAAAATTATTGTTCCGCTTCATTCCTACCCGATGCGTAATAGAAAATTCCAAAAAAATAGCAAAAAATTCAAAAAATTAAAAGTTTCCATTATGGCTTCATTTCAAGCATTTTGGTTGGTAAAGTCTGAGAAAGAGTGAAAATAAATATTATCGTTCCGTTCCGTTCCTACACGATGCATAATGGAAAATTCCAAAAAAATAGTAAAAAAATTAAAAAAAATACCATTATGGCTTCATTTCAATCCAAAATAGGTTGGAAAAGGCTGAGAAAGAGAGAAAATAAAAATTATCGTTCCGTTTCGTTCCTACCCGATGCGTAATAGAAAAATCCAAAAAAAATAACAAAAAAATTTAAAAAATACCATTATGAAATCATTTCAAGCCAAAATAGGTTAGAGAAAGCCAAGAAAGAGAGAAAATGAAAATTCCCGTTCCGTTCCGTTCCTACTCGACGCATAATGGAAAACTCCAAAGAAATAGCAAAAAAATTAAAAATATTAAAAAAAATCATTATGGTGTGATTTCAAGCCAAAATAGGTTGGAAAATTCTGTGAAAGAGAGAAAATAAAAATTCTCGTTCTGTTCCATTCCTACCCGAAGCGTAATAGAAAATACCATAAAAATATTAAAAAATTCAAAAAATACCATTATGGATTCATTTTAAGCCAAAATAGGTTGGAAAATGATGAGAAAGATAAAAGATAAAAATTATCGTTCCGTTCGTTCCTACAAGACGCGTAGTAGAAAATTCCAAAATAATTTAAAAAAATTAAAAAATACCATTACTGATTCATTTCAAGCCAATATTGGTTGGAGAAGGATGAGAAAGAGAGAAAATAAAAATTATAGTTCCGTTTTGTTCCTGTCCGACGCATAACAGAAAATTCCAAAAAAAAAGCAAAAAAATTAAAAAAAATTAAAAAAAATTAAAAAATACCATTACTGCCTCATTTCAAGCCAGAATAGCTTTGAAGAGGCTGAGAAAGAGAGAAAATAAAAATAATTGTTCCGTTTCGTTCCTGCTCGATGCGTAATAGAAAAATTCCAAAAAGATAACAAAAAAATTAAAAAAATTAAAAAATACCATTATGAATTCATTTCAAGCCAAAATAGGTTGGAAAAAGATGAGAAAGAGAGAAATAAAAATTACCGTTCCGTTCCGTTCCATTCCTACCCGATGCGTAATAGAAAATTCCAAACAAATAGTTAAAAAATTCAAAAAATTAAAAAATACCATTGTGACTTCATTTCAAGCCAAAATAGGTAGGAAAAGGCTGCAAAAGAGAGAAAATAAAAATTATCCTTCCGTTCCATTCTTACCCGAAGCGTGATAAAAAATTCCAAAAAAATACAACAAATTAAAAAATACCATTGTGGCTTCATTTCAAGCATTTTGGTTGGTAAAGTCCGAGAAAGCGCGAAAATAAAAATTATCGTTCCGTTCCGTTCCTACCCGATGCATAATGGAAAATTCCAAAAAAATAGCAAAAAAATTAAAAATATTAAAAAAAATACCATTATGGTTCATTTCAAGCCAAAATTGATTGGAGAAGGAAGAGAAAGAGAGAAAATAAAAATTATCCTTCCGTTCCATTCTTACTTGTGGAGTGATAGAAAATTCCAAAAAAATGGAAAAAAATATTCAAAAAATTAACAAATATCATTGTAACTTCATTTTCAGCCAAAATAGGCTTGAAATGGCTAGGAAAGAGAGAAAATAAAAATTATCGTTCCGCTTCGTTTCTAGTCGATGCGTAATAGAAAATTCCAAAAAAATAACAAAAAAACTAAAAAAATTAAAAAAATTCCGTTGTGGCTTCATTTCAAGCCAAAATACGTTGCAAAAAAGCTATGAAAGAGAAAAAATAAAAATTATCCTTCCGTTCCATTCCTACCCAATGCGTGATAGATAATTCCAAAAAAATAGCAAAAAAATTTAAAAAATTAAAAAAATACCATTATGGCTTCATTTCAATCCAAAATAGGTTGGAAAAGGCTGAGAAAGAGAGAAAATAAAAATTATCGTTCCGTTCCATTCCGTTCCTACCCGATGCATAATGGAAAATTCCAAAGAAATAGCAAAAAAAATTAAAAATATTAAAAAAAATCATTATGGAGTCATTTCAAGCCAAAATAGGTTGGAAAATGCTGAGAAGGAGAGAAAATAAAAATTATCGTTTCGTTTCGTTCCTACCAAACGCGTAGTAGAAAATTCCAAAAAAATTAAAAAAATTAAAAAATACCATTGTGGATACATTTCAAGCCAAAATTGATTGGAGAAGGATGAGAAAGAGAGAAAATAAAAATTATAGTTCCGTTACGTTCATATCCAACGCGTAACACAAAATTCCCAAAAAAATAGCAAAATAATTAAAAAAATTAAAAAATACCATTATAGCTTCATTTCAGGACAAAATAGGTAGGAAAAGACCGAGAAAGAGAGAAAATAAAAATTATCCTTCCATCCCATTCTTACTCGAGGCGTGATAGAAAATTCCAAAAAAATTAAAAAAATTAAAAAAACATCATTGTGGCTTCATTTTAAGCCAAAATAGGCTTGAAAAGGTTGGGAAAGAGAAAAAATAAAAATTATGGTTCCCCTTCGCTCCTACCCGATGCGTAATAGAAAATTCCAAAAAAATAACAAAAAAATTAAAAAATACCGTTGTGGCTTCATTTCAAGCCAAAATACGTTGCAACAAGGCTGTGAAAGAGAGAAAATTAAAATTATCCTTCCGTTCCATTCCAACCCGACACGTGATAGAAAATTCCAAAAAAATTCGAAAAATTAAAAGATACCATTATGGCTTCATTTCAAGCTTTTTGGTTGGTAAAGTCTGAGAAAGAACGAAAATAAAAATTATCGTTCCGTTCCGTTTCTACCCGATGCATAATGGAAAATTCCAAAAAAATAGCAAAAAAATTAAAAATATTAAAAAAAATACCACTATGGCTTCATTTCAATGAAAAAAAGGTTGGAAAAGGCTGAGAAAGAGAGAAAAAAAAAATTATCGTTTCGTTTCGTTCCTACCCGAAGCGTAATTGAAAATTCCATAAAAATAGAAAAAAAAATTCAAAAAATAAAAGGAATATACCATTATGGTTCATTTCAAGCCAAAATTGATTAGAGAAGGATGAGAAAGAGAGAAAATAAAAATTATCCTCCTGTTCCATTCTTACTCGAGGAGTGATAGAAAATTCCAAAAAAATGGCAAAAATATTCAAAAACTTAAAAAATATCATTGTGGCTTCATTTCAGCCAAAATAGGCTTGAAATGGTTGGGAAAGAGAGAAAATAAAAATTATCATTCCGCTTCGTTCCTACTCGATGTGTAATAGAAAATTCCAAAAAAATAACAAAAAAACTAAAAAAATTAAAAAAAAATACCGTTGTGGCTTCATTTCAAGACAAAATACGTTGCAAAAAGGCTGTGAAAGAGAGAAAATAAAAATTATCCTTCCGTTCCATTCCTACCCGACGCGTGATAGAAAATTCCAAAAAAATAGCAAAAAAATTCAAAAAATTAAAAGATACCGTTATGGCTTCATTTCAAGCTTTTTGGTTGGTAAAGTCCGAGAAAGAGCGAAAATAAAAATTATCATTTCGTTCCGCTCCTACCGGATGCATAATGGAAAATTCCAAAAAAATAGCAAAAAAAATTAAAAAAATACCATAATGGCTTCATTTTAATCCAAAATAGGGTGGAAAAGGCTGAGAAAGAGAGAAAATAAAAATTATCGTTCCGTTTCGTTCCTACCCGATGTGTAATCGAAAATTCCATAAAAATAACAAAAAATTTAAAAAAATACCATTACGGATTAATTTCAAGCCAAAATAGGATGGAGAATGATAAGAAAGAGAGAAAATAAAAATTATCGTTCCGTTCCGTTCCGTTCCGTTCCTAACCGATGCATAATGGAAAATTCCAAAGAAATAGCAAAAAAAATTAAAAATATTAAAAAAAATCATTATGGCGTCATTTCAAGCCAAAATAGGTTAAAAAATGCTGAGAAAGAGAGAAAATAAAAATTATCGTTTCGTTTCCTTTCTATCAAATGCGTAGTAGAAAATTCCAAAAAAATTTAAAAAATTTAAAAATACCATTGTGGATACATTTCAAGCCAAAATTGATTGGAGAAGGATGAGAAAGAGAGAAAATAAAAATTATAGTTCCATTACGTTCATATCCGATGCGTAACAGAAAATTCCCAAAAAAAAAGCAAAATAATTCAAAAAATTAAAAAATACCATTATGACTTCATTTCAAGCCAAAATAGGTAGGAAAAGACTGAGAAAGAGAGAAAATAAAAATTATCCTTTCGTTCCATTCTTACTCGAGACGTGATAGAAAATTCCAAAAAAATGACAAAAAAATTCAAAAAATTAAAAAAATATCATTGTGGCTTCATTTTAAGCCAAAATAGGCTTGAAAAGGCTGGGAAAGAGAGAAAATAAAAATTATCATTCCGCTTCGTTCCTACCCGATGCGTAATAGAAAATTCCAAAAAAATAACAAAAAAATTAATAAAATTAAAAAATACCGTTGTGCCTTTATTTCAAGCCAAAATACTTTGCAAAAAGGCTGTGAAAGGGAGAAAATAAAAATTATCATTCCGTTCCATTCGTACCCGACGCGTGATAGAAAATTCCAAAAAAATAGCAAAAAAATTCAAAAAATTAAAAGATACCATTATGGCTTCATTTCAAGTTTTTTGGTTTGTAAAGTCTGAGAAAGAGTGAAAATAAAAATTATCGTTCCGTTCCGTTCCTACACGATGCATAATGGAAAATTCCAAAAAAATAGCAAAAATATTAAAAATATTAAAAAAATACCATTATGGCTTCATATCAATCCAAAATAGGTTGGAAAAGGCTGAGAAAGAGAGAAAATAAAAATTATCGTTTCGTTTCGTTCCTACCCGAAGCGTAAAAGAAAACTCCATAAAAATAGAAAAAAAATTGAAAAAATAAAAGAAATACCATTATGGTTCATTTCAAGCCAAAATTGATTGGAGAAGGATGAGAAAGAAAGAAAACAAAAATTATCCTTCCGTTCCATTCGTACTCGAGGCGTGATAGAAAATTCCAAAAAAATGGCAAAAATATTCAAAAAATTAAAAAATATCATTGTGGCTTCATTTTAAGCCAAAGTAGGCTTGAAAAGGCTGGGAAAGAGAGAAAATAAAAATTATCGTTCCGCTTCGTTCGTACCCGATGCGTAATAAAAAATTCCAAGAAAATAACAAAAAAATTAAAAAAAATTAAAAAAATACCGTTGTGGCATCATTTTAAGCCACTTTGCAAAAAGGCTGTGAAAGAGAGAAAATAAAAATTATCCTTCCATTCCACTCCTACCCGACGTGTGATAGAAAATTCCAAAAAAATAGCAACAAAATTCAAAAAATTAAAAGATACCATTATGGCTTCATTTCAAGCTTTTTGGTTGGTAAAGTCCGAGAAAGAGCGAAAATAAAAACTATCGTTCCATTCCGTTCCTACCCGATGCATAATGGAAAATTCCAAAAAAATAGCAAAAAAAATTAAAAAAATACCATTATGGCTTCATTTCAATCCAAAATAGGTTGGAAAAGGATGGGAATGGGATAAAATAAAAATTATCGTTCCGTTTGGTTCCTACCCGATGCGTAATAGAAAATGCCAAAAAAATAACGAAAAAATTCGAAAAATTAAAAAATACCAATATGAATACATTTCTTGCCAAAATAGGTTGGAAACGTCTGAGAAAGAGAGAATTAAAAATTGTCGTTTCGTTCCTTTCCTACCTGGCGCGTAATTGAAAATTCCAAAAAAATAGAAAAAAAATTCAAAAAATTCAAAAATACTATTGTGGCTTCATTACAAGCCAAAATAGGTTGAAGAAAGCCAAGAAAGAGAGAAAATAAAAATTCTCGTTTCGTTCCGTCCCTACCCAGTGCGTAATAGAAAATTCCTAAAAAATAGAAAAAAATTCAAAAAATTAAAAAATACCAGTTTGGCTTCATTACAAGCTAAAATAGGTTGGAGAAAGCCGAGAAAGAGAGAGAATAAAAATTCTCGTTCCGTTCCGTTCTTACCCGAAGCGTAATAGAAAATTCCATAAAAATAGTAAAAAAATTCAAAAAATTAAAAAAATACTATTATGGCTTCATTTAAAGCCAAAATAGGTTGGAAAATGATGAGAAAGATAGAAAATAAAAATTATCGTTTCGTTTCGTTCCTACCAGACGCGTAGTAAAAAATTCCAAAAAATTTTAAAAAATTAAAAAATACCATTACTGATTCATTTCAAGCCAAAATTGGTTGGAGAAGGATGCGAAAGAGAGAAAATAAAAATTATAGTTCCGTTTCGTTCCTATCTGCGCATAACAGAAAATTCCAAAAAAAACAGCAAAAAAATTCAAAAAATTAAAAAATACCATTACTGCCTCATTTCATACCAAAATAGGTTGGAAGAGACTGAGAAAGAGAGAAAATAAAAATTATTGTTCCGTTTCCTTCCTGCCTGACGCGTAATAGAAAATTCCAAAAAAGTAACAAAAGAATTCAAAAAATTAAAAAATACCGTTATGAATTCATTTCAAGCCAAAATAGGTTGGAGAAAGATGAGAAAGAGAGAAATAAAAATTATCGTTCTGTTCTGTTATATTCCTACTTGATGCGTAATAGAAAATTCCAAACAAATAGCTAAAAAATACAAAAAATTAAAAAATACCATTGTGGCTTGATTTCAAGCCAAAATAGGCAGGAAAAAGGCTGCGAAAGAGAGAAAATAAAAATTATCCTTCCATTCCATTCCTACACGAGGCGTGATAGAAAATTCCAAAAAAATGGCAAAAAAATTCAAAAAATTAAAAAAATACCATTGTGGCTTCATTATAAGCCAAAATTGGATTGAAAAGACTGGGAAAGAGAGAAAATAAAAATTATCATTTCATTTCGTTCCTACCCGATGCGTAATAGAAAATTCCAAAAAAATACCAAAAATACTAAAAAAATTAAAAAATACTGTTGTGGCTTCATTTCAAGCCAAAATACGTTGCAAAAAGGCTGTGAAAGAGAGAAAATAAAAATTATCTTTCCGTTCCATTTCTACCCGACGCATGATAGAAAATTCCGAAAAAATAACAAAAAAATTCAAAAAATTAAAAAATACCATTATGCCTTCATTTCAATCTTTTTGGTTGGTAAATTCCGACAAAGAGCGAAAATAAAAATTATCGGTCCGTTCCGTTCCTACCCGATGCACAATGGAAAATTCCGAAGAAATAGCAAAAATATTAAAAATATTAAAAAAAATATCATTATGGTGTCATGTCAAGCCAAAATATGTTGGAAAATGCTGAGAAAGAGAGAAAATAAAAATTATTGTTCTGTTTCGGTCCTATCCGATGCGTAATAGAAAATTCCAACAAAATAACAAAAATATTTAAAAAATGCCATTATGAATTCATTTGAAGCCAAAATAGGTTGGAAAAGGATGGGAATGAGAGAAAATAAAAATTATCGTTCCGTTTCGTTCCTACCCGATGCGTAATAGAAAATGCCAAAAAAATAATGAAAAAATTCAAAAAATTAAAAAATACCAATATGAATACATTTCTAGCCAAAACAGGTAGGAAACGTCTGAGAAAGAGAGAAATAAAAATTATCGTTTCGTTCCTTTCCTACACGACGCTTAATAGAAAATTCCAAAAAAATAGAAAAAAATTAAAAAATACCATTGTGACTTCATTACAAGCCAAAATAGGTTGGAGAAAGTCGAGAAAGAGAGAAAATAAAAATTCTCGTTCCGCACCGTTCCTACCCGAAGCGTAATAGAAAATACCATAAAAACAGTAAAAAAATTCAAAAAATACCATTATGGCTTCATTTTAAGCTAAAATAGGTTGGAAAATGATGAGAAAGATAGAAAATAAAAATTATCGTTTCGTTTCGTTCCTGCCAGACGTGTAGTAGAAAATTCCAAAAAAAATTAAAAAACTAAAAAATACCATTACTGATTCATTTCAAGCCAAAATTGGTCAGAGAAGGATGAGAAAGAGAGAAAATAAAAATTATAGTTCCGTTTCCTATAAAACGCGTAACAGAAAATTCCAAAAAAAATAGCAAAAAAAATCAAAAAATTAAAAAATACCATTACTGCCTCATTTCAAGCCAAAATAGGTTGGAAGAGGCTGAGAAAGAGAGAAAATAAAAATTATTGTTCCATTCCGTTCCGTTCCTGCCCGATGCGTAATAGAAAATTCCAAACAAATAGTTAAAAAATTCAAAAAATTTAAAAATACCATTGTGGCTTCATTTCAAGCGAAAATAGGCAGGAAAAGGCTGCGAAAGAGAGAAAATAAAAATTATCCTTCCGTTCTATTCTTACCCAAGGAATGAAAGAAAATGGCAAAAAAATTCAAAAAATTAAAAAATACCATTGTGGATTTATTATAAGCCAAAATAGGTTTGAAAAGGCTGGGAAAGAGAGAAAATATAAATTATCGTTTCGTTTCATTCCCACCCAACGCATAATAGAAAATTCCATAAAAATCGTAGAACAATTCAAAAAATAAAAGAAATACCATTATGGTTCATTTCAAGCCAAAATAGGTCGGAAAAGGATTAGAAATATAGAAAATAAAAATTATCGTTTCGTTTTGTTTCGTTCCTGCCCAACACGTAATAGAAAATTCCATAAAAATAGTAAAAAAAATTCAAAAAATAAAAGAAATACCATTATGGTTCATTTCAAGCCAAAATAGGTTGGAAAAGGATGGGAATGAGAGAATAAAAATTACCGTTCCGTTTCGTTCCTACCCGATGCGTAATAGAAAATGCCAAAAAAATAACAAAAAAATTAAAAAAATTAAAAAATACCAATATGAATACATTTCCAGCCAAAATAGGTTGGAAACGTCTGAGAAAGAGAGAAATAAAAATTATCGTTTCGTTCCTTTTCTACACGACGCTTAATAGAAAATTCCAAAAAAATAGAAAAAAATTCATAAAATTAAAAAATACCATTGTGACTTCATTACAAGCCAAAATAGGTTGGAGAAAGCCGAGAAAGAGAGAAAATAAACATTTTAATTCCGTACCGTTCCTATCCGAAGCGTAGTTGAAAATACCATAAAAAAAGCAAAAAAAATTCAAAAAATTAAAAAATTAAAAAATACCATTATAGCTTCATTTTAAGTCAAAATAGGTTGGAAAATGATGAGAAAGATAGAAAATAAAAATTATCGTTCCGTTTCGTTCCTGCCAGACGCATAGTAGAAAATTCCAAAGAAAATTAAAAAACTAAAAAATACCATTACTGATTCATTTCAAGCCAAAATTCGTCAGAGAAGGATGAGAAAGAGAGAAAATAAAAATTATAGTTCCGTTTCCTATAAAACGCGTAACAGAAAATTCCAAAAAAAATAGCAAAAAAATCAAAAAATTAAAAAATACCATTACTGCCTCATTTCAAGCCAAAATAGGTTGGAAGAGGCTGAGAAAGAGAGAAAATAAAAATTATTGTTCCATTCCGTTCCGTTCTTGCTCGATGCGTAATAGAAAATTCCAAACAAATAGTTAAAAAATTCAAAAAAATTAAAAATACCATTGTGGCTTCATTTCAAGCGAAAATAGGCAGGAAAAGGCTGCGAAAGAGAGAAAATAAAAATTATCCTTCCGTTCTATTCTTACCCAAGGCATGAAAGAAAATGGCAAAAAAAATTCAAAAAATTAAAAAATACCATTGTGGATTCATTATAAGGCAAAATAGGTTTGAAAAGGCTGGGAAAGAGAGAAAATATAAATTATCGTTTCGTTTCATTCCTACCCAACGTATAATAGAAAATTCCATAAAAATAGTAAAACAATTCAAAAAATAAAAGAAATACCATTATGGTTCATTTCAAGCCAAAATAGGTTGGAAAAGGATTAGAAATATAGAAAATAAAAATTATCGTTTCGTTTCGTTTCGTTCCTGCCCAACACGTAATAGAAAATTCCAAAAAAATAGTAAAAAAAATTCAAAAAATAAAAGAAATACCATTATGGTTCATGATGCACACCAAGGAGCTGGACATGCTGATCATACAAGTGGAAATGGAGCTGAATTTGCACAAGACCCATTGTCATTTCCTAGTGGCCCAATTACAAGACTTAGAGCCAAACGTTTCAAGGAAGCACTAAATGGGCTTGTCCAAGAGATTTGGGCAGATTCTAGAAAGACCAAGATGGGCTCAAATAATAATCAAGGCCTAGTCCATGTCATCAAAGCAATTGAAGAGGCTAATGCATGCAAATTCACAACCAGCATGGTCTGACCATAAAAGGGTGTGAATTTGTTAAGTTCCAAGGATATTAAATGGGAAGATGTCTTGGTATTGGCTGGGCATGTTAATTCAAGTCATTTAGCCATTTTTGAAGTCCTAGAAAACTAAAAAACGTGGGAACTTGATCATATTAATCTTTGGTGTTGTTTTTGAAGTTTTAATTATGATTTCTACCTATTCTTGGAGGGTTGTTCCAAGTATATATATGGTAGTACGAATTTTGAAAAAACATAGTTTTGTATTCAGAAATTATTCTCCTTGTGAGTCTTGTGATCCTCTTGGTTCTTAAAAGAACTCTTGAACTTATCAAGTTAAGCTTGTGGCGTTCAAACAACCAAACTTATCACCTTTGATTCTTGAGAGATTCTTAGGAATTCTTGGTGTGGCGTTTCAATTCTATCGTAGTCTTGGTTTTCATCTGGTTAGGTGACGGGTCAAGGTTCAACAAATCTTGTCTACACGATCTTGGGGTTCCAAACCATCATTGTTATCGGGTTTCATTACAATTGTTGGTGAAGTTCATATCAGTTCATTTCAAGCCAAAATAGGTTGGAAAAGGATGAGAATGAGAGAAAATAAAAATTACCGTTCCGTTTCGTTCCTACCCGATGCGTAATAGAAAATGCCAAAAAAATAACGAAAAAATTAAAAAAATTAAAAAATACCAATATGAATACTTTTCCAGCCAAAATAGGTTGGAAACGTCTGAGAAAGAGAGAAATAAAAATTATCGTTTCGTTCCTTTTCTACACGACGCTTAATAGAAAATTCCAAAAAAATAGAAAAAAATTCAAAAAATTAAAAAATACCATTGTGACTTCATTACAAGCCGAAATAGGTTGGAGAAAGCCGAGAAAGAGAGAAAATAAAAATTTTCATTCCGTACCGTTCCTACCCGAAGCGTAGTAGAAAATACCATAAAAATAGTAAAAAAATTCAAAAAATTAAAAAATACCATTATGGCTTCATTTTAAGCCAAAATAGGTTGGAAAATGATGAGAAAGATAGAAAATAAAAATTATCGTTCCGTTTCGTTCCTGCCAGACGCATAGTAGAAAATTCCAAAAAAAATTAAAAAACTAAAAAATACCATTACTGATTCATTTCAAGCCAAAATTGGTCGGAGAAGGATGAGAAAGAGAGAAAATAAAAATTATAGTTCCGTTTCGTTCCTATAAAACGCGTAACAGAAAATTCCAAAAAAAATAGCCAAAAAATCAAAAAATTAAAAAATACCATTACTGCCTCATTTCAAGCCAAAATAGGTTGGAAGAGGCTGAGAAAGAGAGAAAATAAAAATTATTGTTCCATTCCGTTCCGTTCCTGCCCGATGCGTAATAGAAAATTCCAAACAAATAGTTAAAAAATTCAAAAAATTTAAAAATACCATTGTGGCTTCATTTCAAGCGAAAATAGGCAGGAAAAGGCTACGAAAGAGAGAAAATAAAAATTATCCTTCCATTCTATTCTTACCCAAGGCATGAAAGAAAATGGCAAAAAAATTCAAAAAATTAAAAATACCATTGTGAATTCATTATAAGCCAAAATAGGTTGCAAGAGGCTGAGAAAGAGAGAAAATAAAAATTATCGTTTCGTTTCGTTCCTACCCGAAGCGTAATAGAAAATTCCTTAAAAATAGTAAAAAATTCAAAAAATAAAAGAAATACCATTATGGTTAATTTCAAGCCAAAATAGGTCGGACAAGGATGAGAAATATAGAAAATAAAAATTATCGTTTCGTTTCGTTCCTGCCAGACGCGTAGAAGAAAATTCCAAAAAAATTTAAAAATTTTAAAAAATACCATTACGAATTCATTTCAAGCCAAAATTGATTGAAGAAAGATGTGAAAGAGAGAAAATAAAAATTATCGTTCCATTCCATTCCGTTCCTACCTGATGCGTAATAGAAAATTCCAAACAAATAGCTAAAAAATTCAAAAAATTAAAAAATACCATTGTGGCTTCATTTCAAGCAAAAATAGGCAGGAAAAGGCTGCGAAAGAGAGAAAATAAAAATTATCCTTCCGTTCCATTCTTACCCGAGGCATGAAAGAAAATTCCAAAAAAATGGCAAAAAAATTCAAAAAATTAAAAAATACCAGTGTGGTTTCATTATAAGCCAAAATAGGTTTGAAAAGGCTGGGAAAGTGAGAAAATAAAAATTATTGTTTCATTCCGTTCCTAACCGAAGCGTAATAGAAAATTCCATAAAAATAGTTAAAAATTGAAAAAAAAAATACGATTATGGTTCATTTCAAGCCAAAATAGGTCGGAAAAGGATTAGAAATATAGAAAATAAAAATTATCGTTTCGTTTCGTTCCTGCCAGACGCGTAGAAGAAAATTCCAAAAAAATTTAAAAAATTAAAAAAATACCATTACAAATTCATTTCAAGCCAAAATTGATTGAAGAAGGATGAGAAAGAGAGAAAATAAAAATTATCCTTCCGTTACGTTCCTACCCGAGGCATGAAAGAAAATTCCAAAAAAATTGAAAAAATTAAAAAATACCAGTGTTGATTCATTATAAGCCAAAATAGGTTTGAAAAGGCTGGGAAAGTGAGAAAATAAAAATTATTGTTTCATTCCGTTCCTAACCGAAGCGTAATAGAAAATTCCCTAAAAATAGTTAAAAATTGAAAAAAAAAATACGATTATGGTTCATTTCAAGCCAAAATAGGTCGGAAAAGGATTAGAAATATAGAAAATAAAAATTATCGTTTCGTTTCGTTCCTACCAGACCCGTAGAAGAAAATTCTAAAAAAATTTAAAAAATTAAAAAATACCATTGTGGATTCATTTCAAGTCAAAATTGATTGGAGAAGGATGAGAAAGGGAGAAAATAAAAATTATACATCCGTTACGTTTCTATCCGACACGTAACAAAAAATTCCCAAAAAAATAGCCAAATAATTCAAAAAATTAAAAAATACCATTATGGCTTCATTTCAAGCAAAAATAGGTTGGAAAAGACTGAGAAAGAGAGAAAATAAAAATTATCCTTCCGTTCCATTCTTACCCGAGGCGTGATAGAAAATTCAAAAAATTTGGCAAAAAAATTCAAAAAATTAAAAAATATCATTGTATCTTCATTTTAAGCCAAAATAGGCTTGAAAAGGCTGGGAAAGAGAGAAAACAAAAATTATAGTTCCGTTTCGTTCCTATCCTGGGCGTAACAGAATATTCCAAAAAAAAATAGCAAAAAAATTCAAAAAATTAAAAAATACCATTACTGCCTAACTTCAAGCCAAAGTAGGTTGGAAGAGGCTGAGAAAGAGAGAAAATAAAAATTATTGTTCCGTTTCGTTCCTGCCTGATGCGTCCTTGAAAATTCCAAGAAAATAACAAAATAATTCAAAAAATTAAAAATACCATTATGGCTTCATTTCAAGCAAAAATAGGTTGGTAAAGAATGAGAAAGAGAGAAAATAAAAATTATCCTTCCGTTCCATTCTTACCCGAGGCGTGATAGAAAATTCCAAAAAAATTGGAAAAAAATTCAAAAAATTAAAAATATCATTGTGGCTTCATTTTAAGCCAAAATAGGCTTGAAAAGGCTGGGAAAGAGAGAAAACAAAAATTATAGTTCCGTTTCGTTCCTATCCTGGGCGTAACAGAATATTCCAAAAAAAAATAGCAAAAAAATTCAAAAAATTAAAAAATACCATTACTGCCTAACTTCAAGCCAAAGTAGGTTGGAAGAGGCTGAGAAAGAGAGAAAATAAAAATTATTGTTCCGTTTCGTTCCTGCCTGATGCGTCCTTGAAAATTCCAAGAAAATAACAAAATAATTCAAAAAATTAAAAAATACCATTATGGCTTCATTTCAAGCCAAAATAGGTTGGAAAAGACTGAGAAAGAGATAAAACAAAAATTATCCTTCCGTTCCATTCTTACCCGAGCCGTGATAGAAAATTCTAAAAAAAGGGAAAAAAAATTCAAAAAATTAAAAAATATCTTTGTGGTTTCATTTTAAGCCAAATAGGCTTGAAAAGGCGGGGAAAGAGAGAAAATAAAAATTATCGTTCCGTTCCGTTCCGTTCCAACCCGATGTGTAATTGAAAATTCCAAAAAAAATTGGCAAAAAAATTCAAAAAATTAAAAAAATACCATTACTGCCTCATTTCAAGCCAAAATAGGTTGGAAGTGGCTGAGAAAGAGAGAAAATAAAAATTATTGTTCCGTTTCGTTCCTGCCCGATGTGCAATAGAAAATTCCAAAAAAATTAAAAAATACCATTATGAATTCATTTCAAGCCAAAATAGGTTGGAAAAAGATGAGAAAGAGAGAAAATAAAAATTATTGTTCCGTTTCGTTTCTGCCCAATGCGTAATAGAAAATTCCAAAAAAATAACAAAAAAATTCAAAAAATTAAAAAATACCGTTAAGAATTCAGTCCAAGCCAAAATAGGTTGGAAAAAGATGAGAAAGAGAGATAAAAATTATCGTTCCATTCTGTTCCGTTCCTACCCGATGCTTAAGAGAAAATTACATAAAAATAGTAAAAAATTCAAAAAAAAAAAAAAAGAAACACGATTATCGTTTATTTCAAGCCAAAATAGGTCGGAAAAGGATGAGAAATATGGAAAATAAAAATTATCGTTTCGTTTCGTTCCTACCAGACGCGTAGAAGAAAATTCCAAAAAATTTTGAAAAATTGAAAAATACCATTGTGGATTCATATCAAGCCAAAATTGACTGGAGAAGGATGAGAAAGAGAGAAAATAAAAATTATACATCCGTTACGTTCCTATCCGACACGTAACAAACAATTCCCAAAAAAATAGCAAAATAATTCAAAAAATTAAAAAAATACCATTATGACTTCATTTCAAGCAAAAATAGGTTGGTAAAGAATGAGAAAGAGAGAAAATAAAAATTATCCTTCCGTTCCATTCTTACCCGAGGCGTGATAGAAAATTCCAAAAAAATTGGAAAAAAATTCAAAAAATTAAAAATATCATTGTGGCTTCATTTTAAGCCAAAATAGGCTTGAAAAGGCTGGGAAAGAGAGACAATAAAAATTATAGTTCCGTTTCGTTCCTATCCGACGTGTAACAGAAAATCCAAAAAAAAAAAATAGCAAAAAAATTCAAAAAATTGAAAAAATACCATTACTGCCTCATTTCAAGCCAAAATAGGTTGGGAGAGGCTGAGAAAGAGAGAAAATAAAAATTATTGTTCTGTTTTGTTCCTGCTCGATGCGTAACAGAGAATTCCAAAAAAATAACAAAAAAATTAAAAAAAAATTAAAAAATACCATTATGAATTCATTTCAAGCCAAAATAGGTTGGAAAAAGATGAGAAAGAGAGAAATAAAAACTATCGTTCCATTCCATTCCGTTCCTACCCAATGCGTAATAGAAAATTCCAAACAAATATCTAAAAAATTCAAAAAATTAAAAAATACCATTGTGGCTTCATTTCAAGCAAAAATAGGCAGGAAAAGGCTGCGAAAGAGAGAAAATAAAAATTATCCTTCCGGTCCATTCTTACCCGAGGCATGATAGAAAATTCCAAAAAAATGGCAAAAAAATTCAAAAAATTAAAAAATACCAATGCGGCGTCATTGTAAGCCAAAATAGGTTTGAAAAGGCTGGGAAAGTGAAAATATAAAAATTATCGTTTCATTTCGTTCCTACCCGAAGCGTAATAAAAAATTCCATAAAAATAGTTAAAAATTGAAAAAATAAAAGAAATACCATTATGGTTCATTTCAAGCCAAAATAGGCCGGAAAAGGATGAGAAATATAGAAAATAAAAATTATCGTTTCGTTTCTTTCCTACCAGACGCGTAGAAGAAAATTCCAAAAAAATTTGAAAATTACAAAATACCATTGTGGATTCATTTCAAGCCAAAATTGATTGGAGAAGGATGAGACAGAGAGAAAATAAAAATTATACTTCCGTTACGTTCCTATTCGACACGTAACAAAAAATTCCCAAAAAAATAGCCAAATAATTCAAAAAATTAAAAAAATACCATTATGTCTTCATTTCGAGCAAAAATAGGTTGGAGAAGACTGAGAAAGAGAGAAAATAAAAATTATCCTTCCGTTCCATTCTTACTCGAGGCGCGATAGAAAATTCCAAAAAAATGGGAAAAAAATTCAAAATATTAAAAATATCATTGTGGCTTCATTTTAAGCCAAAATAGGCTTGAAAAGGCTGGGAAAGAGAGACAATAAAAATTATAGTTCTGTTTCGTTCCTATCCGACGCGTAACAGAAAATCCTAAAAAAAAAAAAAATAGCAAAAAAATTGAAAAAATTGAAAAAATTGAAAAAATACCATTACTGCCTCATTTCAAGCCAAAATAGGTTGGGAGAGGCTGAGAAAGAGAGAAAATAAAAATTATTGTTCTGTTTTGTTCCTGCTCGATGTGCAACAGAGAATTCCAAGAAAATAACAAAAAAATTCAAAAAATTAAAAAATACCATTATGAATTCATTTGAAGCCAAAATAGGTTGGAAAAAGATGAGAAAGAGAGAAATAAAAACTATCGTTCCATTCCATTCCGTTCCTACCCGATGCGTAATAGAAAATTCCAAACAAATAGCTAAAAAATTTAAAAAATTTAAAAATACCATTGTGTCTTCATTTCAAGCAAAAATAGGCAGGAAAAGCCTGTGAAAGAGAGAAAATAAAAATTATCCTTCCGTTCCATTCTTATTCGAGGCAAGATAGAAAATTCCAAAAAAATGGCAAAAAAATTCGAAAAATTAAAAAATTCCAATGCGGCTTCATTGTAAGCCAAAATAGGTTTGAAAAGGCTGGGAAAGTGAAAAAAAAAAAATTATCGTTTCATTTCGCTCCTACCCGAAGCGTAACAGAAAATTCCATAAAAATAGTTAAAAATTGAAAAAATAAAAGAAATACCATTATGGTTCATTTCAAGCCAAAATAGGTCGGAAAAGGATGAGGAATATAGAAAATAAAAATTATCGTTTCGTTTCGTTCCCACCAAACGAGTAGAAGAAAGTTCCAAAAAAATTTAAAAAATTAAAAAATACCATTGTGGATTCATTTCAAGCTAAAATTGATTGGAGAAGGATGAGAAAGAGAGAAAATAAAAATTATACTTCCGTTACGTTCCTATCCGACACGTAATAAAAAATTCCCAAAAAATAGCAAAATAATTCAAAAAATTAAAAAATACCATTATGGCTTCATTTCAAGCAAAAATAGGTTGGAAAAGACTGAGAAAGAGAGAAAATAAAAATTATCGTTCCATTCCATTCCGTTCCTACCCGATGCGTAATAGAAAATTCCAAACAAATAGCTAAAAAATTCAAAAAATTAAAAAATACCATTGTGGCTTCATTTCAAGCAAAAATAGGCAGGAAAAGGCTGCGAAAGAGAGAAAACAAAAATTATCCTTCCGTTCCATTCTTACCCGAGGCATGAAAGAAAATTCCAAAAAAATTGCAAAAAAATTCAAAAAATTAAAAAATACCAGTGTGGATTCATTATAAGCTAAAATAGGTTTGAAAAGGCTGGGAAAGTGAGAAAATAAAAATTATTGTTTCATTCCGTTCCTAACCGAAGCGTAATAGAAAATTCCATAAAAATAGTTAAAAATTGAAAAAAAAAATACGATTATGGTTCATTTCAAGCCAAAATAGGTCGGAAAAGGATTAGAAATATAGAAAATAAAAATTATCGTTTCGTTTCGTTCCTGCCAGACGCGTAGAAGAAAATTCCAAAAAAATTTAAAAAAATAAAAAAATACAATTACAAATTCATTTCAAGCCAAAATTGATTGAAGAAGGATGAGAAAGAGAGAAAATAAAAATTATCCTTCCGTTACGTTCCTACCCGAGGCATGAAAGAAAATTCCAAAAGAATTCAAAAAATTAAAAAATACCAGTGTGGATTCATTATAAGCCAAAATAGGTTTGAAAAGGCTGGGAAAGTGAGAAAATAAAAATTATTGTTTCATTCCGTTCCTAACCGAAGCGTAATAGAAAATTCCATAAAAATAGTTAAAAATTGAAAAAAAAATACGATTATGGTTCATTTCAAGCCAAAATAGGTCGGAAAAGGATGAGAAATATAGAAAATAAAAATTATCGTTCCGTTTCGTTCCTACCAGACCCGTAGAAGAAAATTCTAAAAAAATTTAAAAAATTAAAAAATACCATTGTGGATTCATTTCAAGTCAAAATTGATTGGAGAAGGATGAGAAAGGGAGAAAATAAAAATTATACATCCGTTACGTTCCTATCCGACACGTAACAAAAAATTCCCAAAAAAATAGCCAAATAATTCAAAAAATTAAAAAAAAATACCATTATGGCTTCATTTCAAGCAAAAATAGGTTGGAAAAGACTGAGAAAGAGAGAAAATAAAAATTATCCTTCCGTTCCATTCTTACCCGAGGCGTGATAGAAAATTCTAAAAATTTGGCCAAAAAATTCAAAAAATTAAAAAATATCATTGTATCTTCATTTTAAGCCAAAATAGGCTTGAAAAGGCTGGGAAAGAGAGAAAACAAAAATTATAGTTCCGTTTCGTTCCTATCCGAGGCGTAACAGAATATTCCAAAAAAAAATAGCAAAAAAATTCAAAAAATTAAAAAATACCATTACTGCCTAACTTCAAGCCAAAGTAGGTTGGAAGAGGCTGAGAAAGAGAGAAATAAAAATTATCGTTCCATTCCATTCCGTTCCTACCCGATGCGTAATAGAAAATTCCAAACAAATAGCTAAAAAATTCAAAAAATTAAAAAATACCATTGTGGCTTCATTTCATGCAAAAATAGGCAGGAAAAGGCTGCGAAAGAGAGAAAATAAAAATTATCCTTCCGTTCCATTCTTACCCGAGCCGTGATAGAAAATTCTAAAAAAAGGGAAAAAAAATTCAAAAAATTAAAAAATATCTTTGTGGTTTCATTTTAAGCCAAAATTGGCTTGAAAAGGCGGGGAAAGAGAGAAAATAAAAATTATCGTTCCGTTCCGTTCTGTTCCAACCCGATGCGTAATAGAAAATTCCAAAAAATATTGGCAAAAAAATTCAAAAAATTAAAAAAATACCATTACTGCCTCATTTCAAGCCAAAATAGGTTGGAAGTGGCTGAGAAAGAGAGAAAATAAAAATTATTGTTCCGTTTCGTTCCTGCCCGATGTGCAATAGAAAATTCCAAAAAAATTAAAAAAATTAAAAAATACCATTATGAATTCATTTCAAGCCAAAATAGGTTGGAAAAAGATGAGAAAGAGAGAAAATAAAAATTATTGTTCCGTTTCGTTTCTGCCCAATGCGTAATAGAAAATTCCAAAAAAATAACAAAAAAATTCAAAAAATTAAAAAATACCGTTAAGAATTCAGTCCAAGCCAAAATAGGTTGGAAAAAGATGAGAAAGAGAGATAAAAATTATCGTTCCATTCTGTTCCGTTCCTACCCGATGCTTAAGAGAAAATTACATAAAAATAGTAAAAAATTCAAAAAAAAAAAAAAGAAACACGATTATCGTTTATTTCAAGCCAAAATAGGTCGGAAAAGAATGAGAAATATGGAAAATAAAAATTATCGTTTCGTTTCGTTCCTACCAGACGCGTAGAAGAAAATTCCAAAAAATTTTGAAAAATTGAAAAATACCATTGTGGATTCATATCAAGCCAAAATTGACTGGAGAAGGATGAGAAAGAGAGAAAATAAAAATTATACATCCGTTACGTTCTTATCCGACACCTAACAAACAATTCCAAAAAAAATAGCAAAATAATTCAAAAAATTAAAAAAATACCATTATGGCTTCATTTCAAGCAAAAATAGGTTGGTAAAGAATGAGAAAGAGAGAAAACAAAAATTATCCTTCCGTTCCATTCTTACCCGAGGCATGAAAGAAAATTCCAAAAAAATTGCAAAAAAATTCAAAAAATTAAAAAATAGCAGTGTGGATTCATTATAAGCTAAAATAGGTTTGAAAAGGCTGGGAAAGTGAGAAAATAAAAATTATTGTTTCATTCCGTTCCTAACCGAAGCGTAATAGAAAATTCCATAAAAATAGTTAAAAATTGAAAAAAAAAATACGATTATGGTTCATTTCAAGCCAAAATAGGTCGGAAAAGGATTAGAAATATAGAAAATAAAAATTATCGTTTCGTTTCGTTCCTGCCAGACGCGTAGAAGAAAATTCCAAAAAAATTTAAAAAAATAAAAAAATACAATTACAAATTCATTTCAAGCCAAAATTGATTGAAGAAGGATGAGAAAGAGAGAAAATAAAAATTATCCTTCCGTTACGTTCCTACCCGAGGCATGAAAGAAAATTCCAAAAGAATTCAAAAAATTAAAAAATACCAGTGTGGATTCATTATAAGCCAAAATAGGTTTGAAAAGGCTGGGAAAGTGAGAAAATAAAAATTATTGTTTCATTCCGTTCCGAACCGAAGCGTAATAGAAAATTCCATAAAAATAGTTAAAAATTGAAAAAAAAATACGATTATGGTTCATTTCAAGCCAAAATAGGTCGGAAAAGGATGAGAAATATAGAAAATAAAAATTATCGTTCCGTTTCGTTCCTACCAGACCCGTAGAAGAAAATTCTAAAAAAATTTAAAAAATTAAAAAATACCATTGTGGATTCATTTCAAGTCAAAATTGATTGGAGAAGGATGAGAAAGGGTGAAAATAAAAATTATACATCCGTTACGTTCCTATCCGACACGTAACAAAAAATTCCCAAAAAAATAGCCAAATAATTCAAAAAATTAAAAAAAAATACCATTATGGCTTCATTTCAAGCAAAAATAGGTTGGAAAAGACTGAGAAAGAGAGAAAATAAAAATTATCCTTCCGTTCCATTCTTACCCGAGGCGTGATAGAAAATTCTAAAAATTTGGCCAAAAAATTCAAAAAATTAAAAAATATCATTGTATCTTCATTTTAAGCCAAAATAGGCTTGAAAAGGCTGGGAAAGAGAGAAAACAAAAATTATAGTTCCGTTTCGTTCCTATCCGAGGCGTAACAGAATATTCCAAAAAAAAATAGCAAAAAAATTCAAAAAATTAAAAAATACCATTACTGCCTAACTTCAAGCCAAAGTAGGTTGGAAGAGGCTGAGAAAGAGAGAAATAAAAATTATCGTTCCATTCCATTCCGTTCCTACCCGATGCGTAATAGAAAATTCCAAACAAATAGCTAAAAAATTCAAAAAATTAAAAAATACCATTGTGGCTTCATTTCATGCAAAAATAGGCAGGAAAAGGCTGCGAAAGAGAGAAAATAAAAATTATCCTTCCGTTCCATTCTTACCCGAGCCGTGATAGAAAATTCTAAAAAAAGGGAAAAAAAATTCAAAAAATTAAAAAATATCTTTGTGGTTTCATTTTAAGCCAAAATAGGCTTGAAAAGGCGGGGAAAGAGAGAAAATAAAAATTATCGTTCCGTTCCGTTCTGTTCCAACCCGATGCGTAATAGAAAATTCCAAAAAATATTGGCAAAAAAATTCAAAAAATTAAAAAAATACCATTACTGCCTCATTTCAAGCCAAAATAGGTTGGAAGTGGCTGAGAAAGAGAGAAAATAAAAATTATTGTTCCGTTTCGTTCCTGCCCGATGTGCAATAGAAAATTCCAAAAAAATTAAAAAAATTAAAAAATACCATTATGAATTCATTTCAAGCCAAAATAGGTTGGAAAAAGATGAGAAAGAGAGAAAATAAAAATTATTGTTCCGTTTCGTTTCTGCCCAATGCGTAATAGAAAATTCCAAAAAAATAACAAAAAAATTCAAAAAATTAAAAAATACCGTTAAGAATTCAGTCCAAGCCAAAATAGGTTGGAAAAAGATGAGAAAGAGAGATAAAAATTATCGTTCCATTCTGTTCCGTTCCTACCCGATGCTTAAGAGAAAATTACATAAAAATAGTAAAAAATTCAAAAAAAAAAAAAAGAAACACGATTATCGTTTATTTCAAGCCAAAATAGGTCGGAAAAGAATGAGAAATATGGAAAATAAAAATTATCGTTTCGTTTCGTTCCTACCAGACGCGTAGAAGAAAATTCCAAAAAATTTTGAAAAATTGAAAAATACCATTGTGGATTCATATCAAGCCAAAATTGACTGGAGAAGGATGAGAAAGAGAGAAAATAAAAATTATACATCCGTTACGTTCCTATCCGACACCTAACAAACAATTCCAAAAAAAATAGCAAAATAATTCAAAAAATTGAAAAAATACCATTATGGCTTCATTTCAAGCAAAAATAGGTTGGTAAAGAATGAGAAAGAGAGAAAATAAAAATTATCCTTCCGTTCCATTCTTACCCGAGGCGTGATAGAAAATTCCAAAAAAATTGGAAAAAAATTTAAAAAATTTAAAAATACCATTGTGTCTTCATTTCAAGCAAAAATAGGCAGGAAAAGCCTGTGAAAGAGAGAAAATAAAAATTATCCTTCCGTTCCACTCTTACTCGAGGCAAGATAGAAAATTCCAAAAAAATGGCAAAAAAATTCAAAAAATTAAAAAATTCCAATGCGGCTTCATTGTAAGCCAAAATAGGTTTGAAAAGGCTGGGAAAGTGAAAAAAAAAAAATTATCGTTTCATTTCGCTCCTACCCGAAGCGTAATAGAAAATTCCATAAAAATAGTTAAAAATTGAAAAAATAAAAGAAATACCATTATGGTTCATTTCAAGCCAAAATAGGTCGGAAAAGGATGAGAAATATAGAAAATAAAAATTATCGTTTCGTTTCGTTCCCACCAAACGCGTAGAAGAAAGTTCCAAAAAAATTTAAAAAATTAAAAAATACCATTGTGGATTCATTTCAAGCCAAAATTGATTGGAGAAGGATGAGAAAGAGAGAAAATAAAAATTATACTTCCGTTACGTTCCTATCCGACACGTAATAAAAAATTCCCAAAAAATAGCAAAATAATTCAAAAAATTAAAAAATACCATTATGGCTTCATTTCAAGCAAAAATAGGTTGGAAAAGACTGAGAAAGAGAGAAAATAAAAATTAACTTTCCGTTCCATTCTTACCCAAGGCGTGATCGAAAATTCGAAAAAACTGGCAAAAAAATTCAAAAAATTAAAAAAATATCATTGTGGCTTCATTTTAAGCCAAAATAGGCTTGAAAAGGCTGGGAAAGAGAGAAAATAAAAATTATAGTTCCGTTTCGTTTCTATCCGACGCGTAACAGAAAATTCCAAAAAAAAAAGCAAAAAAATTCAAAAAATTAAAAAATACCATTACTGCCTCACTTCAAGCCAAAATAGGTTGGAAGAGGCTGAGAAAGAGAGAAAATAAAAATTATTGTTCCGTTTCGTTCCTGCCCGATGCGTCATAAAAAATTGCAAAAAAATAACAAAATAATTAAAAAATACCATTATGGCTTCATTTCAAGCCAAAATAGGTTGGAAAAGACTGAGAAAGAGAGAAAATAAAAATTATCCTTCCGTTCCATTCTTACCCGAGGCATGATAGACAATTCCAAAAAAAGGCAAAAAAATTAAAAAAATTAAAAAAATATCATTGTGGCTTCATTTTAAGCCAAAATAGGCTTGAAAAGGCTGGGAAAAAGAGAAAATAAAAATTATAGTTCCGTTTCGTTTCTATCCGACACGTAACAGAAAATTCCAAAAAAAAAAGCAAAAAAATTCAAAAAATTAAAAAATACCATTACTGCCTCACTTCAAGCCAAAATAGGTTGGAAGAGGCTGAGAAAGAGAGAAAATAAAAATTATTGTTCCGTTTCGTTCCTGCCCGATGCGTCATAGAAAATTCCAAAAAAATAACAAAATAATTAAAAAAATTAAAAAATACCATTATGGCTTCATTTCAAGCCAAAATAGGTTGGAAAAGACTGAGAAAGAGGGAAAATAAAAATTATCCTTCCGTTCCATTCTTACCCGAGGCATGATAGACAATTCCAAAAAAAGGCAAAAAAATTCAAAGAATTCGAAAATATCATTGTGGCTTCATTTTAAGCCAAAATAGGCTTGAAAAGGCTGGGAAAGAGAGAAAATAAAAATTATCGTTCCGTTCCGTTCCGTTCCTACCCGATGTGTAACAGAAAATTCCAAGAAAAAATAGCAACAAAATTAAAAAAATTAAAAAAATACCATTACTGCCTCATTTCAAGCCAAAATAGGTTGGAAAAGGCTGCGAAAGAGAGAAAATAAAAATTATTGTTCCGTTTCGTTCTTGCCCGATGTGTAATAGAAAATTCCAAAAAAATAGCTAAAAAATTCAAAAAATTAAAAATACCATTATGAATTCATTTCAAGCCAAAATAGGTTGGAAAAAGATGAGAAAGAGAGAAATAAAAATTATCGTTCCATTCCGTTCCCTTCCAACCCGATGCGTAATAGAAAATTCTATAAAAATAGTTAAAAATGCAAAAAATAAAAGAAATACGATTATGGTTCATTTCAAGCCAAAATAGGTCGGAAAAGGATGAGAAATATGGAAAATAAAAATTATCGTTTCGTTTCTTTCCTACTAGACGCGTAGAAGAAAATTCCAAAAAAATTTGAAAAATTTAAAACTACCATTGTGGATTCATTTCAAGCCAAAATTGATTGGAGAAGGATGAGAAAGAGAGAAAATAAAAATTATATTTCCGTTACGTTCCTATTCGATGCGAAACAGAAAATTCCCAAAAAAATAGCAAAATAATTCAAAAAATTAAAAATACCATTTTGGCTACATTTCAAGCTAAAATAGGTTGGAAAAGACTGAGAATGAGAGAAAATAAAAACTATCATTCCGTTCCATTCTTACCCGAGGCATGATAGAAAATTCCAAAAAAATGGCATAAAGATTTGAAAAATTAAAAAATATCATTGTGGCTTCATTTTAAGCCAAAATAGGCTTGAAAAGGCTGGGAAAGAGAGAAAATAAAAATTATAGTTCCGTTTCGTTCCTATCCGACGCGTAACAGAAAATTCCAAAAAAAAATAGCAAAAAAATTCAAAAAATTAAAAAATACAATTACTGCCTCATTTCAAGCCAAAATAGGTTGGAAGAGGCTGAGAAAGAGATAAAATAAAAATTATTGTTCCGTTTCGTTCCTGCCCGATGCGTCATAGAAAATTCCAAAAAAATAGCAAAATAATTCAAAAAATTAAAAAAAACACCATTATGGCTTCATTTTAAGCCAAAAAAGGTTGGAAAAGACTGAGAAAGAGAGAAAATAAAAATTATCCTTCCGTTCCATTCTTACCCGAGGCGTGATAGACAATTCTAAAAAAAGGCAAAAAAATTCAAAAATTAAAAAATATCATTGTGGCTTCATTTTAAGCCAAAATAGGCTAGAAAAGGTTGGGAAAGAGAGAAAATAAAAATTATCGTTCCGTTCCGTTCCCGATGTGTAATAGAAAATTCCAAAAAAAAATAGCAAAAAAATTCAAAAAATTAAAAAAAAACGATTACTGCCTCATTTCAAGCCAAAATAGGTTGGAAGAGGCTGAGAAAGAGAGAAAATAAAAATTATTGTTCCGTTTCGTTCCTGCCCGATGTGTAATAGAAAATTCCAAAAAAAATAACAAAAAATTCAAAAATTAAAAATACCATTATTAATTCGTTTCAAGCCAAAATAGGTTGGAAAAAGATGAGAAAGAGAGAAATAAAAATTATCGTTCCATTCCGTTCCGTTCCTACCCATGCGTAATTGAAAATTCCAAACAAATAGCTAAAAAATTCTAAAAATTAAAAAACACCATTGTGGCTTCATTTCAAGCGAGGATAGGCAGGAAAAGGCTGCGAAAGAGAGAAACTAAAAATTGTCCTTCTGTTCCATTCTTACCCGAGGCATGAAAGAAAATTCCAAAAAAATAACAAAAAAAATTAAAAAATACCATTATAAATTCATTTCAAGCCAAAATAGGTTGGAAATAGAGGAGAAATAGAGAAATAAAAATTATCGTTCCGTTTCGTTCCGTTCCTACCCGATAAGTAATAGAAAATTCCAAACAAATAGCCAAAAAATTCAAAAAATTAAAAAATACCGTTGTGGCTTCATTTCAAGTGAAAATAGGCAAGAAAAGGCGCCGAAAGAGAGAAAATAAAAATTATCCTTCCGTTCCATTCTTACCCGAGCCGTGAAAGAAAATTCCAAAAAAATGGCAAAAAAATTCAAAAAATTAAAAAATACCATTATGGCTTCATTTCAAGCCAAAATAGGTTGAAAAAGACTGAGAAGGAGAGAAAATAAAAATTATCCTTCCGTTCCATTCTTGCCCGAGGCATGATAGAAAATTCTAAAAAAAGGGCAAAAAAATTCAAAAAGTTAAAAAATATCATTGTGGCTTCATTTTAAGCCAAAGTAGGCTTGAAAAGGCTGGGAAAGAGAGAAAATAAAAATTATCGTTCCGTTCCGTTTCGTTCCTACCCGATGCATAATACAAAATTCCAAAAAAAAATAGCAAAAAAATTAAAAAAATTAAAAAAATACCATTACTGCCTCATTTCAAGTCAAAATAGGTTAGAAGAGGCTGAGAAAGAGAGAAAATAAAAATTATTGTTCCGTTTCATTCCTGCCCAACGCGTAATAGAAAATTCCAAAAAAATAACAAAAAAATTCAAAAAATTAAAAAATACCATTAAGAATTTATTTCAAGCCAAAATAGGTTGGAAAAAGATGAGAAAGAGAGAAATAAAAATTATCGTTCCATTCCGTTCCGTTCCGTTCCTACCCGATGCGTAATAGAAAATTCCATAAAAATAGTAAAAAATTCAAAAAAAAAAAAAATACGATTATGGTTCATTTCAAGCCAAAATAGGTCGGAAAAGGATGAGAAATATGGAAAATAAAAATTATCGTTTCGTTTCGTTTCGTTCCTACCAGACGCGTAGAAGAAAATTCCAAAAAATTTAAAAAATTAAAAAATATCATTGTGGATTCATTTTAAGTCAAAATTGATTGGAGAAGGATGAGAAAGAGAGAAAATAAAAATTATACATCCGTTACGTTCCTATTCGACACGTAACAAAAAATTCCCAAAAAAATAGCAAAATAATTCAAAAAATTAAAAAATACCATTATGGCTTCATTTCAAGCAAAAATAGGTTGGAAAAGACTGAGAAATAGAGAAAATAAAAATTATCCTTCCGTTCCATTCTTACCCGAGGCGTGATAGAAAATTCCAAAAAAATGGCAAAAAAATTCAAAAAATTAAAAAATATCATTGTGGCTTCATTTTAAGCCAAAATAGGCTTGAAAAGGCTGGGAAAGAGAGACAATAAAAATTATAGTTCCGTTTCGTTCCTATCCGACGCGTAACAGAAAATTCCAAAAAAAAAATAGCAAAAAAATTAAAAAAATACCATTATTGCCTCACTTCAAGCCAAAATAAGTTGGAAGAGACTGAGAAAGAGAGAAAATAAAAATTATTGTTCCGTTTCGTTCCTGCCTGATGCGTAATAGAAAATTCCAAAAAAATAACAAAAAAATTCAAAAAATTAAAAAATACCATTATGAATTCATTTCAAGCCAAAATAGGTTGGAAAAAGATGAGAAAGAGAGAAATAAAAACTATCGTTCCATTCCATTCCGTTCCTACCCGATGCGTAATAGAAAATTCCAAACAAATAGCTAAAAAATTCAAAAAATTAAAAAATACCATTGTGGCTTCATTTCAAGCAAAAATAGGCAGGAAAAGGCTGCGAAAGAGAGAAAATAAAAATTATCCTTCCGTTCCATTCTTACCCGAGGCATGAAAGAAAATTCCAAAAAAATGGCAAAAAAATTCAAAAAATTAAAAAATACCAGTGTGGCTTCATTATAAGCCAAAATAGGTTTGAAAAGGCTGGGAAAGTGAGAAAATAAAAATTATTGTTTCATTTCGTTCCTACCCGAAGCATAATAGAAAATTCCATAAAAATAGTTAAAAATTGAAAAGATAAAAGAAATACCATTATGGTTCATTTCAAGCCAAAATAGGTCGGAAAAGGATGAGAAATATAGAAAATAAAAATTATCGTTTCGTTTCGTTCCTACCAGACGCGTAGAAGAAAATTCCAAAAAAATTTAAAAAATTAAAAAATACCATTGTGGATTCATTTCAAGCCAAAATTGATTGGAGAAGGATGAGAAAGAGAGAGAATAAAAATTATACTTCCGTTACGTTCCTATCCGACACGTAATAAAAAATTCCCAAAAGAAAGCAAAATAATTCAAAAAATTAGAAAATTAAAAAATACCATTGTGGATTCATTTCAAGCCAAAATTGATTGGAGAAGGATGAGAAAGAGAGAGAATAAAAATTATACTTCCGTTACGTTCCTATCCGACACGTAATAAAAAATTCCCAAAAGAAAGCAAAATAATTCAAAAAATTAGAAAATACCATTATGGCTTCATTTCAAGCAAAAATAGGTTGGAAAAGACTGAGAAAGAGTGAAAATAAAAATTATGCTTTCGTTCCATTCTTACCCGAGGCGTGATAGAAAATTCTAAAAAAATGGTAAAAAAATTAAAAAATATCATTGTGGCTTCATTTTAAGCCAAAATAGGCTTGAAAAGGCTAGGAAAGAGAAAAAATAAAAATTATAGTTCCGTTTCGTTCCTATCCGACGCGTAATAGAAAATTCCAAAAAAATAACAAAAAAATTAAAAAATACCATTATGAATTCATTTCAAGCCAAAATAGGTTGGAAATAGATGAGAAAGAGAGAAATAAAAATTATCGTTCCGTTCCGTTCCGTTCCTACCCGATGTGTAATAGAAAATTACAAACAAATAGCTAAAAAATTCAAAAATTTAAAAAATACCGTTATGGCTTCATTTCAAGCGAAAATAGGCAGGAAAAGGCTGTGAAAGAGAGAAAATAAAAATTATCCTTCCGTTCCATTCTTACCCGAGGCGTGAAAGTAAATTCCAAAAACATAAGGCAGTTAACAGAAACCTACCGGAGTGATATTTTGAGCGGGTAAAGGTTACCAACGCATAAAGGTTCCGATTCGAGCGAGAGCCCGAACGGGGGAGGCGAGAACATCTTGATCGAAAGCTCCACTGTTCTGAATAGTGAGAAAGACTTTTCAAAATTCGATCAAATCGATCGAGAATCTCATCATCTGTTAGGTAGGCCAACTGACCGACCGAGTTGGGTTGGGCGTCCATGTCACATAACCTTTTTTGTAGCCAAGAATCCCATTATTGATCGAATCGGGGCGGATCCAATTCATTGGCAAATGAAAAATCTACCGTTTTAACACTCAGAAAAAAAAAAACCTAGAAAAGTGGAAGAGTCACTAAGACAAGAGCTAGGTAAGCAAGCAAGAAGGAGAGGCTAGAAAAGGCGAGGCAAGGGGCTCTCCATCTCTAGGAAGATTGTGTCCAGGATCTGGTAATCTAAGCCTTGCTTCTTCTGGTCGGCTCGTATTAGCCTGCGCTTTATTACAGGTAGTCATTCCCTCCGTTCGTTCCTTTAGTCTTTTCAACGGTACTTGAATCTTAAGTCGCGGTCATGTCTCCCCCCCCCCCCCCCCCGTTTAGTGATCGGTTCCATGTTTTCCCCGAATTTCATTAGTTCCAGGCTCAAGTGCCTGCTCATCCATCTTCATTCCAAAGGCGAACATTTCCATTGAGTGACTGTAACTACTATGGTTTACAGTCAATAGTTCTTAACCAACCCTTTTTCGCCGAGCTTTATAAAGCTTTAAGAGAGAATAGGGAGTAAGGGGGACCTTCGCTTCATTAGAAATTTGACCCGGACCTTCTTTCTTCTCCTGCGGAGCCCTGAGAAAGTAATCGGCGGCCAGTAGCTCTACTAAGCGAAGAACCGCTCGCTGCCTTTTCTTCGCGAATAACATGTGCAGGTAGCCTAGGAGAAGAGAAGCAAGCTACCTTCGCCTACCTCCCATCTATATCTATAGGCGGCAATGGTAAGAGCTGGTAAGCATGATAACTGTATCGTCGGCCGGGGCCGGCGCTCCGCGTTCTATTTAGGTTCCGTTCTTACGTACGCCCTACCTCACATAGAAGAAGGGGAACCCCTTCCATAGAAGAACCCGTGTGGGTGGTAGGGGATTCCATAATTCATTCATCAGATACGTCTTCTTCCGTGATCCATTTCATGTCAGCTCTAATTAGTTATCAAAAGGCCTACTTTACAAAGGGAACGTCGTTTCTCGGGAACCTTGCAACCTTGCGGTTCCCGGTCACCGGCCGCATCGGCCCGGTAAACTTTGTCACCGTCGGTTCTTGCAATCAAGCCTTTTTTTATTTTTTATTATGTCTTTCTTTCTTAAGGGCTTGCGGTTCATTACACAAAGGCTTTCAGTGAACTATTGAAGCTATCGAGAGAGTACAAAATGCTGACGGTGACGAAGGTTACCGACTTTCGGTGGACGCGGAGCCAATGAGTTCAGTCGAACAGCGTAACGAGTCTAAGGTTATAGAAGCGTTCGCCCACTTTGATAGGTATAGCATTGCAAGCAAATAGAGCAGAGAGCTTACCGTTTGTTTCTATTAGAGTCGCGAGCTTGTTGTAGTTGGTCTTTAAAGGGAGAACCTTATTGCTTACTTGCTATATCCCCGCGTTCTTGCACGGCTCGGCTTGTTCTTCGAGCCCTGCTTTTCCCTTCCCCCTCTCCCCGTTCTAACGTCCAAAACAAGGCCGTATGGAGTATAGCCAAGTGGTAAGGCATCGGTTTTTGGTACCGGCATGCAAAGGTTCGAATCCTTTTACTCAAGATTATTAACACCCGATCAGATCTGTCAAGAACGAGCTGACGACTATAAGGGAAGCGGCTGACTGCAGTCCCTGGGCCCACCAGCTTGTAGCAAGCCAAAAGTTTGACTTCAACCTACTTTGCTAATAGAAGAGATAGAAGGGAAAGACAGACGGCAGAAAGCAATCCCTTCCAGGCCAGAGGTCTTCTTTCTTCTGTCGCCCTGCTAGCTCAAATCTCGTACTCTATTTATACTATACCTTAAATCACTATCGTAAAAGGGCTCTCTTTTTAGGCTAGGGAGTGAATTCCACTTTAGACAAGTCAAGCAAAGTAGCTCATCTGGTAAGACGGTCATCTGTCCAACCTCTATCAATCGGTCTTTCCTCTTTCAATCGCTTGAATCGGTCCAACCGGGAATCTTGAATCTCTAACGATCGCATCTGTCTGACTGATGGGAGAGATCGGCTCTATGGCCGCTTTTCCTTAAACTTCAGCCCTCTTTAAGCTCTCTTCTAGGGAATTTTCTTGGTCTAGTAACAAGTCTTGATAAGTTGTCGCAATCAGGCAATTCGTTAAAAAAGATATCTTATCGATCTGTTTTTCAATACTTCCTATCTTCTTGCTTGGGAATCCGTATCTGTTGCAATCGCTCATTTGTTCTGTTCTGTCGCAACTCTCGTATCTGGAATACGGGAAAATTATCCCATATTAACCTTTTTGTGAATATCTCTTCTATTGCTTGTTAGCATTGGCTATCGGTCAATTTCGATTCCTTTCTTTATAAATATTTTGTCTCCTTCATTGATGACTATTCTAGAGTGACTTGAATCTATCTTATGAAATCTAAGAATGAAATTCCTTTTATTTTCCGGTTATTTCATAAGATGATAAAAAACTCAGTGTGGTATAAATGTTAAGATTTTGAGATCTGACTGACAATGGGGGAGAATAGTTCTCCAAGAACTTTCAAGCTTATCCGCAGAAACAAGGGATTGACTCTCAAACTACCTGCCCATATACCACCCAAAAAAATGGAGTAGCTGAGCGAAAAAATCGGCATCTTCGGAGGTTACCCGTGCTCTTCTCACCGAGATGAAGGTAGCTAATACTGGTAAGAAGCTGTCTTAACTGCATGTTATTTTATTTTTCGTATGTCCGTTCTAAGTGGTAAATCTCCTATTCAAGTGTTGAAACCTGACTCACCCCTGTCTTTACTATTTCTCTTCGTGTTTTTGGTTGTGTTTGCTTTGTTCATGACTTGAGTCCTCTCAGAAACAAACTTGATTATAAGTCTTTCAAATGTGTCTATGTTGGGTATTCTAGCTCTCAGAAGGGCTACAAGTTTTATCACCCCAAAACAAATAAAAGATTTGTGTCTATGGATGTCATCA
The DNA here is from genome assembly GCA_035136125.1 of Quercus rubra. Lineage (NCBI taxonomy): Eukaryota > Viridiplantae > Streptophyta > Magnoliopsida > Fagales > Fagaceae > Quercus > Quercus rubra. The sequence continues at coordinate 7,344,853 of CM068730.1, read as the reverse complement.
CTTTCTTTGAAAATCTTTCTTATTTCTTTTCTCTGATAATTGTAGTACTCTTTCGGATCCCTACTCTCCTCAGGGGGGGTATTGAGGTCTGGGGGAGAGTAGTGTTCTTCCTGTCGTCAGTTAAAATATTCCCATGTCTAAAGTGGAAAATTATATGGATTTGAAAGAGGGGGAGTCTCAAAGTAGTGAGCAACTTGGTCAGCAAACCACGGAATTTAAGATGTATGTGAAGAAGACTGGCTTTCTAGGGTAAGGAAAAAACTTCCCGGCACGCAGGAGTACGTTGAAATCTTCGCTAAGACAATGGAAGGTGACGTATGTACAACTGACGAGAGTGAGGGAAAAAAACCTCTCTACTGGACGTGGAAATTCTTGCTCTCGTTCTTGCCGGACGAGGGTGGGGTTCTCGTACTGCCCTCAAAAGTCAGTCTCCTGCGGGCCTCTTCCTGATTGGCCCCATTCGTGTATGTCAAAAAGCGGGATACCTTGACGCACGTGTTAGCTCTTAAAGGTGGGATGCTTCCCCGTACCGATTCGCCATTTTCCCAAGTGCCCGAGGCATTATCAATTCTCGTTTCACTAAGTTTGGGTGCCTCTACTCCATTCTTTCGGAATGGTATGTGGGCCTTCCTCAAGCAATCCCCTATGACTCAACCCTTGTTCTTGTGCAAAAGCGTCCTCCCCTTCCTCTTTTTCTCGCTTACTAAGGCAAGCGGCTTCCTGCCCCATTTGTGTCTGTCTGCGATCGTGCCTAGCCGGGCAGTTCATCAGGAGCTGCTATTTGGGACCAAGCACTAAGCACTCTTTCTTTTCTGGTAATATATATAAAGTCGGTGTCGGGTTTGTTAGGATTGATTGCCCCATAGATGGACACCTTCCTTGTACTGAAAGGTGAGAGAAGGGGTTCACAAAGACAAGGCTTCGGTTCTTTGCCGATTCAAGTGAGAAAGTCAGTGACATCGAAGCCGTATAAGGTAGTTGAGTATGGCTAAGAGCAAACTACCTCTTTATAGTAGTAACCTGAAAGTAGCCGTACTTGAATAAGCAATTTCATAGATGGAGAGATTTCCCTACATGAAAGTCAGAGGCATAATAAAAGGGTATTAGATATAGGCTCAACGAATAGGGTCTATGAACAAAGACCATAGTCGACTGCTCGTCCTCATGGTATGATAACTAAAAGGTAAAGACGAGTGAGTTGATCTTCCAGAGGCCAACCCTTGAGGATGTATGAGGGTTACGAACTCTTTGCTATGGAGACGAAAGAAGAAAGCAGTGAATCCTAGGACCCATAGCTGACAGAAGCCCTACCGCATTCTGTCATTCCCTCTAATAGTTGATGGAGGGTCAATCTTGTCCTACCTGTAAGTAAAGGGCGGTATGAATCCACTCTACAACTATTGGATTCAAAAATCTGAATTCGTCTTATCGTAGATAGCGAAAAGTGCGTTGATTCGGAATGTGTTCAGTTTAGGGGGGACAACAACCCCCCCTTTCATTCCTTCGATCCGTAATGCTTAAATCCGGGGAGGGAAGAAATCCTTTACATATCATGTAGTTCTTTGGTGGGTTTCATTATCCATAAGTAAACCCTTTCCTCAGGTATTTGCTTTCAGTCTCTTATTTACGAATCTTGTTTTTTATCGTATAATAAGGAAAGAAAAGCTGCGGTGATCGCTCACTAGTTTCATCTAGCTAGTGAGGGAAAACCCATTTGTGATTAATAGCGGAAGAGCGGAAGAAAGAGGGGAGTTGAAACATAAAAAAAGATTTGCTATGAGTGCACATAAGAATTTCTTAGATTGGGACATGAAAATGAGGAGATTCAAACGGATAGAAGAACAAAGGCTAGAAAAGACAAGGCCCACTTTCTTACGATTATGGGCCTTCAAAATAAAGATCACCTTAGGATTGTCTATGTGCTTAAGTCTTGCATTTCTTTCCTGGTGGGCATACATGCCCGAGAAACTACTCACACAACCATTAGCTTACTTAAAGCCAGAGTATGTACATTTGGTCAATGACACCCTTACCCTTGTTGACCAGATATGTGAATAGCACAACTCAGGGTTCATATGTATGTGTGATGAGCAGCATATTCACAAAGAAGTAGCAAGCGCTTTTTCAAAAGATGAGCTTTACGACCCCCTTGGCATAAAGGAAGGGAAGCATAAAGCGAAGGCCCTAGTTGTGATGGTAGGAGCTTTACTGATAACTTTGCTCCTAAATGACTCAGTCGTAAGGTAAGTGCTCTGTGCTTTCTTAGATTACCGAAGTCAAAGACCGAAGTATTGACTTGATCCCATCGGGCATGTAGGCCGGCCGGGAAAGGACAGCTTCAGTCATATCTAGTCTCGAAACCTAGGAATGAAATGAGAGCTAGACCCTTCGTAAGGCGGTGCCGACAAAAGGCTCGTGAAATCTAGTAGAGGAGCTACTCATAAAGGAAGGACTGAAAGGAGAGTTCGGGGGAAACAAAATAGCATTACATTAGGACTAGAACTATGGGGCGTTTTCAACTCAAAAAGAGGAAAATTTGATAGATAAATAAAAGAAAAAGGCTTCATAAACTGAAGAAGAAAATAGCCTAAAGTAAGAATGGAATGAATGACACTTATCGTATTAGTAGGGAAAAAAACAGAAGGAAGAACGGAACCAACAGGAAATAGAGAAATGAAGAATCCCCCAACGGAAATAGATCTCTCCCTCCCTTAAAACCCTAGTACGCGAAGTGCGCCTTTGGGGCAGCAAATCGGGCTTGAAAAAGAAAGAAATTCACATAGTATTTCGTGTCCTAGACCTTTTTTTGGAAAAAACCCCGAAAACCTACTTTACTTTTTTTTGGGTGTTTAGTTGAAACACCAAAAAATTCGAGCAAGTTCTTTTAAAGTCACTTTTTTTTAATGGGAAGCGCAAAAAGACGCAGAGTGAAATAAAAGAATAAAAAAGACTGGTTAGATAACTGTCAATGAAGCAAAATTAGATTTTGCGCGAGCTCATTTCTTATCTGGAGTATTCCCCCCATTCTCACTACTATATAAAGGAACATACTTCCTTTATTTTAAGATTTTAAGACGCGAACTTGAGAGTGAGCTGAATTCTTTGTTTATGGAAGCGCGACTTCCATTCCTTAGTGATACAAATATGGGGGACGTGGTCAATCATTTGACTGCGAATTCCACTCCCCTCCCTGATCTCTATGCGATGGTCGAAGACCTCAGCATTCATGGGGCAACAAGACCGCATTTTTCTAACGCTGTCACTTTTGTCTCACAATTTTTTGGTGGGGATGGGGGTTACAGGGGGTGCCCAACATAAAAGGAACGAGGGGAAGAATCGACGAGAAATCCATAACAAAAAATCGTGAATAAAAAAGCGTGACGAGAATTCTCAACCCAAGATGTTAAAAGGTGCAAAATCAATGGGTGCCGGAGCTGCTACAATTGCTTCAGTGGGAGCTGCTGTCGGTATTGGAAACGTGTTCAGTTCTTTGATCCATTCCGTGGCGTGAAATCCATCATTGGCTAAACAATTATTTGGTTATGCCATTTTGGGCTTTGCTCTAACCGAAGCTATTGCATTGTTTGCCTTAATGATGGCCTTTTTGATTTCATCCGTATTCTGATCGAAGAAAGAAGGTTGAACTTTCATAAAGCAAGCACCTCTTTCACATAAGAAAATGGAGGCGGCCTTGGGTATAATCTAACTAAACCGATTCCACATGAAAGAGGACCGGACAATTGCCCTCTTGAGTAATGGGAAGCGGGCTAGTTCCCGAAAATGCTCGTTCCTTTGTCGTTGGGGCTTACAATTAACCTTGTGACTCATTCCTTCGGTCGAGTGTTCTTCAGACAGACGTTGATCAATCTATCACAGGCCGCTTTGTCATTGTCTGATTTTTGGTTGTCTGATCACACTCGAAATTATGTATCTACTTATCGTATTT
>CM068730.1:7330907-7335907 GCA_035136125.1 Quercus rubra | reverse complement strand
TGGTCACCTAAGAAAGAAAGAGAATATATTTTATTAGCCCTCAACGAATATATAATATCTACCTTTAGCGCATATTGACTGCTTTGAAGAAAGGAAGCGAACAACCACCCTTTCTTGCCCCTTTGATTGGATTGATGAAGGCATCTTCATCTTCCTTTACGGAAGAAAGGATAGTGAATCTCGCACTTCCCGAGCGTAGGAAAGATGATACGGAAATTCATTCCGAGCTATGAAAAGGAAGTGAATTCCCGGCTAGGTTCTTCAAGAAAGAGGGCTAGGCCCAGGAGAGGAGATTCAGCTTCAATCTGAGATTTCCGCTATTCAAGCTATCTCATCAGGTAATTAAGTAGTCGGGGATTCCGCTATAGCCTTAGGAATAGGGTACGAATCGGCTGTGGGTCCTGTTTCCTTAGTGCCAAAAGCTTAGTAAGAGGAAGAAGGGGTCTTCCGGTAGCGGGAAGGCAGTGAAGTAAGCGGATATGGAGTACTTGAGGGACAGGCCCTAAAGCGAAGGACAAGAACGAGCGGGATCTCAGACGAATAGGAAAGAGAAAGTCAACGCCGGTAGAGGAGAGGACTAGCCTAGGCTCTTCAAGACCTTAAGGAAGTGCGCTTTACCTATGGACGTTGCTACCTGCCTAATTGAGATTCTTTCCTTCTTTTGGGACTGCTATGAACTTACTTCCCTCACTTTCAGTTCTTCCAAGGTTTCTTCAATGAGAGTGAAGGGAAGTAGCTAAAGGGGGCTGGGACGTACGACTTGCGTCAAACTTGTGAAAAAATACTTGCTGCGCACCTGCTGAACAAGGCTCCTTTCAAGTCAAACTGAGATTACCAGTCCGGAGGACCAACCATTGTACTTCTAGGGGAAGGTCTAACATAGCGGAAGGCCACGGCTTTTGTGAGTGTTCAGCACAATACGGTACGGTATGCCACCAGCATAAATGAGGCACACAAGAGCCACTGGCACAAGATAGATTTAATGCCAGCCTGGAAGTGATTCGCTACTAAGTCGGGTAGCGGCCCGCCTATTGTAGAATCGTCGATAACCTGGCTGCCACTATCATGTGTGTAAAGACTTACTATATAGGCATACTGGAAACCGTTTGGCAAGTCAAGGGACCCTGGAATCCGCCCCTTAGCTATAACATTCCAGAGTCATGCAGACCAGACACTAACAGTTCTCCAATTACTATTAATTAATTGGACCTTCAAGGAACGAGTAGAGTACAAAAACGAAAGATTCGAGTAACCCTCCGAGCTAGGGAGATATTAAAAAAGGCCGTAGCAAGGAGACTTTAACAGACCAGTTAGAGTAAAGCCTCCACTTTCATAAGAAGAGCGTCAGTAGGATAAAACAGCAATCCCAAGACTAGCTTTCCCGGACAATGTATATTGTGAAATGGTGGCGCTATAACAAATCCAGAGTACCTTAACTTGCGGTTGCCGCACAAAAGCTGGTCACCTTAACCAGTCATACCCATTTATGGAGATTCAGGATCTGAAGCTAAAATGAAAGCCATAAAACAAGTAGTTACTCCTACTGCAATTGGGACTTCTTTTAAGCCAGCCCACCAAAGAATTCCACCTCGACTCCCCTTTACCAGAGAATCTATGAATTCGGGCACCTGCAGTAGTAGCAGGGATGGGAAAGACAAATAACCAGCCAACTATGTATGCCTTCAAGCTTGCCTTCCTCTCATCTTCCTTATGGAATGGGCTCCTCCTTAGAATTTAGCGAGATCTAGAATCTTGGATGAATCTTCTTGAAAGGGGTTGATCAACCCTAGAAGACTTGATGGCTTAACAGTCCAATGAATAACCTGATTCAGAGAGATACCCCGGTCTTTAGACACTCGCCCTACTTCTAAAGATAGATAGAAAAGGTTGGAGAGAGTGACTTTCTGAAATTCTCTCCTTTCTAAAGCTGCGCAAGATCCTGCAGCAGTATATTCGGTTGTTTGCGGTGGAATAGATTCAAGCGTCCGGGCCAGTAGATCCAGAGCAAATAGATGTTGACTTAGTTGCTTTTGCAGTTGATTTGAATCCCGATGTTGATCCGATGCAACTTACCGGTGATAGTCGCAGCACCAGAGCCTTCAAGGGAGGCAGACATGTATAGATAGTAGCCGATAGTGGCATACCTTCCGGATCGAGGTCCCGCCCGGTAAACACCATACAGGCAAAATACCAGCGGGGGGAAGAGGCCCTTCTCACTCAAGCTCAAGCATTTACTTTTCTAGTTAGAGACCAACATCTTGGGGCTAACGTGGGATCCGCTCAAGGACCTACTGGTTTAGGTTAATTTCTAATGCGTTCCCCGACTGGAGAGGTCATTTTTGGAGGAGAAACTATGCGCTTTTAAAAATTTTCGGAAGAACGGGTTTAAAAATATATATATATATATATTAGATTACCGGCCGGCTGGTTTTTATGCAAAAAAGACAAAACGGGGTTGGATTTCCACTCATAAGGAAGGAAGGTTAGATACCTTTGACAGGGTTGTATTTTTGGTTGAAATGGGATGATGTTCAAACTCCCGAAATGCAGTCTAGACAGCGGGCCCTCCCCTTTCTGACTGGACTGACTTGTGGAAGGGTCAATCTCCTCCGGAGCATGTTGCACAGCCACTCATTCGTGCTGACCAAATAATAGAATCTATCTCTCAGCGATTCTTTTCTCCGCGAATAACCCCTTCCCAACTAGCCCGCCCGATCTATTTTGTAAGATCGGCTACTTCAAAGGAGTTAATTTGGTCTGAAGTTGTCGGAACGAATCGTTTGCTTTATCGAACAAAGCTTTTTTAGGGGGTCTTGGTTGGCCCCCTATTTTCAATCATTACAGCTGGCGTCGACCAGCTTTGCGATACGGACGAACACGAAGAAGAACGCAGGCAGCGGAAATGCAAAAGAGAAGAGCAAAGATTCCCGACTTAGAGCATGTTATTGACTCAACCATAAATCTGTGGAATGAAGGTAGCTTGCTTACTCTTAGCCAACTAGTTAGAAGGAAATCCCTTGACTTCGTAAACCCTTATGCAGTAAAGAAAGCAAGTGAGGCGGGCTAAGATTCCATTCGAAGTAACGTAAGAGGATTCGATGTTGCACCATCTTTAACTCTTCTCGGGATCTGAGAGTTTTTCGAGAAAAGGTCCCATCCTTCAATATCATGATTGGGTCGACCAGGTCAGATCATGAGTGAATAGAAAATCTAAAACGTACATAGCTGTTCCAGCTGAAATACTTGGAATAATTCTACCACTTCTACTAGGAGTAGCCTTTTTAGTGCTAGCTGAACGTAAAGTAATGGCTTTTGTGCAACGTCGAAAGGGCCCTAATGTAGTGGGATCGTTCGGATTGTTACAACCTCTAGCAGATGGTTTGAAATTGATTCTAAAAGAACCTATTTCACCAAGTAGTGCTAATTTCTCCCTTTTTAGAATGGCTCCATGGCTACATTTATGTTAAGTCTGGTCGCTCGGGCCGTTGTACCTTTTGATTATGGTATGGTATTGTCAGATCCGAACATGGGGGGACTTTATTTGTTTGCCATATCTTCGCTAGGTGTTTATGGAATTATTATAGCATGTTGGTCTAGTAATTAGGAGGCGGCCGTTCGGTCGCCTATGATACTAGGACCAATAGGTCAAAAATGGGTTTGTGCCGCAGGTGTTGAACGATCTACTCTACACAGGTGTGGGCTTACAGGGCTAGGGCTCATAAACCCTCTCTTTCATTCATCAATAGGGCCCTGGTCGGTCACTTTTCCGGGCCAGGATTGATAAGTGGAAGTCATAAAAAAGAGATGTTTCTCTTCGCACCTCAGATCAAGAGGAAGGGTAGCTTGTCAAGCTGGCCTATATATATATATTAGAATATATAAATCAAAAGATTCGCTGTCTTTTAACCGGCTGTTCTTCTCTGTCAACGCTACTAAAGACCTACATTAGTAGAAGTAAGCGTCTGAGTTAGCCTAGCCTACCCTACTAATGTATTGTATAGTAGTATAGTATAGTAGGCGAGCGAGTTAGCGAAGACGCTTAGGCTAATAGATAAGAGAGCGTCGTGCGTAGCCTTCATTCTACTACGTTACGCAAAGGTTATGAAGTCACTTAGCTCGACGTTAGGAGAGTCAAGGGGGAATGCCATACTTGCATAGAAGAACCGCTGTTCGCTGACTTTCTAAGGTCTAACCTTTCGCTCCCTTATTGAAAAGGGGCAAAGCCGCTTCACACCACTGATAGATATACTTAAGATTCCATTCAAAAGGCCCTACTTAGTTTCGCAAGCCTTTGTCATTGTTAGGCAACTAAGTAGGGCCCGAGGCCCCCTGCGATCCGTAAATCTGAGGAGCATGCCGCAACAAAAGGATGGTCCCCTATGCATTTCATTCTTTTTGGAAGGGAAAAAAAAAAGAAGTACCCCATCATGGTGAACCTCTCCTTGTGATCGGGATGAGATAGATGCCTCTCGGCCGGGGGGCGGATCGAATCGGAGTTCCTTAGGTAGCCACCGACCTCAGTTATCCTTAAACTTTCGTGCTTGGTGGAGAACAAGCGAACAAAGGTACGCTCGCTTGCTGTCTTGTTCTCTGCCGTGAACTGGGATCGCTTGCCAGCTAGGTCAGATTGGAGCAAGATTTTTTAGAAACGTATTACCCAAATTCGGGGACAAGGGGCGGAACGACCTCTCGATCTACTTACTGCAGCCAAAAATAAAAACGTCGTCTAGGCGTTCCTGTTGCTCCGATCTCCTACGCCTAGGACGTTGTCTAGCCAAGAGCCATAGTTAGTTGCTGTTTCCATTTGGTTATTTTTTTTCTTGTTGTTGATACCGGCAAGACCCAGCCAGATGATGTCTGCTGGTTGGTAGTGAGAGGACTCTTAGTACCTGCATACCCAAAAGGGGGCGCCGATTAAAAAACAATCATTTGATTTTGTTTCTTGCTTTCCCTTAGTAGTGGGAAAGGAGTCTATCTATCTGCCTAGCTTTGGTAGATTT
>CM068730.1:7253153-7320907 GCA_035136125.1 Quercus rubra | reverse complement strand
GTTTCGTTCCTTCCCGACGTGCAAGAGAAAATTCCAAAAAATAGCAAAAAAAATTGAAAAAATTGAAAGAAACCATTACGGATTCATCCCAAGCCAAAATAGATGGGAAAATGCTGAGAAAGAGAGAAAATAAAAATTATCACTCCGTTTCATTCATTCCCGACGGGGAAGAGAAAATTCCAAAAAAATAGCAAAAAAATTCAAAAAACTGAAAAATACCATTACGGCTTCATTCCAAGCCAAAATATGTTGGAAAAGGCTGAGAAAGTGAGAAAATAAAAACTATCGTTTTGTCTCGTTCCTTCCCGATGGGTAAGAGAAAATTGCAAAAGAATAGCAAAAAAATTCAACAAAATGAAAAATACCATTACGACTTCATTCCAAGCCAAAGTATGTTGGAAAAGGCTGAGAAAGAAAGAAAAAAAAAATTATCGCTCTGTTTCGTTCCTTCCCAACGGGCAAGAGAAAATTCCAAAAAAATAGAAAAAAATTCAAAAAATTGAAAAATACCATTACGGCTTCATTCCAAGGAAAAATAGGTTTGAAAACGCTGAGAATGGAGAAAATAAAAATTATCGCTACGTTTTGTTCCTTCCCGACAGACAAGAGAAAATTAAAAAAAAATAGCAAAAAATTGAAAAAATTTAAAAATACCATTACGGATTCATCCCAAGCCAAAATAGGTGGGAAAATGCTTAGAAAGAGAGAAAATAAAAACTATCACTCCGTTTCGTTCCTTCCCGAAGGGGTAGAGAAAATTCCAAAAAAATAGCAAAAAAATTCAAAAAATTGAAAAATACCATTACGGCTTTATTCCAAGCCAAAATATGGTGAAAAAGGCTGAGAAAGTGAGAAAATAAAAACTATCGTTTTGTTTCGTTCCTTCCCGAAGGGTAAGAGAAAATTCCAAAAAAATAGCAAAAATATTCAAGAAATTAAAAAATACCATTATGGCTTCATTTCATGGCAAAATAGGTTGGAAAGGGCAGAGAAAGAGAGAAAATAAAATTATCGCTACGTTTCGTTCGTTCCCGATGGGCAAGAGAAAATTCCAAAAAAATAGCAAAAAAATTCAAAAATTTAAAATTACCGTTATGGCTTCATTCTAAGCCAAAATAGGTTAGAAAATTCTGAGAAAATGAGAAAATAAAAATTATCACTTCGTTTCGTTCCTTCCCGAAGCGTAAAAGAAAATTCCATAAAAATAGCAAAAATATTCAAAAAATTGAAAAATACCATTACGACTTCATTTCAAGCCCAAATAGGATGGAAAAGGCTGAGAAAGAGAGAAAATAAAAATTATCGTTTTGTTTCGTTCCTTCCCGAAGTGTAAGAGAAAATTTCATAAAAATAGCAAAAATATTCAAAAAATTGAAAAAAACCATAACGGCTTCATTCCAAACCCAAATAGGATGGAAAAGGCAGAGACAGAGAGAAAAGAAAAATTATCACTCCGATTCGTTCCTTCCCGACGGGGAAGAGAAAATTCCAAAAAAATAGCAAAAAAATTCAAAAAATCGAAAAATACCATTACGGCTTCATTCCAAGGAAAAATAGGTTGGAAAACGCTGAGAAAGGGAGAAAATAAAAATTATAACTACGTTTCGTTCCTTCCCGACGTGCAAGAGAAAATTCCAAAAAATATCAAAAAAAATTGAAAAAATTGAAAGAAACCATTACGGATTCATCCCAAGCCAAAATAGATGGGAAAATGCTGAGAAAGAGAGAAAATAAAAATTATCACTCCGTTTCGTTCATTCCCGACGGGGAAGAGAAAATTCCAAAAAAATAGCAAAAAAATTCCAAAAATTGAAAAATACCATTACGGCTTCATTCCAAGCCAAAATATGTTGGAAAAGGCTGAGAAAGTGAGAAAACAAAAACTATCGTTTTGTTTCGTTCCTTCCCGATGGGTAAGAGAAAATTGCAAAAGAATAGCAAAAAAATTCAACAAATTGAAAAATACCATTACGACTTCATTCCAAGCCAAAGTATGTTGGAAAAGGCTGAGAAAGAAAGAAAAAAAAAATTATCGCTCTGTTTCGTTCCTTCCCGACGGGCAAGAGAAAATTCCAAAAAAATAGAAAAAAATTCAAAAAATTGAAAAATACCATTACGGCTTCATTCCAAGGAAAAATAGGTTGGAAAACGCTGAGAATGGAGAAAATAAAAATTATCGCTACGTTTTGATCCTTCCCGACAGACAAGAGAAAATTCCAAAAAAAATAGCAAAAATATTCAAGAAATTAAAAAATACCATTATGGCTTCATTTCATGGCAAAATAGGTTGGAAAGGGCAGAGAAAGAGAGAAAATAAAATTATCGCTACGTTTCGTTCGTTCCCGACGGGCAAGAGAAAATTCCAAAAAAATTGCAAAAAAATTCAAAAATTTAAAATTACCGTTATGGCTTCATTCTAAGCCAAAATAGGTTGGAAAATTCTGAGAAAATGAGAAAATAAAAATTATCACTTCGTTTCGTTCCTTCCCGAAGCGTAAAAAAAAATTCCATAAAAATAGCAAAAATAATCAAAAAATTGAAAAATACCATTACGACTTCATTTCAAGCCCAAATAGGATGGAAAAGGCTGAGAAAGAGAGAAATTAAAAATTATCGTTTTGTTTCGTTCCTTCCCGAAGTGTAAGAGAAAATTTCATAAAAATAGCAAAAATATTCAAAAAATTGAAAAAAACCATTACGGCTTCATTCCAAACCCAAATAGGATGGAAAAGGCAGAGACAGAGAGAAAAGAAAAATTATCACTCCGATTCGTTCCTTCCCGACGGGGAAGAGAAAATTCCAAAAAATTAGAAAAAAAATTCAAAAAATCGAAAAATACCATTACGGCTTCATTCCAAGGAAAAATAGGTTGGAAAACGCTGAGAAAGGGAGAAAATAAAAATTATCACTACGTTTCGTTCCTTCCCTACGTGCAAGAGAAAATTCCAAAAAAATAGCAAAAAAAATTTAAAAAATTGAAAGAAACCATTTCGGATTCATCCCAAGCCAAAAGAGATGGGAAAATGCTGAGAAAGAGAGAAAATAAAAATTATCACTCCGTTTCGTTCATTCCCGACGGGGAAGATAAAATTCCAAAAAAATAGCAAAAAAATTCCAAAAATTGAAAAATACCATTACGGCTTCATTCCAAGCCAAAATATGTTGGAAAAGGCTGAGAAAGTGAGAAAATAAAAACTATCGTTTTGTTTCGTTCCTTCCCGATGGGTAAGAGAAAATTGCAAAAGAATAGCAAAAAAATTCAACAAATTGAAAAATACCATTACGACTTCATTCCAAGCCAAAGTATGTTGGAAAAGGCTGAGAAAGAAAGAAAGAAAAAAATTATCGCTCTGTTTCGTTCCTTCCCGACGGGCAAGAGAAAATTCCAAAAAAATAGAAAAAAATTCAAAAAATTGAAAAATACCATTACGGCTTCATTCCGAGGAAAAATAGGTTGGAAAACGCTGAGAATGGAGAAAATAAAAATTATCGCTACGTTTTGTCCCTTCCCGACAGACAAGAGAAAATTCCAAAAAAAATAGCAAAAAAATTGAAAAAATTGAAAAATACCATTACGGATTCATCCCAAGCCAAAATAGGTGGGAAAATGCTTAGAAAGAGAGAAAATAAAAACTATCACTCCGTTTCGTTCCTTCCCGACGGGGTAGAGAAAATTCCAAAAAAATAGCAAAAAAATTCAAAAATTGAAAAATACCATTACGGCTTCATTCCAAGCCAAAATATGTTGAAAAAGGCTGAGAAAGTGAGAAAATAAAAACTATCGTTTTGTTTCGTTCCTTCCCGAAGGGTAAGAGAAAATTCCAAAAAAATAGCAAAAATATTCAAGAAATTAAAAAATACCATTATGGCTTCATTTCATGGCAAAATAGGTTGGAAAGGGCAGAGAAAGAGAGAAAATAAAAATTATCGCTACGTTTCGTTCCTTCCCGACGGGCAAGAGAAAATTCTAAAAAAATAGCAAAAAAATTCAAAAATTTAAAATTACCGTTATGGCTTCATTCTAAGCCAAAATAGGTTGGAAAATTCTGAGAAAATGAGAAAATAAAAATTATCACTTCGTTTCGTTCCTTCCCGAAGCGTAAAAGAAAATTCCATAAAAATAGTAAAAATATTCAAAAAATTGAAAAATACCATTACGGCTTCATTTCAAGCCCAAATAGGATGGAAAAGGCTGAGAAAAAGAGAAAATAAAAATTATCGTTTTGTTTCGTTCCTTCCCGAAGGGAAAGAGAAAATTTCATAAAAATATTTAAAAAATTGAAAAATACCATTACGGCTTCATTCCAAACCCAAATAGGATGGAAAAGGCAGAGACAGAGAGAAAAGAAAAATTATCACTCCGTTTCGTTCCTTCCCGACGGGGAATAGAAAATTCCAAAAAAATAGAAAAAAATTCAAAAAATCGAAAAATACCATTACGGCTTCATTCCAATGAAAAATAGGTTGGAAAACGCTGAGAAAGGGAGAAAATAAAAATTATCGCTACGTTTCGTTCCTTCCCGACGTGCAAGAGAAAATTCCAAAAAAATAGCAAAAAAAATTGAAAGAAACCATTACGGATTCATCCCAAGCCAAAATAGAAGGGAAAATGCTGAGAAAGAGGGAAAATAAAAATTATCACTCCGTTTCGTTCATTCCCGACGGGGAAGAGAAAATTCCAAAAAAATAGTAAAAAAATTCAAAAAATTGAAAAATACCATTACGGCTTCATCCCAAGCCAAAATATGTTGGAAAAGGCTGAGAAAGTGAGAAAATAAAAATTATCGTTTTGTTTCATTCCTTCCCGATGGGTAAGAGAAAATTCCAAAAAAATAGCAAAAAAATTCAAGAAATTGAAAAATACCATTATGACTTCATTCCAAGCCAAAATATGTTGGAAAAGGCTGAGAAAGAGAGAATATAAAAATTATCGCTCTGTTTCGTTCCTTCCCGAAGGGTAAGAGAAAATTCCATAAAAATAGAAAAAATATTCAAAAAATCGAAAAATACCATTACGGCTTCATTCCAAGGAAAAATAGGTTGGAAAACGCTGAGAAAGGGAGAAAGTAAAAATTATCGCTACGTTTCGTTCCTTCCCGACGGGTAAGAGAAAATTCCAAAAAAATAGCAAAAAAATTCACAAAATCGAAAAATACCATTACGGCTTCATTCCAAGGAAAAATAGGTTGGAAAACGCTGAGAAAGGGAGAAAGTAAAAATTATCGCTACGTTTCGTTCCTTCCCGGCGGGTAAGAGAAAATTCCAAAAAAATAGCAAAAAAATTCAAAAAATCGAAAACTACCATTACGGCTTCATTCCAAGCCAAAATATGTTGGAAAAGGCTGAGACAGTGAGAAAATAAAAACTATCGTTTTGTTTCGTTCCTTCCCGATGGATAAGAGAAAATTCCAAAAAAATAGCAAAAAAATTCAAAAAATCGAAAAATACCATTACAACTTCATTCCAAGCCAAAATATGTTGGAAAAGGCTGAGAATGAGAGAAAATAAAAATTATCTTTCAGTTTCGTTCCTTCCCGACGGGCAAGGGAAAATTCCAAAAAAATAGCAAAAAAATTCAAAAAATCGAAAAAATACCATTACGGCTTCATCCCATGGCAAAACAGGTTGGAAAACGCTGAGAAATGGAGAAAATAAAAATTATCGCTACGTTTCGTTCCTTCCCGACGGGCAAGAGAAAATTCCAAAAAAATAGCAAAAAAGTTGAAAAAACTGAAAAATACCATTACAGATTCATCCCAAGCCAAAATAGGTGGGAAAATGCTTAGAAAGAGAGAAAATAAAAACTATCACTCCGTTTCGTTCCTTCCCGACGGGGAAGAGAAAATTCCAAAAAAATAGCAAAAAAATTGAAAAAATTGAAAAATACCATTACGGCTTCATCCCAAGCCAAAATAGGCGGGAAAATGCTTAGAAAGTGAGAAAATAAAAACTATCACTCCGTTTCGTTCCTTCCCGAAGGGTAAGAGAAAATTCCAAAAAAATAGCAAAAATATTCAAGAAATTGAAAAATACCATTATGGCTTCATTTCATGGCAAAATAGGTTGAAAAGGGCAGAGAAAGAGTGAAAATAAAAATTATCGCTACGTTTCGTTCCTTCCCGACGGGAAAGAGAAAATTCCAAAAAAATAGCAAAAAAATTGAAAAAATTGAAAAATACCATTACGGATTCATCCCAAGCCAAAATAGGTGGGGAAAGGCTTAGAAAGAGAGAAAATAAAAACTATTACTCCGTTTCGTTCCTTCCCGACGGGCAAGAGAAAATTCCAAAAAAATAGCAAAAAAATTCAAAAATTTAAAATTACCGTTATGGCTTCATTCCAAGCCAAAATAGGTTGGAAAATTCTGAGAAAATGAGAAAATAAAAATTATCACTTCGTTTCGTTCCTTCCCGAAGGGTAAGAGAAAATTCCATAAAAATAGCAAAAATATTCAAAAAATTGAAAAATACCATTACGACTTCATTCCAAGGAAAAATAGGTTGGAAAACGCTGAGAAAGGGAGAAAGTAAAAATTATCGCTACGTTTCGTTCCTTCCCGACGTATAAGAGAAAATTCCAAAAAAATAGCAAAAAAATTCAAAAAATCGAAAAATACCATTACGGCTTCATTCCATGGCAAAACAGGTTGGAAAACGCTGAGAAATGGAGAAATAAAAATTATCGCTACGTTTCGTTCCTTCTCGACGGGCAAGAGAAAATTCCAAAAAAATTGCAAAAAAAATTGAGAAAATTGAAAAAAAACCATTACGGATTCATCCCAAGCCAAAATAGGTGGGAAAATGCTGAGAAAGAGAGAAAATAAAAATTATCACTCCGTTTCGTTCATTCCCGACGGGGAAGAGAAAATTCCAAAAAAATAGCAAAAAAATTCGAAAAATTGAAAAATACCATTACGGCTTCATTCCAAGCCAAAATATGTTGGAAAAGGCTGAGAAAGTGAGAAAATAAAAACTATCGTTTTGTTTCGTTCCTTCCCGATGGGTAAGAGAAAATTCCAAAAAAATAGCAAAAAAATTCAAAAAATTGAAAAATACCATTACGACTTCATTCCAAGCCAAAATATGTTGGAAAAGGCTAAGAATGAGCGAAAATAAAAATTATCGCTCCGTTTCGTTCCTTCCCGACGGGCAAGGGAAAATTCCAAAAATTTCAAAAAAATAGGAAAAAAATTCAAAAATTAAAAAGTACCATTATGGCTTCATTTCAAGCCAAACTAGGTTGGAAAAGGCTGAGAAAGAGAGAAAATAACAATTATCGTTCCGATCACTTCTTACCCGACCGGTAATAGAGAATTCCAAAAAAATAGCAAAAAAATTAAAAAATACTATTACGGCTTCATTTCAAGCCAAAATAGGTTCGAAAAGGCTGAGAAAGAGAGCAAATAAAAATTATCGTTCCATTCTGCTCCAACCCGACGCATTAGAGAAAATTAACAAAAAATAGCAAAAGAATTTAAAAAAAATTAAAAAGTACCATTATAGCTTCA
Source organism: Quercus rubra (assembly GCA_035136125.1). Taxonomy (NCBI): domain Eukaryota; kingdom Viridiplantae; phylum Streptophyta; class Magnoliopsida; order Fagales; family Fagaceae; genus Quercus; species Quercus rubra. The sequence continues at coordinate 7,313,400 of CM068730.1, read as the reverse complement.
TTTCAAGCCAAACTAGGTTGGAAAAGGTCGAGAAAGAGAGAAAATAAAAATTATCGTTCCGATCACTTCCTACCCGACCTGTAATAGAGAATTCCAAAAAAATGGTAACAAAATTCAAAAAATTAAAAAAAGTACTATTATGGCTTCTTTTCAAGCCAAAATAGGTTGGAAAATTATTTTTATAATTTTCTATTACGGGCCGGGTGGGAACCCATCGGAATGATTTTTTTTGTTTTCTCTCTTTCTCGGCCTTTCCCAACTTATTTTGGCTTGAAAATATGCTATGATGGTGTTTTCTAAATGTTTGAAATTTTTTACTATTTTTTTGGAATTTTTTATTATGGGTCGGGTAGGAACTGATCGGAACGATTATTTTATTTTATTTTTATTTTCACTCTTTCTCGGCCTTTTCTAACGTATTTTGGCTTGAAAAGAATCTATGACAATGTTTTCTAATTTTTTGAATTTTTTTGCAATTTTTTGGGAATTTTCTGTTACGGGTCTCGTGGGAATCCATCAGAATGATTTTTTTTAATTTCTTTCTTTCTCAGCCTTTCGCAACCTATCTTAGCTTGAAAAGAGGCCATTATATTTTTCTTTTTAATTTTTTGAATTTTTTTGCTATTTTTTTGTAATTTCCTTTTCCAAGTCGGGTGGAAACACATCAGAACGATTTTTTTTATTTTCTATCTTTCTTGGCATTTCCCATCCTATTTTTGCTTGAAAAGAAGCTATGATAGTGTTTTCTAATTTTTTGAATTATTTTGCTATTTTTTAGGAATTTTCTTTTACGGGTCGGGTAGGAACACATCGGATTTAATTTTTTTATTTTCTCTCTTTCTCGGCCTTTTCAAACCTATTTTGGCTTGAAAAGAAGCTATGAAGGTGTTTACTAATTTTTTGAATTTTTTTGCTATTTTTTTGGAATTTTCTATTATTGGTCAGGTAGGAACCCATCGGAATGATTTTTTTTATTATTAATTTTCTCTCTTTCTTGGCCTTTTCCAACCTATTTAGGCTTGAAAAGAATCTATGATGGTGTTTTCAAAATTTTTGAGCTTTTTTGCAATTTTTTTGGAATTTTCTATTTCGGGTTGGGTCGGAACCTATAGGAACAAATTTTTTTTTTATTTTTTTTATTTTCTCTATTTCTCGGCCTTTCCCAACTTATTTTGGCTTAGAAAGAAGCTATGATAGTGTTTTCTAATTTTTTTGAATTTTTTTTCTATTTTTTAGGAATTTTCTATTACGAATCGAGTAGGTAGTCATCAGAAAAAACCATCGGAACGATTTTTATTTATTTTTTCTCTTTCTCGGCCTTTGCCAACATATTCTGGCTTGAAAAGATCTATGACGGTGTTTTCTAATTTTTTGAATTTTTTTGCTACTTTTTATAATTTTCTATTAAGGGTTGGGTGGGAACCCATCAGAATGATTTTTTTTTTTCTCTTTCTCGGCCTTTCCCAACCTATCTTGGCTTGAAAGAAGCCATATTATATTTTTAAGTTTTTGAATTTGTTTCCTATTTTTTAGGAATTTTCTGTTACGGGTCGGGTAGGAACTCACCGGAACTATTTTTTTTATTTCTGTCTTTCTTGGCCTTTCCCATCCTATTTTGGCTTGAAAAGAAGCCATGATGGCATTTTCAAATTTTTTTGCTATTTTTTTGGAATTTACTATAATGAGTCGGGTAGGGACACATTAGAACAATTTTTTATTTTTATTTTTAATTTTCTCTCTTTCTCGGCATTTCCAAACCTATTTTGGCTTGAAAAGAAGCTATGATGGTGTTTTCTAATTTCTGAATTTTTTTGAAATTTTTTTGGAATTTTTTATTACGGGTCGGCTAGGAACTTATTGGAATGATTTTTTTTTTTTTTTTTTTTAATTTTCATTCTTTCTCGGCCTTTTCTAACTTATTTTGGCTTGAAAATAACCTATGATGGTGTTTTCTGATTTTTTGAATTTTTTTGCAATTTTTTTGGAATTTTCTATTACGGGTCTGGTGGGCATCCATCGAAATGATTTTTTTTTTTTTCTCTCTTTCTCAGCCTTTCACAACCTATCTTGGCTTGAAAAGAAGCCATAATATATTTTTTTTAATTTTTTGAATTTTTTTGCTATTTTTTTGGAATTTTCTTTTCCGAGTCGGGTAGAAACACATTGGAACGATTTTTTTTTTATTTTCTCTCTTTCTCGGCATTTCCCATCTGAGTTTGGCTTGAAAAGAAGCTATGATGGTGTTTTCTAATTTTTTTGAATTATTTTGCTATTTTTTAGGAATTTTCTATTACAGGTTGGGTAGGAACTCATCGGAACGATTTTTTTTTTTTTTTTTTTTTTTTTTTTTTTTTTTTTTCACTTTTTTTCAAAATTTTCAAACTTATTTTGGCTTGAAAACAAGCTACGATGGTGTTTTCTAATTTTTTGAATTTTTTTGGAATTTTCTGTTACGGGTTTGGTGGGAACCTATCGGAATAATTTTTTTATTTTCTTTCTTTCTCGGCCTTTCACAACCTATCCTGGCTTGAAAAGAAGCCATACTATTTTTTTTTAATTTTTCGAATTTTTTTGCTATTTTTTTGGAATTTTCTTTTCCGAGTCGGGTAGAAACCCATCGGAATGATTTTTTTTATTTTCTCTCTTTCTCGGTATTTTCCATCCTATTTTGCTTGAAAAGAAGCTGTGATGGCGTTTCTAATTTTTTGAATTTTTTTGCTTCTTTTTTGGAATTTTCTATTACAGGTCGGGTTGGAACAGATCATAACAATTTTTTTTTTCTCTCTTTCTCGGCATTTCCAAACCTATTTTGGCTTGAAATGAAGCTATGATAGTGTTTTTTAATTTTTTGAATTATTTTGCTATTTTTTTGGAATTATCTTTTAAGGGTCGGGTAGGAAGCCATCAGAATGATTTTTTTTGTTTTCCCTCTTTCTTGGCCTTTCCCAACTTATTTTGGCTTGAAAAGAAGTAATGATGGTGTTTTCTAATTTTTTGAATTTTTTGCTATTTTTTGAAATATTTTATTACGGGTTGGGTAGGAACTCATCGGAATGATTTTTATTTTTTTTTATTTTCACTCTTTCTCCGCCTTTTCTAACTTATTTTGGCTTGAAAAGAAGCTATGACGTTGTTTTCTAATTTTTTGAATTTTTTTCTAATTTTTTGGAATTTTCTATTACGGGTCTGGTGGGAACCCATCGGAATGATTTCTTTTATTGTCTCTCTTTCTTGGCTTTTCGCAACCTACCTTGGCCTGAAAAGAAGCCATAATATATATGTATTTTTTTTTTGAATTTTTTTGCTATTTTCGTGGAATTTTCTTTTCCGAGTCAGGTAGAAACCCATCGGAACGATTTTTTTTTTTTTTATTTTTCACTTTTTTTCAAACTTTTCTAACTTATTTTGGCTTGAAAACAAGCTACGATGGTGTTTTCTAATTTTTTGAATTTTTTTGGAATTTTCTGTTACGGGTTTGGTGGGAACCTATCGGAATAATTTTTTTATTTTTTTTCTTTCTCGGCCTTTCGCAACCTATCTTGGCTTGAAAAGAAGCCATACTATTTTTTTTAATTTTTCGAATTTTTTTGCTATTTTTTTGGAATTTTCTTTTCCGAGTCAGGTAGAAACCCATCGGAACGATTTTTTTTATTTTCTCTCTTTCTCGGCCTTTCCCAACCTATTTTGCTTGAAAAGAAGCTATGATGGCGTTTCTAATTTTTTTGGAATTTTCTATTACAGGTCGGGTTGGAATAGATCAGAACGATTTTTTTTTTCTCTCTTTCTCGGTATTTCCAAACCTATTTTGGCTTGAAATGAAGCTATGACAGTGTTTTTTAATTTTTTGAATTATTTTACTATTTTTTTGGAATTATCTTTTAAGGGTCGGGTAGGAAGCCATCAAAATGATTTTTTTTGTTTTCCCTCTTTCTCGGTCTTTCCCAACTTATTTTGGCTTGAAAAGAAGCAATGATGGTGTTTTCTAATTTTTTGAATTTTTTGCTATTTTTTGAAATATTTTATTACGGGTTGGGTAGGAACTCATCGGAACGATTTATTTATTTATTTATTTTCACTCTTTCTCCACATTTTCTAACTTATTTTGGCTTGAAAAGAAGCTATGACGTTGTTTTCTAAATTTTGGAATTTTTTTCCAATTTTTTGGAATTTTCTATTACGGGTCTGGTGGGAACCCATCGGAATGATTTCTTTTATTTTCTCTCTTTCTTGGCTTTTCGCAACCTACCTTGGCTTGAAAAGAAGCCATAATATATATATATATATATATTTTTTTTTTTTTAATTTTTTTGCAATTTTCGTGGAATTTTCTTTTCCGAGTCAGGTAGAAATACATCGGAACGATTTTTTTTATGTTCTCACTTTCTCGGCATTTCCCATCCTATTTTTGCTTGAAAAGAAGCTATGATGGTGCTTTCTAATTTTTTGAATTATTTTGCTATTTTTTAGGAATTTTTTTTTACGGGTCGGGTAGGTACACATGGGAACGATTTTTTTTTTTTATTTTCTCTCTTTCTCGGCCTTTCCAAACCTATTTTGGATTGAAAAGTAGCTATATAGGTGTTTTCTAAATTTTTTAATTTTTTTGCTATTTTTTTGGAATTTTCTATTACGGGTCGGGTAGGATCCCATTGGAATGGATTTTTTTTTTTCTCTCTTTCTTGGTGTTTTGGTGTTTCCCAACCTATTTTGGCTTGAAAATAAGCTATGATGGTGTTTTCAAATTTTTTGAATTTTTTTGCTATTTTTTAGGAATTTTCTATTTCGGGTCAGGTTGGGACCAATCGAAACTATTTTTTTTTTCTCTCTCTTTCTCAGCCTTTCCTAACTTCTTTTGGATTGAAATGAAGCTATGACGTTGTTTTCTAAATTTTGGAATTTTTTTCCAATTTTTTGGAATTTTCTATTACGGGTCTGGTGGGAACCCATCGGAATGATTTCTTTTATTTTCTCTCTTTCTTGGCTTTTCGCAACCTACCTTGGCTTGAAAAGAAGCCATAATATATATATATATATATATATTTTTTTTAATTTTTTTGCAATTTTCGTGGAATTTTCTTTTCCGAGTCAGGTAGAAATACATCGGAACGATTTTTTTTATGTTCTCACTTTCTCGGCATTTCCCATCCTATTTTTGCTTGAAAAGAAGCTATGATGGTGCTTTCTAATTTTTTGAATTATTTTGCTATTTTTTAGGAATTTTTTTTTACGGGTCGGGTAGGTACACATGGGAACGATTTTTTTTTTTTATTTTCTCTCTTTCTCGGCCTTTCCAAACCTATTTTGGATTGAAAAGTAGCTATGAAGGTGTTTTCTAAATTTTTTAATTTTTTTGCTATTTTTTTGGAATTTTCTATTACGGGTCGGGTAGGATCCCATTGGAATGAATTTTTTTTTTCTCTCTTTCTTGGCGTTTCCCAACCTATTTTGGCTTGAAAATAAGCTATGATGGTGTTTTCAAATCTTTTGAATTTTTTTGCTATTTTTTAGGAATTTTCTATTTCGGGTCAGGTTGGAACCAATCGGAACGATTTTTTTTTTCTCTCTCTTTCTCGGCCTTTCCTAACTTCTTTTGGATTGAAATGAAGCTATGATGGTGTTTTCTAATTTTTTGAATTTTTTCGCTATTTTTTTGGAATTTTCTATTACAGGTCGGGTGGGAACCCAATGGAATGATTTTCTTTATTTTCTCTCTTTCTCGGCCTTTGCCAACCTATCCTCGCTTAAAAATAAGCTTTGGTTGTGTTTTCTAATTTTTTAAATTTTTTTGCTATTTTTTTGGAATTTTCTATTACAGGTCAGGTAGGAACCCATCGTAACGATTTGTTTAATTTTCTCTCTTTCTCGACCTTTCCCAACGTATTTTGGCTTGAAAACAAGCTATAAAGGTGTTTTCTAATTTTTTGAATTTTTTTGCTATTTTTTAGGAATTTTCTATTTCGGGTCGGGTCGGAACCCATTGGAACGATTTTTATTTATTTTCTCTCTTTCTCGGCCTTTCCCAACCTATCTTGGCTTAAAAGAAGTCATAATATATATATATATTTTAAGTTTTTGAATTTTTTTTCCTATTTATAAGGAATTTTCTATTACGGATCGAGTAGGGACTCATCGGAAAACGATTTTTTTAATTTTCTCTCTCTCTCGGTCTTTCCCAACTTATTTTGGCTTGAAAAGAAGCTATGACAGGGTTTTTTACTTTTTGAATTTTTTTGTAATTTTTACTACAGGTCTGGCGGGAACCCATCAGAATGATTTTTTTTTTCTTCCTTTCTCGTTCTTTTGCAACCTATCTTGGCTTGAAAAGAAGCCATAATATTTTTTTTTAACTTTTTGAATTATTTTGCTATTTTTTTGGAATTTTCTTTTCCGAGTCGGGTAGAAACACATCGGAACTTCTCTCTTTCTCGGCATTTCCCATCCTCTTTTGGCTTGAAAAGAAGTTATGATGGTGTTTTCTAATTTTTTGAATTATTTTGCTATTTTTTAGGAATTTTCTTTTACGGGTCGGGTAGGAACACATTAGAACGATTTTTTTTTTCTCCCTCTTTCTCGGCCTTTCCGAACCTATTTTGGATTGAAAAGTAGCTATATAGGTGTTTTCTAAATTTTTTAATTTTTTTGCTATTTTTTTGGAATTTTCTATTACGGGTCGGGTAGGATCCCATTGGAATGGATTTTTTTTTTTTCTCTCTTTCTTGGTGTTTCCCAACCTATTTTGGCTTGAAAATAAGCTATGATGGTGTTTTCAAATTTTTTGAATTTTTTTGCTATTTTTTAGGAATTTTCTATTTCGGGTCAGGTTGGGACCAATCGAAACTATTTTTTTTTTCTCTCTCTTTCTCAGCCTTTCCTAACTTCTTTTGGATTGAAATGAAGCTATGACGTTGTTTTCTAAATTTTGGAATTTTTTTCCAATTTTTTGGAATTTTCTATTACGGGTCTGGTGGGAACCCATCGGAATGATTTCTTTTATTTTCTCTCTTTCTTGGCTTTTCGCAACCTACCTTGGCTTGAAAAGAAGCCATAATATATATATATATATTTTTTTTTTTTTTAATTTTTTTGCAATTTTCGTGGAATTTTCTTTTCCGAGTCAGGTAGAAATACATCGGAACAATTTTTTTTATGTTCTCACTTTCTCGGCATTTCCCATCCTATTTTTGCTTGAAAAGAAGCTATGATGGTGCTTTCTAATTTTTTGAATTATTTTGCTATTTTTTAGGAATTTTTTTTTACGGGTCGGGTAGGTACACATGGGAACGATTTTTTTTTTTTATTTTCTCTCTTTCTCGGCCTTTCCAAACCTATTTTGGATTGAAAAGTAGCTATGAAGGTGTTTTCTAAATTTTTTAATTTTTTTGCTATTTTTTTGGAATTTTCTATTACGGGTCGGGTAGGATCCCATTGGAATGAATTTTTTTTTTCTCTCTTTCTTGGCGTTTCCCAACCTATTTTGGCTTGAAAATAAGCTATGATGGTGTTTTCAAATCTTTTGAATTTTTTTGCTATTTTTTAGGAATTTTCTATTTCGGGTCAGGTTGGAACCAATCGGAACGATTTTTTTTTTCTCTCTCTTTCTCGGCCTTTCCTAACTTCTTTTGGATTGAAATGAAGCTATGATGGTGTTTTCTAATTTTTTGAATTTTTTCGCTATTTTTTTGGAATTTTCTATTACAGGTCGGGTGGGAACCCAATGGAATGATTTTCTTTATTTTCTCTCTTTCTCGGCCTTTGCCAACCTATCCTCGCTTAAAAATAAGCTTTGGTTGTGTTTTCTAATTTTTTAATTTTTTTTGCTATTTTTTTGGAATTTTCTATTACAGGTCAGGTAGGAACCCATCGTAACGATTTGTTTAATTTTCTCTCTTTCTCGACCTTTCCCAACGTATTTTGGCTTGAAAACAAGCTATAAAGGTGTTTTCTAATTTTTTGAATTTTTTTGCTATTTTTTAGGAATTTTCTATTTCGGGTCGGGTCGGAACCCATTGGAACGATTTTTATTTATTTTCTCTCTTTCTCGGCCTTTCCCAACCTATCTTGGCTTAAAAGAAGTCATAATATATATATATATTTTAAGTTTTTGAATTTTTTTTCCTATTTATAAGGAATTTTCTATTACGGATCGAGTAGGGACTCATCGGAAAACGATTTTTTTAATTTTCTCTCTTTCTAGGTCTTTCCCAACTTATTTTGGCTTGAAAAGAAGCTATGACAGGGTTTTTTACTTTTTGAATTTTTTTGTAATTTTTACTACAGGTCTGGCGGGAACCCATCAGAATGATTTTTTTTTTCTTCCTTTCTCGTTCTTTTGCAACCTATCTTGGCTTGAAAAGAAGCCATAATATTTTTTTTTAACTTTTTGAATTATTTTGCTATTTTTTTGGAATTTTCTTTTCCGAGTCGGGTAGAAACACATCGGAACTTCTCTCTTTCTCGGCATTTCCCATCCTCTTTTGGCTTGAAAAGAAGTTATGATGGTGTTTTCTAATTTTTTGAATTATTTTGCTATTTTTTAGGAATTTTCTTTTACGGGTCGGGTAGGAACACATTAGAACGATTTTTTTTTTCTCTCTCTTTCTCGGCCTTTCCGAACCTATTTTGGATTGAAAAGTAGCTATATAGGTGTTTTCTAAATTTTTTAATTTTTTTGCTATTTTTTTGGAATTTTCTATTACGGGTCGGGTAGGATCCCATTGGAATGGATTTTTTTTTTCTCTCTTTCTTGGTGTTTCCCAACCTATTTTGGCTTGAAAATAAGCTATGATGGTGTTTTCAAATTTTTTGAATTTTTTTGCTATTTTTTAGGAATTTTCTATTTCGGGTCAGGTTGGGACCAATCGAAACTATTTTTTTTTCTCTCTCTTTCTCAGCCTTTCCTAACTTCTTTTGGATTGAAATGAAGCTATGACGTTGTTTTCTAAATTTTGGAATTTTTTTCCAATTTTTTGGAATTTTCTATTACAGGTCAGGTAGGAACCCATCGTAACGATTTGTTTAATTTTCTCTCTTTCTCGACCTTTTCCAACGTATTTTGGCTTGAAAACTAGCTATGAAGGTGTTTTCTAATTTTTTCAATTTTTTTGCTATTTTTTAGGAATTTTCTATTTCGGGTCGGGTCGGAACCCATTGGAACGATTTTTATTTATTTTCTCTCTTTCTCGGCCTTTCCCAACTTATTTTGACTTGAAAAGAAGCTATGACGGTGTTTTCTAATTTTTTGAATTTTTTGCTATTTTTTTGGAATTTTCTATTACGGGTCTGGTGGGAACCCATTGGAATGATTTTCTTTATTTTCTCTCTTTCTCGGCCTTTCCCAACCTATCTTGGCTTAAAAGAAGTCATAATATATATATATATATATTAAGTTTTTGAATTTTTTTTTCCTATTTATAAGGAATTTTCTATTACGGATTGAGTAGGGACTCATCGAAAAACGATTTTTTTAATTTTCTCTCTTTCTCGGCCTTTCCCAACTTATTTTGGCTTGAAAAGAAGCTATGACGGGGTTTTTTATTTTTTGAATTTTTTTGTAATTTTTATTACAGGTCTGGCGGGAACCCATCAGAATGATTGTTTTTTTTTTTTTTCTTCCTTTCTCATTCTTTTGCAACCTATCTTGGCTTGAAAAGAAGCCATAATATTTTTTTTTTTACCTTTTGAATTATTCTGCTATTTTTTTGGAATTTTCTTTTCCGAGTCGGGTAGAAACACATCGGAACTTCTCTCTTTCTCGGCATTTCCCATCCTATTTTTGCTTGAAAAGAAGTTATGATGGTGTTTTCTAATTTTTTGAATTATTTTTCTATTTTTTAGGAATTTTCTTTTACGGGTCGGGTAGGAACACATCAGAACGATTTTTTTTTTTTCTCTCTTTCTCGGCCTTTCCAAACCTATTTTGGATTGAAAAGTAGCTATGAAGGTGTTTTCTAAATTTTTTAATTTTCTTGCTATTTTTTTGGAATTTTCTATTACGGGTCGAGTAGGATCCCATTGGAATGAATTTTTTCTCTTTTTCTCTCTTTCTTGGCGTTTCCCAACCTATTTTGGCTTGAAAATAAGCTATGATGGTGTTTTCAAATTTTTTGAATTTTTTTGCTATTTTTTAGGAATTTTCTATTTCGGGTCAGGTTGGAACCAATTGGAACGATTTTTTTTTTCTCTCTCTTTTTCGGCCTTTCCTAACTTCTTTTGGATTGAAATGAAGCTATGATGGTGTTTTCTAATTTTTTGAATTTTTTTGCTATTTTTTTGGAATTTTCTATTACGGGTCGGGTGGGAACCCATTGGAATGATTTTCTTTATTTTCTCTCTTTCTCAGCCTTTACTAACCTATCCTGGCTTAAAAATAAGCTTTGGTGGTGTTGTCTAATTTTTTAAATTTTTTTGCTATTTTTTTGGAATTTTCTATTACAGGTTAGGTAGGAACCCATCGTAACGATTTGTTTAATTTTCTCTCTTTCTCGACCTTTTCCAACGTATTTTGGCTTGAAAACAAGCTATGAAGGTGTTTTCTAATTTTTTGAATTTTTTTGCTATTTTTTAGGAATTTTCTATTTCGGGTCGAGTCGGAACCCATTGGAACGATTTTTATTTATTTTCTCTTTTTCTCGGCCTTTCCCAACTTATTTTGACTTGAAAAGAAGCTATGACGGTGTTTTCTAATTTTTTGAATTTTTTTGCTATTTTTTTTGGAATTTTCTATTACGGGTCTGGTAGGAACCCATTGGAATGATTTTCTTTATTTTCTCTCTTTCTCGGCCTTTCCCAACCTATCTTGGCCTAAAAGAAGTCATAATATATATATATATATATATTTTAAGTTTTTGAATTTTTTTTCCTATTTATAAGGAATTTTCTATTACGGATCGAGTAGGGACTCATCGGAAAACGATTTTTTTAATTTTCTCTCTTTCTCGGCCTTTCCCAACTTATTTTGGCTTGAAAAGAAGCTATGACGGGGTTTTTTATTTTTTGAATTTTTTTGTAATTTTTATTACAGGTCTGGCGGGAACCCATTAGAATGATTTTTTTTTCCTTCCTTTCTCGTTCTTTTGCAACCTATCTTGGCTTGAAAAGAAGCCATAATATTTTTTTTTAACTTTTTGAATTATTTTGCTATTTTTTTGGAATTTTCTTATCCGAGTCGGGTAGAAACACATCGGAACTTCTCTCTTTCTCAGCATTTCCCATCCTATTTTGGCTTGAAAAGAAGTTATGATGGTGTTTTCTAATTTTTTGAATTATTTTGCTATTTTTTAGGAATTTTCTTTTACGGGTCGGGTAGGAACACATCAGAATGATTTTTTTTTTTTTTTAATTTACTCTCTTTCTCAGCTTTTCCGAACCTATTTTGGCTTGGAAAGAAGTTATGAAGGTGTTTTCTAATTTTTTGAATTTTTTTGCGATTTTTTTTTAATTTTCTATTTCGGGTCGGGTCGGAACCCATCGGAATGATTTTTATCTATTTTCTCTCTTTCTCGGCCTTTCAGGACTTATTTTGGCTTGAAAAGAAGCTATGATGGTGTTTTCTAATTTTTTGAATTTTTTTGCTATTTTTTTATAATTTTCTATTACGGGTCGGGTGGGAACCCATCGAAATGATTTTTTTTTTCTCTCTTTCTCGGCCTTTCCCACCTTGTCTTGGCTTAAAAGAAGCCATAATATTTTTTTTTTTTAAGTTTTTGAATTTTTTTCCTATTTTTTAGGAATTTTCTATTACGGATCGGGTAGGAACTCATCGAAACGATTTTCTTTTTATTTTCTCTCTTTCACGGCCTTTCCCAACCTATTTTTGCTTGAAAAGAAGCTATGAAGGTGATTTCTAATCCATAATGTTTTTTTTTTTTTTTTTTTTTTTAATTTTTTGAATTTTTTTTCCTATTTTTTTGGAGTTTTCTATTTCGGGTCGGGAAGGAACTCGTCAAAACGATTTTTTTTTATTTTCTCTCTTTCTCAGCCATTCCCATCCTATTTTAGCTTGAAAAGAAGCTATGATGGTGTTTTCTAATTTTTTGAATTTTTTTGAAATTTTCTATAATGGGTCGTGTAGGAACACATCAGAATGATTTTTTTTTTAATTTTCTCTCTTTCTCGGCCTTTCCCAACCTCTTTTGGCTTGAAAATAAGCAATGATGGTGTTTTCTAATTTTTTGAATTTATTTGCTATTTTTTTAGAATTTTCTATTTCGAGTCGGGTAAGAACTCATTGGAACGATTTTTTTATTTTCTCCCTTTCTTGGCCTTTTCCAACTTATTTTGGCTTGAAAAGAAGCTATGATGGGGTTTTTTGATTTTTTTTTGAATTTTTTTGCTATTTTTTTGGAATTTTCTATTATGGGTCATGTAGGAACTCATCGGAATGATTTTTTTTTTTTTTTTTTTAATTTTCACTCTTTTTGGGCCTTTTCTAACTTATTATGGCTTGAAAGGAAGCTATGATGGTATTTTCTAATTTTTTGAATTTTTTTGGTTTTTTTTTGGATCTTTCTATTATGGGTCGGGAAGGAACACAACGAAATGATTTTTTATTTTTATTTTCTCTCTTTCTCGGCCTTTTCCAACTTATTTTAGCTAGAAAATAAGCTTTGGTGGTGTTTTCTAATTTTTAGAATTTTTTTGCCATTTTTTTGGAATTTTCTATTACAGGTCAGGTAGGAACTCATCAGAACGATTTGTTTAATTTTCTCTCTTTCTCGACCTTTCCCAACGTATTTTGGCTTGAAAACAAGCTATGATGGTGTTTTCTAATTTTTTGAATTTTTTTGCTATTTTTTTGGAATTTCCTATTTTGGGTCGAGTCGAAGCCCATTGGAACGATTTTTATTTATTTTCTCTCTTTCTCAACCTTTCCCAACTTATTTTGGCTTGGAAAGAAGCTATGATGGTGTTTTCTAATTTTTTGAATTTTTTTGCTATTTTTTTAGAATTTTCTATTACGAGTCGGGTGGGAACCCATTGGAATGATTTTCTTTATTTTCTCTCTTTCTTGGCATTTCCCAACCTATCTTGGCTTAAAAGAAGCCATAATATATATATATATATATATATTTTAAGTTTTTGAATTTTTTTTCCTATTTTTAAGGAATTTTCTATTACGGGTCGAGTAGGGACTCATCAGAAAACGTTTTTTTTTTTTAATTTTCTCTCTTTCTCAGCCTTTCCCAACTTATTTTGGCTTGAAGAGAAGCTATGACGGAGTTTTCTAATTTTTTGAATTTTTTTGCAATTTTTATTACAGGTCCGGCGGGAACCTATCGGAATGATTTTTTTTATTTTCTTCCTTTCTCGTTCTTTTGCAACTTATCTTGGCTTGAAAAGAACCCATAATATTTTTTTTTTAACTTTTTGAATTATTTTGCTTTTTTTTTTTGAATTTTCTTTTTTGAGTTGGGTAGAAACACATCGGAACGATTTTTTTTTTTCTCTCTTTCTCGGCATGTCCCATCCTATTTTGTCTTGAAAACAAGCTATGATGGTGTTTTCTAATTTTTTGAATTATTTTGCTATTTTTTAGGAATTTTCTTTTACGGGTCGGGTAGGAACACATCAGAACGATTTTTTTTTTCTCTCTTTCTCGTCCTTTCCGAACCTATTTTGTCTTGAAAAGAAGTTATGAAGGTGTTTTTTAATTTTTGAATTTTTTTGCTATTTTTTTGCTATTTTCTATTTCGGGTCGGGTCGGAACCCATCGGAACGATTTTTATTTATTTTCTCTCTTTCTCGGCCTTTCCCAACATATTTTGGTTTGAAAAGAAGCTATGATGGTGTTTTCTAATTTTTTGAATTTTTTGGCTATTTTTTTATAATTTTCTATTACGGGGCGGGTGGGAACCCATCGGAATGATTTTTTTTTTTCTCTCTTTCTCGGCCTTTCCCATCCTATCTTGGCTTAAAAGAAGCCATAATATATATATATATATATTTTAAGTTTTTGAACTTTTTTCCTTTTTTTTAGGAATTTTCTATTTCGGGTGGGGTAGGAACTCATCGAAACGATTTTTTTTTATTTTCTCTCTTTCACGGCCTTTCCCAACCTATTTTGGCTTGAAAAGAAGCTATGAAGGTGATTTCTAATTTTTTGAATTTTTTTGCTAATTTTCTGAATTTTCTATTAAGGGTCGGTTAGGAACCCATCGGAATGATTTTTTTTTTGTTTTCTCTCTTTCTCGGCCTTTCCCAACCTATCTTGGCTTGAAAAGAATCCATAATGTTTTTTTTTTTTTTAATTTTTTGAATTTTTTCCTTTTTTTTTTTGGAGTTTTCTGTTCCGTGTCGGGTAGGAACTCATCGGAACGATTTTTTTTATTTTCTCTCTTTTTCGGCCATTCCCATCCTATTTTGGCTTGAAAAGAAGCTATGATGGTGTTTTCTAATTTTTTGAATTTTTTTGGAATTTTCTATTATGGGTCGTGTAGGAACACATCAAAATGATTTTTTTTTTTTTATTTTCTCTCTTTCTCGGCCTTTCCCAACCTCTTTTGGCTTGAAAAGAAACTATGATGGTGTTTTCTAATTTTTTGAATTATTTTGCTATTTTTTAGGAATTTTCTTTTACGGGTCGAGTAGGAACACATTAGAACGATTTTTTTTTTCTCTCTCTTTCTCGGCCTTTCCGAACCTATTTTGGATTGAAAAGTAGCTATATAGGTGTTTTCTAAATTTTTTAATTTTTTTGCTATTTTTTTGGAATTTTCTATTACGGGTCGGGTAGGATCCCATTGGAATGAATTTTTTTTTTTCTCTCTTTCTTGGTGTTTCCCAACCTATTTTGGCTTGAAAATAAGCTATGATGGTGTTTTCAAATTTTTTGAATTTTTTTGCTATTTTTTAGGAATTTTCTATTTCGGGTCAGGTTGGGACCAATCGAAACTATTTTTTTTTTCTCTCTCTTTCTCAGCCTTTCCTAACTTCTTTTGGATTGAAATGAAGCTATGATGGTGTTTTCTAATTTTTTGAATTTTTTCGCTATTTTTTTGGAATTTTCTATTACGGGTCGGGTGGGAACCCATTGGAATGATTTTCTTTATTTTCTCTCTTTCTCAGCCTTTGCCAACCTATCCTGACTTAAAAATAAGCTTTGGTGGTGTTTTCTAATTTTTTAAATTTTTTTGCTATTTTTTTGGAATTTTCTATTACAGGTCAGGTAGGAACCCATCGTAACGATTTGTTTAATTTTCTCTCTTTCTCGACCTTTTCCAACGTATTTTGGCTTGAAAACAAGCTATGAAGGTGTTTTCTAATTTTTTGAATTTTTTTGCTATTTTTTAGGAATTTTCTATTTCGGGTCGGGTCGGAACCCATTGGAACGATTTTTATTTATTTTCTCTCTTTCTCGGCCTTTCCCAACTTATTTTGACTTGAAAAGAAGCTATGACGGTGTTTTCTAATTTTTTGAATTTTTTGCTATTATTTTGGAATTTTCTATTACGGGTCTGGTGGGAACCCATTGGAATGATTTTCTTTATTTTCTCTCTTTCTCGGCCTTTCCCAACCTATCTTGGCTTAAAAGAAGTCATAATATATATATATATATATTAAGTTTTTGAATTTTTTTTTCCTATTTATAAGGAATTTTCTATTACGGATCGAGTAGGGACTCATCGAAAAACAATTTTTTTAATTTTCTCTCTTTCTCGGCCTTTCCCAACTTATTTTGGCTTGAAAAGAAGCTATGACGGGGTTTTTTATTTTTTGAATTTTTTTGTAATTTTTATTACAGGTCTGGCGGGAACCCATCAGAATGATTGTTTTTTTTTTTTTTCTTCCTTTCTCATTCTTTTGCAACCTATCTTGGCTTGAAAAGAAGCCATAATATTTTTTTTTTTACCTTTTGAATTATTCTGCTATTTTTTTGGAATTTTCTTTTCCGAGTCGGGTAGAAACACATCGGAACTTCTCTCTTTCTCGGCATTTCCCATCCTATTTTTGCTTGAAAAGAAGTTATGATGGTGTTTTCTAATTTTTTGAATTATTTTTCTATTTTTTAGGAATTTTCTTTTACGGGTCGGGTAGGAACACATCAGAACGATTTTTTTTTTTTTTCTCTCTTTCTCGGCCTTTCCAAACCTATTTTGGATTGAAAAGTAGCTATGAAGGTCTTTTCTAAATTTTTTAATTTTTTTGCTATTTTTTTGGAATTTTCTATTACGGGTCGAGTAGGATCCCATTGGAATGAATTTTTTCTCTTTTTCTCTCTTTCTTGGCATTTCCCAACCTATTTTGGCTCGAAAATAAGCTATGATGGTGTTTTGAAATTTTTTGAATTTTTTTGCTATTTTTTAGGAATTTTCTATTTCGGGTCAGGTTGGAACCAATTGGAACGATTTTTTTTTTCTCTCTCTTTTTCGGCCTTTCCTAACTTCTTTTGGATTGAAATGAAGCTATGATGGTGTTTTCTAATTTTTTGAATTTTTTTGCTATTTTTTTGGAATTTTCTATTACGGGTCGGGTGGGAACCCATTGGAATGATTTTCTTTATTTTCTCTCTTTCTCAGCCTTTACTAACCTATCCTGGCTTAAAAATAAGCTTTGGTGGTGTTGTCTAATTTTTTAAATTTTTTTGCTATTTTTTTGGAATTTTCTATTACAGGTTAGGTAGGAACCCATCGTAACGATTTGTTTAATTTTCTCTCTTTCTCGACCTTTTCCAACGTATTTTGGCTTGAAAACAAGCGATGAAGGTGTTTTCTAATTTTTTGAATTTTTTTGCTATTTTTTAGGAATTTTCTATTTCGGGTCGAGTCGGAACCCATTGGAACGATTTTTATTTATTTTCTCTTTTTCTCGGCCTTTCCCAACTTATTTTGACTTGAAAAGAAGCTATGACGGTGTTTTCTAATTTTTTGAATTTTTTTGCTATTTTTTTTGGAATTTTCTATTACGGGTCTGGTAGGAACCCATTGGAATGATTTTCTTTATTTTCTCTCTTTCTCGGCCTTTCCCAACCTATCTTGGCCTAAAAGAAGTCATAATATATATATATATATATATTTTAAGTTTTTGAATTTTTTTTCCTATTTATAAGGAATTTTCTATTACGGATCGAGTAGGGACTCATCGGAAAACGATTTTTTTAATTTTCTCTCTTTCTCGGCCTTTCCCAACTTATTTTGGCTTGAAAAGAAGCTATGACGGGGTTTTTTATTTTTTGAATTTTTTTGTAATTTTTATTACAGGTCTGGCGGGAACCCATCGAATGATTTTTTTTTCCTTCCTTTCTCGTTCTTTTGCAACCTATCTTGGCTTGAAAAGAAGCCATAATATTTTTTTTTAACTTTTTGAATTATTTTGCTATTTTTTTGGAATTTTCTTATCCGAGTCGGGTAGAAACACATCGGAACTTCTCTCTTTCTCAGCATTTCCCATCCTATTTTGGCTTGAAAAGAAGTTATGATGGTGTTTTCTAATTTTTTGAATTATTTTGCTATTTTTTAGGAATTTTCTTTTACGGGTCGGGTAGGAACACATCAGAATGATTTTTTTTTTTTTTTAATTTACTCTCTTTCTCAGCTTTTCCGAACCTATTTTGGCTTGGAAAGAAGTTATGAAGGTGTTTTCTAATTTTTTGAATTTTTTTGCGATTTTTTTTAATTTTCTATTTCGGGTCGGGTCGGAACCCATCGGAATGATTTTTATCTATTTTCTCTCTTTCTCGGCCTTTCAGGACTTATTTTGGCTTGAAAAGAAGCTATGATGGTGTTTTCTAATTTTTTGAATTTTTTTGCTATTTTTTTATAATTTTCTATTACGGGTCGGGTGGGAACCCATCGAAATGATTTTTTTTTTCTCTCTTTCTCGGCCTTTCCCACCTTGTCTTGGCTTAAAAGAAGCCATAATATTTTTTTTTTTTAAGTTTTTGAATTTTTTTCCTATTTTTTAGGAATTTTCTATTACGGATCGGGTAGGAACTCATCGAAACGATTTTCTTTTTATTTTCTCTCTTTCACGGCCTTTCCCAACCTATTTTTGCTTGAAAAGAAGCTATGAAGGTGATTTCTAATCCATAATGTTTTTTTTTTTTTTTTTTTTTTTAATTTTTTGAATTTTTTTTCCTATTTTTTTGGAGTTTTCTATTTCGGGTCGGGAAGGAACTCGTCAAAACGATTTTTTTTTATTTTCTCTCTTTCTCAGCCATTCCCATCCTATTTTAGCTTGAAAAGAAGCTATGATGGTGTTTTCTAATTTTTTGAATTTTTTTGAAATTTTCTATAATGGGTCGTGTAGGAACACATCAGAATGATTTTTTTTTTAATTTTCTCTCTTTCTCGGCCTTTCCCAACCTCTTTTGGCTTGAAAATAAGCAATGATGGTGTTTTCTAATTTTTTGAATTTATTTGCTATTTTTTTAGAATTTTCTATTTCGAGTCGGGTAAGAACTCATTGGAACGATTTTTTTATTTTCTCCCTTTCTTGGCCTTTTCCAACTTATTTTGGCTTGAAAAGAAGCTATGATGGGGTTTTTTTGATTTTTTTTTGAATTTTTTTGCTATTTTTTTGGAATTTTCTATTATGGGTCATGTAGGAACTCATCGGAATGATTTTTTTTTTTTTTTTTTTAATTTTCACTCTTTTTGGGCCTTTTCTAACTTATTATGGCTTGAAAGGAAGCTATGATGGTATTTTCTAATTTTTTGAATTTTTTTGGTTTTTTTTTGGATCTTTCTATTATGGGTCGGGAAGGAACACAACGAAATGATTTTTTATTTTTATTTTCTCTCTTTCTCGGCCTTTTCCAACTTATTTTAGCTAGAAAATAAGCTTTGGTGGTGTTTTCTAATTTTTAGAATTTTTTTGCCATTTTTTTGGAATTTTCTATTACAGGTCAGGTAGGAACTCATCAGAACGATTTGTTTAATTTTCTCTCTTTCTCGACCTTTCCCAACGTATTTTGGCTTGAAAACAAGCTATGATGGTGTTTTCTAATTTTTTGAATTTTTTTGCTATTTTTTTGGAATTTCCTATTTTGGGTCGAGTCGAAGCCCATTGGAACGATTTTTATTTATTTTCTCTCTTTCTCAACCTTTCCCAACTTATTTTGGCTTGGAAAGAAGCTATGATGGTGTTTTCTAATTTTTTGAATTTTTTTGCTATTTTTTTAGAATTTTCTATTACGAGTCGGGTGGGAACCCATTGGAATGATTTTCTTTATTTTCTCTCTTTCTTGGCATTTCCCAACCTATCTTGGCTTAAAAGAAGCCATAATATATATATATATATATATATTTTAAGTTTTTGAATTTTTTTTCCTATTTTTAAGGAATTTTCTATTACGGGTCGAGTAGGGACTCATCAGAAAACGTTTTTTTTTTTTAATTTTCTCTCTTTCTCAGCCTTTCCCAACTTATTTTGGCTTGAAGAGAAGCTATGACGGAGTTTTCTAATTTTTTGAATTTTTTTGCAATTTTTATTACAGGTCCGGCGGGAACCTATCGGAATGATTTTTTTTATTTTCTTCCTTTCTCGTTCTTTTGCAACTTATCTTGGCTTGAAAAGAACCCATAATATTTTTTTTTTAACTTTTTGAATTATTTTGCTTTTTTTTTTTGAATTTTCTTTTTTGAGTTGGGTAGAAACACATCGGAACGATTTTTTTTTTTTTCTCTCTTTCTCGGCATGTCCCATCCTATTTTGTCTTGAAAACAAGCTATGATGGTGTTTTCTAATTTTTTGAATTATTTTGCTATTTTTTAGGAATTTTCTTTTACGGGTCGGGTAGGAACACATCAGAACGATTTTTTTTTTCTCTCTTTCTCGTCCTTTCCGAACCTATTTTGTCTTGAAAAGAAGTTATGAAGGTGTTTTTTAATTTTTGAATTTTTTTGCTATTTTTTTGCTATTTTCTATTTCGGGTCGGGTCGGAACCCATCGGAACGATTTTTATTTATTTTCTCTCTTTCTCGGCCTTTCCCAACATATTTTGGTTTGAAAAGAAGCTATGATGGTGTTTTCTAATTTTTTGAATTTTTTGGCTATTTTTTTATAATTTTCTATTACGGGGCGGGTGGGAACCCATCGGAATGATTTTTTTTTTTCTCTCTTTCTCGGCCTTTCCCATCCTATCTTGGCTTAAAAGAAGCCATAATATATATATATATATATATTTTAAGTTTTTGAACTTTTTTCCTTTTTTTTAGGAATTTTCTATTTCGGGTGGGGTAGGAACTCATCGAAACGATTTTTTTTTATTTTCTCTCTTTCACGGCCTTTCCCAACCTATTTTGGCTTGAAAAGAAGCTATGAAGGTGATTTCTAATTTTTTGAATTTTTTTGCTAATTTTCTGAATTTTCTATTAAGGGTCGGTTAGGAACCCATCGGAATGATTTTTTTTTTGTTTTCTCTCTTTCTCGGCCTTTCCCAACCTATCTTGGCTTGAAAAGAATCCATAATGTTTTTTTTTTTTTTAATTTTTTGAATTTTTTCCTTTTTTTTTTTGGAGTTTTCTGTTCCGTGTCGGGTAGGAACTCATCGGAACGATTTTTTTTATTTTCTCTCTTTTTCGGCCATTCCCATCCTATTTTGGCTTGAAAAGAAGCTATGATGGTGTTTTCTAATTTTTTGAATTTTTTTGGAATTTTCTATTATGGGTCGTGTAGGAACACATCAAAATGATTTTTTTTTTTTATTTTCTCTCTTTCTCGGCCTTTCCCAACCTCTTTTGGCTTGAAAAGAAACTATGATGGTGTTTTCTAATTTTTTGAATTATTTTGCTATTTTTTAGGAATTTTCTTTTACGGGTCGAGTAGGAACACATTAGAACGATTTTTTTTTTCTCTCTCTTTCTCGGCCTTTCCGAACCTATTTTGGATTGAAAAGTAGCTATATAGGTGTTTTCTAAATTTTTTAATTTTTTTGCTATTTTTTTGGAATTTTCTATTACGGGTCGGGTAGGATCCCATTGGAATGAATTTTTTTTTTTCTCTCTTTCTTGGTGTTTCCCAACCTATTTTGGCTTGAAAATAAGCTATGATGGTGTTTTCAAATTTTTTGAATTTTTTTGCTATTTTTTAGGAATTTTCTATTTCGGGTCAGGTTGGGACCAATCGAAACTATTTTTTTTTTCTCTCTCTTTCTCAGCCTTTCCTAACTTCTTTTGGATTGAAATGAAGCTATGATGGTGTTTTCTAATTTTTTGAATTTTTTCGCTATTTTTTTGGAATTTTCTATTACGGGTCGGGTGGGAACCCATTGGAATGATTTTCTTTATTTTCTCTCTTTCTCAGCCTTTGCCAACCTATCCTGACTTAAAAATAAGCTTTGGTGGTGTTTTCTAATTTTTTAAATTTTTTTGCTATTTTTTTGGAATTTTCTATTACAGGTCAGGTAGGAACCCATCGTAACGATTTGTTTAATTTTCTCTCTTTCTCGACCTTTTCCAACGTATTTTGGCTTGAAAACAAGCTATGAAGGTGTTTTCTAATTTTTTGAATTTTTTTGCTATTTTTTAGGAATTTTCTATTTCGGGTCGGGTCGGAACCCATTGGAACGATTTTATTTATTTTCTCTCTTTCTCGGCCTTTCCCAACTTATTTTGACTTGAAAAGAAGCTATGACGGTGTTTTCTAATTTTTTGAATTTTTTGCTATTATTTTGGAATTTTCTATTACGGGTCTGGTGGGAACCCATTGGAATGATTTTCTTTATTTTCTCTCTTTCTCGGCCTTTCCCAACCTATCTTGGCTTAAAAGAAGTCATAATATATATATATATATATATTAAGTTTTTGAATTTTTTTTTCCTATTTATAAGGAATTTTCTATTACGGATCGAGTAGGGACTCATCGAAAAACAATTTTTTTAATTTTCTCTCTTTCTCGGCCTTTCCCAACTTATTTTGGCTTGAAAAGAAGCTATGACGGGGTTTTTTATTTTTTGAATTTTTTTGTAATTTTTATTACAGGTCTGGCGGGAACCCATCAGAATGATTGTTTTTTTTTTTTTTCTTCCTTTCTCATTCTTTTGCAACCTATCTTGGCTTGAAAAGAAGCCATAATATTTTTTTTTTTACCTTTTGAATTATTCTGCTATTTTTTTGGAATTTTCTTTTCCGAGTCGGGTAGAAACACATCGGAACTTCTCTCTTTCTCGGCATTTCCCATCCTATTTTTGCTTGAAAAGAAGTTATGATGGTGTTTTCTAATTTTTTGAATTATTTTTCTATTTTTTAGGAATTTTCTTTTACGGGTCGGGTAGGAACACATCAGAACGATTTTTTTTTTTTTTTCTCTCTTTCTCGGCCTTTCCAAACCTATTTTGGATTGAAAAGTAGCTATGAAGGTCTTTTCTAAATTTTTTAATTTTTTTGCTATTTTTTTGGAATTTTCTATTACGGGTCGAGTAGGATCCCATTGGAATGAATTTTTTCTCTTTTTCTCTCTTTCTTGGCATTTCCCAACCTATTTTGGCTCGAAAATAAGCTATGATGGTGTTTTGAAATTTTTTGAATTTTTTTGCTATTTTTTAGGAATTTTCTATTTCGGGTCAGGTTGGAACCAATTGGAACGATTTTTTTTTTCTCTCTCTTTTTCGGCCTTTCCTAACTTCTTTTGGATTGAAATGAAGCTATGATGGTGTTTTCTAATTTTTTGAATTTTTTTGCTATTTTTTTGGAATTTTCTATTACGGGTCGGGTGGGAACCCATTGGAATGATTTTCTTTATTTTCTCTCTTTCTCAGCCTTTACTAACCTATCCTGGCTTAAAAATAAGCTTTGGTGGTGTTGTCTAATTTTTTAAATTTTTTTGCTATTTTTTTGGAATTTTCTATTACAGGTTAGGTAGGAACCCATCGTAACGATTTGTTTAATTTTCTCTCTTTCTCGACCTTTTCCAACGTATTTTGGCTTGAAAACAAGCGATGAAGGTGTTTTCTAATTTTTTGAATTTTTTTGCTATTTTTTAGGAATTTTCTATTTCGGGTCGAGTCGGAACCCATTGGAACGATTTTTATTTATTTTCTCTTTTTCTCGGCCTTTCCCAACTTATTTTGACTTGAAAAGAAGCTATGACGGTGTTTTCTAATTTTTTGAATTTTTTTGCTATTTTTTTTGGAATTTTCTATTACGGGTCTGGTAGGAACCCATTGGAATGATTTTCTTTATTTTCTCTCTTTCTCGGCCTTTCCCAACCTATCTTGGCCTAAAAGAAGTCATAATATATATATATATATATATATATTTTAAGTTTTTGAATTTTTTTTCCTATTTATAAGGAATTTTCTATTACGGATCGAGTAGGGACTCATCGGAAAACGATTTTTTTAATTTTCTCTCTTTCTCGGCCTTTCCCAACTTATTTTGGCTTGAAAAGAAGCTATGACGGGGTTTTTTATTTTTTGAATTTTTTTGTAATTTTTATTACAGGTCTGGCGGGAACCCATCGAATGATTTTTTTTTCCTTCCTTTCTCGTTCTTTTGCAACCTATCTTGGCTTGAAAAGAAGCCATAATATTTTTTTTTAACTTTTTGAATTATTTTGCTATTTTTTTGGAATTTTCTTATCCGAGTCGGGTAGAAACACATCGGAACTTCTCTCTTTCTCAGCATTTCCCATCCTATTTTGGCTTGAAAAGAAGTTATGATGGTGTTTTCTAATTTTTTGAATTATTTTGCTATTTTTTAGGAATTTTCTTTTACGGGTCGGGTAGGAACACATCAGAATGATTTTTTTTTTTTTTAATTTACTCTCTTTCTCAGCTTTTCCGAACCTATTTTGGCTTGGAAAGAAGTTATGAAGGTGTTTTCTAATTTTTTGAATTTTTTTGCGATTTTTTTTTAATTTTCTATTTCGGGTCGGGTCGGAACCCATCGGAATGATTTTTATCTATTTTCTCTCTTTCTCGGCCTTTCAGGACTTATTTTGGCTTGAAAAGAAGCTATGATGGTGTTTTCTAATTTTTTGAATTTTTTTGCTATTTTTTTATAATTTTCTATTACGGGTCGGGTGGGAACCCATCGAAATGATTTTTTTTTTCTCTCTTTCTCGGCCTTTCCCACCTTGTCTTGGCTTAAAAGAAGCCATAATATTTTTTTTTTTTAAGTTTTTGAATTTTTTTCCTATTTTTTAGGAATTTTCTATTACGGATCGGGTAGGAACTCATCGAAACGATTTTCTTTTTATTTTCTCTCTTTCACGGCCTTTCCCAACCTATTTTGGCTTGAAAAGAAGCTATGAAGGTGATTTCTAATCCATAATGTTTTTTTTTTTTTTTTTTTTTTAATTTTTTGAATTTTTTTTCCTATTTTTTTGGAGTTTTCTATTTCGGGTCGGGAAGGAACTCGTCAAAACGATTTTTTTTTATTTTCTCTCTTTCTCAGCCATTCCCATCCTATTTTAGCTTGAAAAGAAGCTATGATGGTGTTTTCTAATTTTTTGAATTTTTTTGAAATTTTCTATAATGGGTCGTGTAGGAACACATCAGAATGATTTCTAATTTTTTGAATTTTCTATTTAGGGTCGGTTAGGAACCCATCGGAATGATTTTTTTTGTTATCTCTCTTTCTCGGCCTTTCCCAACCTATCTTGGCTTGAAAGGAATCCATAATTTTTTTTTTTTTTTTTTTTTAATTTTTTGAATTTTTTTTACTATTTTTTTGGAGTTTTCTATTTCGGGTCGGGAAGGAACTCGTCAAAACGATTTTTTTTATTTTCTCTCTTTCTCAGCCATTCCCATCCTATTTTGGCTTGAAAAGAAGCTATGATGGTGTTTTCTAATTTTTTGAATTTTATTGAAATTTTCTATAATGGGTCGTGTAGGAACACATCAGAATGATTTTTTTTTTATTTTCTCTCTTTCTCGGCCTTTCCCAACCTCTTTTGGCTTGAAAATAAGCAATGATGGTGTTTTCTAATTTTTTGAATTTATTTGCTATTTTTTTAGAATTTTCTATTGCGAGTCGGGTAAGAACTCATTGGAACGATTTTTTTATTTTCTCCCTTTCTTGGCCTTTTCCAACTTATTTTGGCTTGAAAAGAAGCTATGATGGGGTTTTTTGATTTTTTTTTGAATTTTTTTGCTATTTTTTTGGAATTTTCTATTATGGGTCAGGTAGGAACTCATCGGAATGATTTTTTTTTTTTTTTTAAATTTTCACTCTTTTTGGGCCTTTTCTAACTTATTATGGCTTGAAAGGAAGCTATGATGGTGTTTTCTAATTTTTTGAATTTTTTTGGTTTTTTTTTGGATCTTTCTATTATGGGTCGGGAAGGAACACAACGAAATGATTTTTTATTTTTATTTTCTCTCTTTCTCGGCCTTTTTCCAACTTATTTTAGCTAGAAAATAAGCTTTGGTGGTGTTTTCTAATTTTTAGAATTTTTTTGCCATTTTTTTGGAATTTTCTATTACAGGTCAGGTAGGAACTCATCAGAACGATTTGTTTAATTTTCTCTCTTTCTCGACCTTTCCCAACGTATTTTGGCTTGAAAACAAGCTATGATGGTGTTTTCTAATTTTTTGAATTTTTTTGCTATTTTTTTGAAATTTCCTATTTTGGGTCGAGTCGAAGCCCATTGGAACGATTTTTATTTATTTTCTCTCTTTCTCAACCTTTCCCAACTTATTTTGGCTTGGAAAGAAGCTATGATGGTGTTTTCTAATTTTTTGAATTTTTTTGCTATTTTTTTAGAATTTTCTATTACGAGTCGGGTGGGAACCCATTGGAATGATTTTCTTTATTTTCTCTCTTTCTTGGCATTTCCCAACCTATCTTGGCTTAAAAGAAGCCATAATATATATATATATATATATATATTTTAAGTTTTTGAATTTTTTTTCCTATTTTTAAGGAATTTTCTATTACAGGTCGAGTAGGGACTCATCAGAAAACGTTTTTTTTTTTTTAATTTTCTCTCTTTCTCAGCCTTTCCCAACTTATTTTGGCTTGAAAAGAAGCTATGACGGAGTTTTCTAATTTTTTGAATTTTTTTGCAATTTTTATTACAGGTCCGGCGGGAACCTATCGGAATGATTTTTTTTATTTTCTTCCTTTCTCGTTCTTTTGCAACTTATCTTGGCTTGAAAAGAACCCATAATATTTTTTTTTTAACTTTTTGAATTATTTTGCTTTTTTTTTTTGAATTTTCTTTTTTGAGTTGGGTAGAAACACATCGGAACGATTTTTTTTTTTTTCTCTCTTTCTCGGCATGTCCCATCCTATTTTGTCTTGAAAAGAAGCTATGATGGTGTTTTCTAATTTTTTGAATTATTTTTCTATTTTTTAGGAATTTTCTTTTACGGGTTGGGTAGGAACACATCAGAACGATTTTTTTTTTTTCTCTCTTTCTCGTCCTTTCCGAACCTATTTTGTCTTGAAAAGAAGTTATGAAGGTGTTTTTTAATTTTTGAATTTTTTTGCTATTTTCTATTTCGGGTCGGGTCGGAACCCATCGGAACGATTTTTATTTATTTTCTCTCTTTCTCGGCCTTTCCCAACATATTTTGGTTTGAAAAGAAGCTATGATGGTGTTTTCTAATTTTTTGAATTTTTTGGCTATTTTTTTATAATTTTCTTTTACGGGTCGGGTGGGAACCCATCGGAATGATTTTTTTTTTCTCTCTTTCTCGGCCTTTCCCATCCTATCTTGGCTTAAAAGAAGCCATAATATATATATATATATATATTTTAAGTTTTTGAACTTTTTTCCTTTTTTTTAGGAATTTTCTATTTCGGGTGGGGTAGGAACTCATCGAAACGATTTTTTTTTATTTTCTCTCTTTCACGGCCTTTCCCAACCTATTTTGGCTTGAAAAGAAGCTATGATGGCGATTTCTAATTTTTTGAATTTTTTTGCTAATTTTCTGAATTTTCTATTAAGGGTCGGTTAGGAACCCATCGGAATGATTTTTTTTTTGTTTTCTCTCTTTCTCGGCCTTTCCCAACCTATCTTGGCTTGAAAAGAATCCATAATGTTTTTTTTTTTTTTAATTTTTTGAATTTTTTCCTTTTTTTTTGGAGTTTTCTGTTCCGTGTCGGGTAGGAACTCGTCGGAACGATTTTTTTTATTTTCTCTCTTTCTCGGCCATTCCCATCCTATTTTGGCTTGAAAAGAAGCTATGATGGTGTTTTCTAATTTTTTGAATTTTTTTGGAATTTTCTATTATGGGTCGTGTAGGAACACATCAAAATGATTTTTTTTTTTTATTTTCTCTCTTTCTCGGCCTTTCCCAACCTCTTTTGGCTTGAAAAGAAACTATGATGGTGTTTTCTAATTTTTTGAATTGATTTGCTATTTTTTTGGAATTTTCTATTACGAGTCGGGTAGGAACTCATCGAAACGATATTTTTTTTATTTTCTCCCTTTCTTGGCCTTTTCCAACTTATTCGGATTGAATAGAAGCTATGATGGTGTTTTTTAATTTTTTGAATTATTTTGCTATTTTTTTGGAATTTTCTATCACGTGTCGGGTAGGAACTCATCGGAACGATTTTTTTTTTTTTTTTTTTTTTTTTTTAATTTTCACTCTTTCTGGTCCTTTTCTAACTTATTTTGGCTTGAAAAGAAGCTATGACGGTGTTTTCTAATTTTTTGAATTTTTTTGGTTTTTTTTTTGATATTTTCTATTATGGGTCGGGTAGGAACACAACGAAACGATTTTTTATTTTTATTTTCTCTCTTTATCGGCCTTTTCCGACTTATTTTGGCTTAAAAATAAGCTTTGGTGGTGTTTTCTAATTTTTAAAATTTTTTTGCTATTTTTTTAGAATTTTCTATTACAGGTCAGGTAGAAACTCATCGGAACGAGTTGTTTAATTTTCTCTCTTTCTCGACCTTTCCTAACGTATTTTGGCTTGAAAACAAGCAATGTAGGTGTTTTCTAATTTTTTGAATTTTTTTGCTATTTTTTTAATATTTTTTATTTCGGGTCGGGTCGGAACCCATCGGAACAATTTTTATTTATTTTCTCTCTTTCTCGGCCTTTCCCAACTTATTTTGGCTTGAAAAGAAGCTATGACGGTGTTTTCTAATTTTTTGAATTTTGTTACTATTTTTTTATAATTTTCTATTACGGGCCGGGTGGGAACTCATTGAAACGATTTTTTTCATTTTCTCTCTTTCTCGGCCTTTCCCAACCTATTTTGGCTTGAGAAGAAGCTATGAAGGTGATTTCTAATTTTTTGAATTTTTTTGCTATTTTTTGGAATTTTTTATTAAGGGTCGGTTAGGAACCCATCAGAATGATTTTTTTTGTTTTCTCTCTTTCTCGGCCTTTCCCAACCTATCTTGGCTTGAAAAGAATCCATAATGTTTTTTTTTTTTTTTTTGAATTTTTTTACTGTTTTTTTGGAGTTTTCTATTCTGGGTCGGTTAGGAACTCATCGGAATGATTTTTTTTTATTCTCTCTCTTTCTCGGCCATTCCCATCCTATTTTGGCTTGAAAAGAAGCTATGATGGTGTTTTCTAATTTTTCGAATTTTTTTGGAATTATCTATTATGGGTTGTGTAGGAACACATCAGAATGATTTTTTTTTTTCTCTCTTTCTCGGCCTTTCTCAACCTCTTTTGGCTTGAAAAGAAGCTATGATGGTGTTTTCTAATTTTTTTAATTTATTTGCTATTTTTTTGGAATTTTCTATTACGAGTCGGGTAGGAACTCATCGGAACGATTTTTTTTTTTTTTATTTTCTCCCTTTCTTGGCCTTTCCCAACTTATTTTGGCTTGAAAAGAAGCTATGATTGTGTTTTCGAATTTTTTGAATTTTTTTGCTAGTTTTTTGGAATTTTCTATTACGTGTCGGGTAGGAACTCAACGGAACGATTTTTTTTAACTTTTATTTTCACTCTTTTTGGGCCTTTTCTAACTTATTTTAGCTTGAAAAGAAGCTATGATGGTGTTTTCTAATTTTTTGAATTTTTTGGTATTTTTTTTTTTTAATTTTCTATTACGGGTCGGGCAGGAACACAACGAAACGATTTTTTATTTTTATTTTCTCTCTTTCTCGGCCTTTTCCAACTTATTTTGGCTTTAAAATAAGCTTTGGTGGTGTTTTCTAATTTTTTGAATTTTTTTTGCTATTTTTTTGAAATTTTCTATTACAGGTCAGGTAGGAACTCATCGGAACGAGTTGTTTAATTTTCTCTCTTTCTCGACCTTTCCTAACGTATTTTGGCTTGAAAACAAGCTATGAAGGTGTTTTCTAATTTTTTGAATTTTTTTGCTATTTTTTTGGAATTTTCTATTTTGGGTCGGGTCGGAACTTATCGAAACGATTTTTATTTATTTTCTCTCTTTCTCGGCTTTTCCCAACTTATTTTGGCTTGAAAAGAAGCTATGACAGTGTTTTCTAATTTTTTGAATTTTGTTACTATTTTTTTATAATTTTCTATTACGGGTCGGGTGGGAACCCATCGGAATGATTTTTTTTTTTTTTTTCTTTCTCGGCCTTTCCCATCCTATCTTGGCTTAAAAGAAGCCATAATATATATATATATATATTTTTTAAGTTTTTGAATTTTTTTCCTATTTTTTAGGAATTTTCTATTACAGGTCGGGTAGGAACTCATCGAAACGATTTTTTATTTTATTTTATCGCTTTCTCGACCTTTCCCAACCTATTTTGACTTGAAAAGAAGCTATGAAGGTGATTTCTAATTTTTTGAATATTTTTGCTATTTTTTGGAATTTTCTATTAAGGGTCGTTCAGGAACCCATTGGAATATTTTTTTTGTTTTCTCTCTTTCACGGCCTTT
Source organism: Quercus rubra (assembly GCA_035136125.1). Taxonomy (NCBI): domain Eukaryota; kingdom Viridiplantae; phylum Streptophyta; class Magnoliopsida; order Fagales; family Fagaceae; genus Quercus; species Quercus rubra. The sequence goes on along the minus strand of CM068730.1, from coordinate 7,283,693 downwards.
CCCAACCTATCTTGGCTTGAAAAGAATCCATAATGTTTTTTTTTTTTTTTTTCTAAATTTTTTGAATTTTTTGAATTTTTTTTGGAGTTTTCTATTCCGGGTCGGTTAGGAACTCATCGGAACGATTTTTTTTATTTTCTCTCTTTCTCAGCCATTCCCAACCTATTTTGGCTTGAAAAGAAGCTATGATGGTGTTTTCTAATTTTTTGAATTTTTTTGAAATTTTCTATTATGGGTTGTGTAGGAACACATCAGAATGATTTTTTTTTTCTCTCTCTTTCTCGGCCTTTCTCAACCTCTTTTGGCTTGAAAAGAAGCTATGATGGTGTTTTCTAATTTTTTTAATTTATTTGCTATTTTTTTGGAATTTTCTATTACGGGTCGGGTAGGAACTCAACGGAACGATTTATTTTATTTTATTTTTATTTTAACTCTTTCTGGGCCTTTTCTAACTTATTTTGGCTTGAAAAGAAGCTATGACGGTGTTTTCTAATTTTTTGAATTTTTTGGTATTTTTTTTTTGAATTTTCTATTACGGGTCGGGTAGGAACACAACGAAAAGATTTTTATTTTTATTTTTTCTCTTTCTCGGCCTTTCCCAACTTGTTTTGGCTTGAAAAGAAGCTATGACGGTATTTTCTAATTTTTTGAATTTTTTTTGCTATTTTTTTTGAAATTTTCTATTACGGGTCGTGTAGGAACCCATCGGAACAATTTTTTTAAACTTTTATTTTCACTCTTTTTGGACCTTTTCTAACTTATTTTAGCTTGAAAAGAAGCTATGATGGTGTTTTCTAATTTTTTGAATTTTTTGGTATTTTTTTTTGAATTTTCTATTACGGGTCGGGTAGGAACACAACGAAATGATTTTTTATTTTTATTTTATCTCTTTCTCGGACTTTTCCAACTTATTTTGGCTTGAAAATAAGCTTTGGTGGTGTTTTCTAATTTTTTGAATTTTTTTTGCTATTGTTTTTGGAATTTTCTATTACAGGTCAGGTAGGAACTCATTGGAACGAGTTGTTTAATTTTCTCTCTTTCTCGACCTTTCCTAACGTATTTTGGCTTGAAAACAAGCTATGAAGGTGTTTTCTAATTTTTTGAATTTTTTTGCTATTTTTTTGGAATTTTCTATTTTGGGTCGGGTCGGAACCCATCGAAACGATTTTTATTTATTTTCTCTCTTTCTCGGCATTTCCCAACTTATTTTGGCTTGAAAAGAAGTTATGACAGTGTTTTCTAATTTTTTGAATTTTGTTACTATTTTTTTATAATTTTCTATTACGGGTCGGGTGGGAACCCATCGGAATGATTTTTTATTTTTTTTTTCTTTCTCGGCCTTTCCCATCCTAACTTGGCTTAAAAGAAGCCATAATATATATATATATATATATTTTAAGTTTTTGAATTTTTTTCCTATTTTTTAGGAATTTTCTATTACGGGTCGGGTAGGAACTCATCGAAACGATTTTTTATTTTATTTTCTCTCTTTCTTGACCTTTCCCAACCTATTTTGACTTGAAAAGAAGCTATGAAGGTGATTTCTAATTTTTTGAATATTTTTGCTATTTTTTGGAATTTTCTATTAAGGGTCGTTCAGGAACCCATTGGAATATTTTTTTTGTTTTCTCTCTTTCACGGCCTTTCCCAACCTATCTTGGCTTGAAAAGAATCCAAAATGTTTTTTTTTTTTTTTTTTCTAAATTTTTTGAATTTTTTGAATTTTTTTTGGAGTTTTCTATTCCGGGTCGGTTAGGAACTCATCGGAACGATTTTTTTTATTTTCTCTCTTTCTCAGCAATTCCCAACCTATTTTGGCTTGAAAAGAAGCTATGATGGTGTTTTCTAATTTTTTGAATTTTTTTGAAATTTTCTATTATGGGTTGTGTAGGAACACATCAGAATGATTTTTTTTTTCTCTCTCTTTCTCGGCCTTTCTCAACCTCTTTTGGCTTGAAAAGAAGCTATGATGGTGTTTTCTAATTTTTTTAATTTATTTGCTATTTTTTTGGAATTTTCTATTACGGGTCGGGTAGGAACTCAACGAAACGATTTTTTTTATTTTATTTTTATTTTAACTCTTTCTGGGCCTTTTCTAACTTATTTTGGCTTGAAAAGAAGCTATGATGGTGTTTTCTAATTTTTTGAATTTTTTGGTATTTTGTTTTGAATTTTCTATTACGGGTCGGGTAGGAACACAACGAAACGATTTTTTATTTTTATTTTTTCTCTTTCTCGGCCTTTCCCCGCTTATTTTGGCTTGAAAAGAAGCTATGACGGTATTTTCTAATTTTTTGAATTTTTTTGCTATTTTTTTTTTAATTTTCTATTACGGGTCGTGTAGGAACCCATCGGAACAATTTTTTTAAACTTTTATTTTCACTCTTTTTGGGCCTTTTCTAACTTATTTTAGCGTGAAAAGAAGCTATGATGGTGTTTTCTAATTTTTTGAATTTTTTGGTATTTTTTTTTGAATTTTCTATTACGGGTCGGGTAGGAACACAACGAAACGATATTTTATTTTTATTTTCTCTCTTTCTCGGCCTTTTCCAACTTATTTTGGCTTGAAAATAAGCTTTGGTGGTGTTTTCTAATTTTTTGAATTTTTTTTGCTATTTTTTTTGGAATTTTCTATTACAGGTCAGGTAGGAACTCATCGGAACGAGTTGTTTAATTTTCTCTCTTTCTCGACCTTTCCTAACGTATTTTGGCTTGAAAACAAGCTATGAAGGTGTTTTCTAATTTTTTGAATTTTTTTGCTATTTTTTTGGAATTTTCTATTTTGGGTCGAGTCGGAACCCATCGAAACGATTTTTATTTATTTTCTCTCTTTCTCGGCCTTTCCCAACTTATTTTGGCTTGAAAAGAAGTTATGACAGTGCTTTCTAATTTTTTGAATTTTGTTACTATTTTTTTATAATTTTCTATTACGGGTCGGCTGGGAACCCATCGGAATGAATTTTTTTTTTTTTTTTTCTTTCTCGGCCTTTCCCATCCTATCTTGGCTTAAAAGAAGCCATCATATATATATATATATATATATATATATTTTTTTTAAGTTTTTGAATTTTTTCCTATTTTTTAGGAATTTTCTATTACGGGTCGGGTAGGAACTCATCGAAACGATTTTTTTTTTTTTTTCTCTCTTTCTCGACCTTTCCCAACCTATTTTGACTTGAAAAGAAGCTATGAAGGTGATTTCTAATTTTTTGAATATTTTTGCTATTTTTTGGAATTTTCTATTAAGGGTCGTTCAGGAACCCATTGGAATATTTTTTTTGTTTTCTCTCTTTCACGGCCTTTCCCAACCTATCTTGGCTTGAAAAGAATCCATAATGTTTTTTTTTTTTCTAAATTTTTTGAATTTTTTGAATTTTTTTTGGAGTTTTCTATTCCTGGTCGGTTAGGAACTCATCGGAACGATTTTTTTTAATTTCTCTCTTTCTCGGCCATTCCCAACCTATTTTGGCTTGAAAAGAAGCTATGATGGTGTTTTTTAATTTTTTGAATTTTTTTGGAATTTTCTATTATGGGTTGTGTAGGAACACATCAGAATGATTTTTTTTTTCTCTCTCTTTCTTGGCCTTTCTCAACCTCTTTTGGCTTGAAAAGAAGCTATGATGGTGTTTTCTTATTTTTTTTTAATTTATTTGCTATTTTTTTGGAATTTTCTATTACGATTCGGGTAGGAACTCATCGGAATGATTTTTTTTTTCTTCCTTTCTTGGCCTTTTCCAACTTATTTTGGCTTGAAAAGAAGCTATAATTGTGTTTTCTAATTTTTTGAATTTTTTTGCTAGTTTTTTGGAATTTTCTATTACGGGTCGGGTAGGAACTCAACGGAACGATTTTTTTTATTTTATTTTTATTTTAACTCTTTCTGGGCCTTTTCTAACTTATTTTGGCTTGAAAAGAAGCTATGACGGTGTTTTCTAATTTTTTGAATTTTTTTTTTTTGAATTTTCTATTACGGGTCGGGTAGGAACACAACGAAACGATTTTTTATTTTTTTTTCTCTCTTTCTCGGCCTTTTCCAACTTATTTTGGCTTGAAAATAAGCTTTGGTGGTGTTTTCTAATTTTTTGGATTTTTTTGCTATTTTTTTGGAATTTTCTATTACAGGTCAGGTAGGAACTCATTGGAACAATTTGTTCAATTTTCTCTCTTTCTCGACCTTTCACAATGTATTTTGGCTTGAAAACAAGCTATGATGGTGTTTTCTAATTTTTTAAATTTTTTTGCTATTTTTTTTAAAATTTTCTATTCAGGGTTGGGTAGGAACCCATCAGAACTATTTTTTTTTTTAATTTTCTCCTTTTCTCGGCGTTTCCCATCCTATTTTGGCTTGAAAAGAAGATATGATGGTTTTTTCTAATTTTTTGAATTTTTTTGCTATTTTTTTGGAATTTTTCATTACAGGTCGGGTAGGAACTCATCGGAACGATTTTTATTTTTATTTTTTCTCTTTCTCGGCCTTTCCCAACTTATTTTGGCTTGAAAAGAAGCTATGACGGTATTTTCTAATTTTTTGAATTTTTTTGCTATTTTTTTTTGAAATTTTCTATTACGGGTCGTGTAGGAACCCATCGGAACAATTTTTTTTATTTTCTCTCTTTCTCGGCCTTTCCCGACCTATCTTGGCTTGAAAAGAATCCATAATGTTTTTTTTTTTTTTTTTTAATTTTTTTCCTATTTTTTTGGAGTTTTCTATTCCGGGTCGGGTAGGAACTCGCCGGAACGATTTTTTTCTTTTTTCTTTTTCTTGGCATTTCCCAACCTATTTTTGCTTGAAAAAAGCTATGATGCTGTTTTCTAATTTTTTGAATTGTTTTGCTATTTTTTTGGCATTTTCTTTTCCGGGTCGGGTAGAAACCCATCGGAACGATTTTTTTTTTCTCTCTTTCTCGGCCATTCCCATCCTATTTTGGCTTGAAAAGTAGCTACGATGGTGTTTTCTAATTTTTTGAATTTTTTTGCTATTTTTTTGGAATTTTCTATTGTGGGTCGTGTAGGAACACATCGGAATGATTTTTTTAATTTTCTCTCTTTCTCAGCCTTTCCCAATCTCTTTTGGCTTGAAAAGAAGCTATGATGGTGTTTTCTAATTTTTTGAATTTTTTTGCTATTTTTTTGGAATTTTCTATTCCAGGTCGGTAGGAACCCATCGGAATGATTTTTTTTTTTTTTTCTCTTTCTCGGACTTTCCCATCCTATTTTGGCTTGAAAAGAAGCTATGATGGTGTTTTCTAATTTTTTGAATTTTTTTGCTATTTTTTTTGAAATTTTCTATTACAGGTCGTGTAGGAACTCATCGGAACGATTTTTTTTATTTTCTCTCTTTCTCAACCTTTCCCAACTTATTTTGGATTGAAAAGAAGCTATTATAAATACTGTAGAAATCCTTTTTGTAATTTTTACTGGGGAAAACAAATTTTTCTGAAAAAAAAATACCCTAGAAATCACTAGACCATTATACTCCCATAATCAGCGAAGTACCTCGAAAATCACAAAATGACCAAAACATAAACCCCTGAAACCTCTTAAATGACCAAAATATCCTAGAAATGGCTAGAATGAGCTGTTAAATCTTGACAACCCATAAACGGCCAAAATACGCAAAACATCTAAAATTATTAAAATATAGACATTGCTCAAATTTGCAAAATGACCTAAAATCGTCTAGAAAGAGCAAAACAACTTGAAACCCTCCAAAATACATCCTAATTCTAAAAAATCTAGTGTATTTCGGCTTAGTTTAGGTGTATTTTGGTCATTTTCAGAGGTTTCAAGAGAATTTTGATTATTTTTGGGATTCAATGGTATTTTGGTCATTCGAAAAGTTTTCAGGGTTGTTGAGGTCGTTTTGGGGGCGTTTTGATCATTTTTGAGGATTTTTGGATATTTTGGACATTCATGGTGCATTCTAGTCATCTTGGCAGTTCTAAGGGGTTCATTTTAGAGGTTTCAGTATAAAAATACCCTAGAGATCACTAGACCAGTATACTCCCAAAATCACCAAAATAGGAATGGCAACGGGTCGGGTTCGGGCTAGGTTTTTCCATACCCGGACCCGACCTGTAGGGCAAGACCCGTGGCCCGGACCTGGCCCATTTAGGGTATCGGGTTTTTTCCCGGGGCCCAGACTCGCCCTAGCCGGGCCCCGCAGGTTTCGCGAGCCCCATTTAGGGATTGGGCCCAATTCGTGGCCCAACCAAAAAAAAAATTTCTGCCCAAATTTCTTTTTTCCTTCGTTCAAGCCCAGATTTATTTTTGCCGTTCAAGCATTCCAAATAAAAAAATTAAGCCCAAATTTATTTTTTCCTACATTCAAACCTGCATATTCAAATTCAAGCCTAAATAATGTGACCCAAATGCCAAATCATAGGCTACTAATCATAAATCAATAAATCACCTGTTAATTATAAATCTATAAATCAATAAACCATAACTAATATCATAATCATAATTCAATAACAGGTCCAAGAAATTACTTGATTTAAAATAAGTATCAAAAGTTCAACGAGTCCAAGAAATTAAAAAGCTACAAAATAAATCCCACAAGTTTAGAATAATTACAAACCAACATATTAATCGTTGGTCTAAGAAATTAAAAAAACTACTAAATTAATACAAAATGTTTAATCTTCATCAATTGTGATACAACTCTCATCAATTGTGGCACAACTCCCATCATCTTCATTTGACTCCCCATCGTCAAGAATGGATTGAAATGTACTATCTCCACATATAGTTGAAGAACCTACAACAACAATGAATTAAAAAATGGAATAAATTTCATCAAATTGTAACTAGCAAATATAAAAACACAATTTTAATTTTATAAATAGAAAATTAGACAATTGCTAACCGTTGATTTCACTTCATAGCCAATTTTGAGCACACATCATTACCTCTATAGTCTTGGGATGTAGCCTACTACGATGTGGACTTAAAAGTCTCCCACTAGTGCTAAAGGCAGCTTCTGAAGCAACAGTTGTGACGGGAATGGCTAAAATATCTCTTGCAATCCTTTGTAAAGTAGGATACTTGAGACCATTACTTTTCCACCATGGCAAAATATCAAAGTCTTCACTCCTCTTCAACATTCCCTCATCAATGAAATGATCAAATTCCATTCTACCACTCCCATGTTTCTTTAAACTACTTGAACTGTTGTTCACAAACCCATCAAACCTTGACATTGACCCAATCAACCTAAATTTTATTTGTGCTACTTGATTTAAAATACTTGCAGGCATATGAGAACTTCCTTCATTACCTACAGGAGACTCATCTACATCTCCATACTCATCAAGCAAATCATAACAAAGATTCTTAATTTTTTCAATCTCCAAATCAGAATTATCACCATAAATGTTAGGATAATAAAACTCTAATAACTTCATCTTATATCTTGGATCTAAGATAGCAGCAACAACCATAACAACACTAACATTAGCCCAATAAGAATTAAATTTAGCAAGTATGCTTTCTGCCATTGTACTTATCATCTCACTTGAAGACAAACTCCATTCATTCAATGCAATTTTCAACTCACATACCAAAGCAAAATACATATTAGTTGTGGGGTACTTACGACTAGAGAAAAACTCAGTCACACTATGAAACAACTCCAACCTCCCATAAATATTTTTGGCTACTCCCAATCATGATCATATGGCAAACAAGTATAAGATGTTTCACGTTTAGCCAAACACGAGAAAACATCTTTATAAATCAATGCAGTAGAAAGCATTAAGTAAGTTGAATTCCAACGAGTTTTACAATCTAAAACTAACTCTTTGGTGTATTGAACACGCAATTGATGTGCATTTTCTTCAAATTTTTTCCTTCTTTTTGGTGATCCAGTCCAATAAATCACACTATCACGAATCCTTTCAATACCATCACCAATAAGAGACAACCCATCTTGAACAATCAAATTCAAAATATGTGCAGCACACCTCATATGCAACATAGACCCACCCAACACGCAATTGATATGCACACCTCATGGCATCATTAGTACTACAATTATCTACAGTTATTATGGACAACTTCCTATCAATGTTTCACTCTAAAAAACAATCAACAAGGACTTTAGCAAAGACATCTTTCGTGTGTGGAGAAGGAACATAAACAAACCTAGAAAAATAATAGGAATAATTATAACATAACTAAATAAACATTCAATTTAACATAACTTAATAAACATTCTAAATGTAAAGTCTTTAACATTCAATTTATAGATAAAAAAATTACCTTAAAACCTGGCTTTGCAACGTCCAAGTATGATCAATAAAATGAGCCGTAATGACCATAAACCCTTTCTTTTTGTTACTTAAAGTCCACATATCAGTTGTAATTGCCATCCTACTTCCATTCTTGTTCGTCATCTTTAAAGCATTTTCCCTCTCATTATCATAGATTTTAAGAATGTCACTCTTCAAAGTATTCGTTGTGACAAGTTTAAACATAGGTTGAAGATCAGTCACAAATTCTCTAAACCCAATGTGATCAACCATTGAAAGAGGATATTCATGTAGGATGACCATACGAGCAAGCTTATTCCTCACTCTAGCTTGATCAAATTGGTAATTATTTAAACTCACAGTTTCATCCACCTTATTTTGTTGTTTAATTAAGACTTGTTGTCGTATATCTTTAAACTTCATCCGTGGACATCTTGCTAAATGATTACGCAAATGGGTTGTACCTTGGCTAGGATAACCCAAGTAAAGTTTGCCACAATGATGGCACTGGGCTTTAACTTTTCCTTCAACTTTCTTCCTTGTAAAATGAACCTAAACATCTGAGGTAGTTTTTCTTTTTTTACTTGTATCAAAGTCCTCATTTGTAGGCTCTTGCTCTCTCTCTTCCTCTGTCCCTGGACTCCCTTGATTCCCTTCTTGTTCCTCTATCTCTAAGTCCACCATCGGGGATTTCAGACTCCTAATTGGTTCAGAAGTTTGGGAGTTAGAATCAAAACAAATTATCACAAATTTATTATTACACATACTCATTAATTAATAGGCATAAATTCATAATTACGTAAGTTCACAAATTAAACATGATTAACAACAAATTCAAACACTTACTCATTGTTTAATGGGCATAAAGGTGATGGTGATCCTGAGGGTGAGTTGCCAGGCGACAATGGCAAGGGCGATCGTGAAAATGACGAAGGAGACCGCACAATTGGCAAGGGACAACGTCCGATTCTTAAGGGAGAGCCACTTGGCGAGGAAGAACCAGATTTGTTTGTGTCTGTGTTTGTGTCTTCCATCTTTGTTTTAGGCTCTGCATTCCCAACAAACACCAAAAACAGAGTTAACAGAGTTAATTTGAAAATCTCTCACAGAATACAACAGCTCAATAGTTAACAAACCCAATAATAGTATAACATCACAAACACCTTAACCCATAAACCAAACCCTCACCCACCCAAAACCCAAATAAACATTATCATCACAACAAATTCAATGAACCACCACACATAAGACATTAAAACTTCACATATCCTAATTATGTTAAATACACTGCAATTCCAATATTTTTGTGAAAAGCTCTAATGGGATTAGTAAGTACAAAATTATGTGTAAATATTTTCACTAGCGTTACAAACTTGCTTTTGCATATAGCAAACAATATAACCAAAATAAAGTAAATTGTGTAGGTGTCCTGCTGTAACAAACTAACAATGGTATATTATTCACTCAATAAAACTAGATTCAAACACTATAAACATTTAAAAAAAAACACATTTATAGCTTACAATATCAACAAAGAATTTAAAACCATACTGGGTCTTTCTATTTCTAAAATTCATAAATGAGTAAACTAGGAGAGATACAAGGATATAGATTATGCAAACCATTATTTACAATAAATTCAACAAGTCAGTCCATAGCTCCAACATAAAAAAGCTTCCAACTTTAGTCTACAATAATTCAGTTATTGTCTAAAACATAAAAATAGCCCTTTCCTAGGTTTTCCCAGGTACCAAACAAAGATCAAAGGGCTTTTTCTCACAAACATAGACAGTATTATTATCAAAAGTAAAGAAAACCTAGCAGATCTACAAAATAGAAAAAAACCCTTTCAACAACAAAGATATTTAAGACAAAGTAGTTAAGGAAAAGAATCAAAACATAAAAACAAACTTCACAAACAAAGTTTAGTAAAGGAAGTATTGAAAAGGAAAGAAAATGAAATAAGAATACCTGACTGACTGCTGAGCTGAACGAGGGAGGGAAGGCTCACGGACTCAGTGACTGACTAACTGAGGGAGTGTGTGAGTGAGGGAGGGTCGAGCTGAAGGAGGGAAGGAGGCGTGAGGGAGTGTGGGAGTGAGGGACTGCGTTGAGGGAGAGGGAGGGTCGAAGTGACTGAGCTGAGGGAGGGTCGTTCTTTTTTTTGAGGCGTGAGGCGTGAGGGAGGGAGGAGTGACGGACTGTGCTAATCGGAGTGTTGGACTGAGCTGATCGGAGTGAGGGACTGCAATTGCAAAGTGCAGAAATGAGGGAGAGGGGCTGCGGAGTGCGGATCGGACTGAGGTAGCTGAAGATTGAAGAGTGAAGAAGAAATGAGGGATTAGTTAGGGTTAGATTATAGGTTTATATATATATATATTAGAGTATTTTTGTAATTTTGGCTACTGGGTTTTTAAACGGGTTTTTATATGGATTGGATCTCGGGTTGGGTCTGGGTTTTTTTAATAAAACCCGGACCCGACCTGGACCCGTTTCGGGTTTTTTTTTTTTTAAACCCATACCAGACCCTATTTCTAATCGGATCGGGTAAAACCCAGCCCATTAGGGTCGGGTCGGACCGAGTATCCGCGGGTCAGGCAAAAATTGCCATCCCTACACTAAAATACCCCGAAAGCAAAAAAAAGTCCAAAACGTAAACCTCTGAAACCTCTTAAATGACCAAAATATCCATAAAAGCTCAAAAATGACTAAAATAACCGGAAAATCCCAAAAATACCCCAGAAATGGCTAGAATGAGTTGTCAAATCTTGATACCTCATAAACGGCCAAAATACCCAAACCCTCTAAAATGATTAAAATATAGACCTCGACATTGCTAATATGAGAAAAATGCCATAAAATCCCCTAGAGTGAGCAAAACAACTTGAAACCAACAAAAAATACCTTGAAAATATTGTAAAAATCCTTTATGTAATTTTTACTGGGAAAACAAATTTTTTTGAAAAAAAAATACCCTAGAAATCACTAGACCATTATACTCCCAAAATCAGCAAAATACCTCGAAAACCACAAAATGTCGAAAACATAAATCCCCGAAACCTCTTAAATAACCAAAATACCCTAGAAACGGCTAGAATAAGCAGTCAAATCTTGATACCCCATAAACGGCCAAAATACCAAAACATCTAAAATGATTAAAATATAGACCACGACATTGCTCAAATTAGCAAAATGACCTGAAATCCTCTAGAATGAGCAAAACAACTTGAAACCCACCAAAATACATCCTAAGTCTAAAAAATCGAATGTATTTCGGCTTAGTTTAGGTGTATTTTGGTCATTTTCAGAGGTTTCAAGGGAATTTTGATTATTTTCGGGATTCAATGGTATTTTGGTCATTCGAAAAGTTTTCGGGGTTGTTGAGGTCGTTTTGGGGGCATTTTGATATTTTTGAGGATTTTTGGATATTTTGGACATTCATGGTGCATTCTAGTCATCTTGGCAGTTCTAAGTGGGTCATTTTAGAGATTTTGGTGTATTTATCGGTTTTTTTTTATTTTTTTTTATTTTTGTAATTCTTACTGGTAAAATAAATTTTTTTGAAAAAAAAAAAAAATACCCTAGAGATCACTAGACCATTATACTCCCAAAATCACCAAAATACCCCGAAAACAAAAAAATGCCCAAAACATAAACCCTCCGAAACCTCTTAAATGACAAAAATAGCCATAAAAGCTCTAAAATGACTAAAATAACCTGAAAATCTCAAATATACCCTAGAAACGGCTAGAATGAGCTGTCAAATCTTGATACCTCATAAATGGCCAAAATACCTGAAACATCTAAAATGATTAAAATATAGACCTCGACATTGCTAAAATTAGCAAAATGCCCTAAAATCGTCTGGAATGAGCAAAACAACTTGAAACTCACCAAAATACGCCCAAAGTCTAAAAAATCGAGTGTATTTTGGCTTACTTTAGGTGTATTTTGGTCATTTTCAGAGGTTTCAAGGGAATTTTGCGTATTTTGGGGATTCAACAGTATTTTGTCATTCGAAAAGTTTTCGTGGTTGTTGTGGTCGTTTTGGGGGTGTTTTCATTATTTTCGAGTATTTTTGGATATTTTAGACATTCACGGTGCATTTTAGTCATCTTGGCAGTTCTAAGGGGGTCATTTTAGAGGTTTTAGTGTATTTATCGGTTTTTTGATATTTTTGTAATTCTTACTAGTAAAAATTTTTTATTGAAAAAAAAAAAATACTCTTGAAATCACAAGACCATTATACTCCCAAAATCACCAAAATATCCTGAAAACAACAAAATGTCCAAAACATAAACCCTCCGAACCCTCTTAAATGACCAAAATAGCCTTAAAAGCTCTCAAACGACTAAAATTACCCAAAAACCTCTAAAATAACCAACATACCCCTGAAACGGCTAGAACAAGCAGTCAATTCTCTATACCTCGTAAATGACTAAAGTACCCAAAACATCTAAAATGATTAAAATATACACTTCGACATTGCTAAAATGAGCAAAATGCCCTAGAAGTCACTATATTGGCAATTCTACTCCCAAAATCACCAAGACACCCCAAAAATTACAAAATATCCCCCAACCCCCCCCCCACCCCGGGGAAAACCACTTAATTGACCAAAATAGCCTCAAAAGCTCTAAAGCAGCGAAAACAACCCATAAGCCTAAAAAATGACCAAAGTACAACTGAAATGGCTAGAATGAGCTGTCAAATCTTAATTCCTTGTAAGTGACAAAAATGCCCAAAACATCTAAAATGGATAAAACTATACCCCTCGACATTGCTAATATGTGCAAAATGCCCTAAAATCCTCTAGAGTGAGCAAAACAATGGTGTGTTGGTCATTTTCAGAGGTTTCAGGGGAATTTTGCTTATTTTCAGGATTCAATGGTGTGTTGGTCATTTGAAAAGTTTTCGGGGTTGTTGAGGTCGTTCTAGGGGCATTTTGATTATTTTTGAGGATTTTTGGATATTTTGGACATTCATGGTGCATTTTTTAGTCATTTTGGCAGTTCTAAGGGGGTCATTTTAGAGGTTTCGGTGTATTTATCGGTTTTTTTGATATTTTTGTTATTCTTACTGGTAAAATAATTTTTTTTTGAAAAAAAAAAAAAACCCGAAAATCACTAGACAATGATACCCACAAAATCACCAAAATACCCTGAAAACAAGAAAATGTCCAAAACATAAAACCTCCGAAACCTCTTTAATGACAGAAATAGCCATAAAATCTCTAAAATAACTAATATAACTTGAAAATCTCAAAAATACCCAAAATACCCCAGAAACGGCTAGAATGAGCAGTCAAATCTTGATACCTCATAAACGGCCAAAGTACCCGAAACATCTAAAATGATTAAAATATAGACCTCGACATTGTTAAAATTAGCAAAATGAACTAAAATCATCTGGAATGAGCAAAACAACTTGAAGCCCACCAAAATACACTCGAAGTCTAAAAAATCGAGTGTATTTTGGCTTAATTGGTGTATTTTTGTCATTTTCAGAGGTTTCAAGGGAATTTCCCGTATTTTGGGGATTCAACGGTATTTTGGCCATTTGAAAAGTTTTTGGGGTTGTTGAGGTCGTTTTGGGGGCGTTTTGATTATTTTTGAGGATTTTTGATATTTTAGACATTCGTGGTGCATTTTAGTCATCTTGACAGTTCTAAGAGGGTCATTTTAGAGGTTTCAGTGTATTTATTGGTTTTTTGATATTTTTGTAATTCTTACTAGTAAAATAAATTTTTTTGAAAAAAATAAATACCCTAGAGATCACTAGACCAGCCAAAATCACCAAAATACCCCGAAAACAAAAAAATGTCCAAAACATAAACCCCCCAAATCCTCTTAATGACCAAAATAGCCTTAAAAGCTCTAAAATGACTAAAATAACCCAAAAACCTCTAAAAGAACCAAAATATCCCTAAAACGGCTAGAGTGAGCAGTCAAATCTCTATACCTCATAAACGGCCAAAATACCCCAAACATCTAAAATGATTAATATATACACTTCGACATTTCTAAAATGAGCAAAATGCCCTTGAAATCACTATAATGGCCATTATACTCCCAAAATCACCAAGACACAACAAAAACTACAAAATATCCCCCCCAAAAAACTCCTCCGAAACCTCTTAATTGACTAAAATAGCCTAAAAAGCTCTAAAGCAGCAAAAATAACCCGTAAACCTCAGAAATGACCAAAGTACAACTGAAACGGCTAGAATGACCTATGAAATCTTAATACCTCGTAAATGACAAAAATGCCCAAAACATCTAAAATGATTAAAATATACCCCAAGACATTGCTAATATGAGCAAAATGCCCTAAAATCCTCTAGAGTGAGCAAAACAACTTGAAACCGACAAAAAATACCCTGAAAATACCCAAGAAATCCTTTATGTAATTTTCACAGGTAAAATAAATTTTTTTGAAAAAAAAAATACCCTAGAAATCCCTAAACCATTATAGTCCCAAAATCAGCAAAATACCTCGAAAACCACAAAATGTCCAAAACATAAACCCCTCGAAACCTTTTAAATGACCAAAATAGCCATAAAAGCTCTAAAATGACTAAAATACCCCAAAAACCTCAAAAATAACCAAAATACCCTAGAAACGGCTAGAATGAGCAGTCAAATCTTGATATCTTATAAACGGCCAAAATACCCAAAACATCTAAAACGATTAAAATATAGACCACGACATTGCTCAAATTAGCAAAATGCCCTAAAATCTTCTAGAATGAGCAAAACAACTTGAAACCCACCAAAATACACCCTAAGCCTAAAAAATTGAGTGTATTTTGGCTTAGTTTAGGTGTATTTTGGTAATTTTTCAGAGGTTTCAGGGGAATTTTGCTTATTTTCGGGATTCAATGGTGTTTTGGTCATTTGAAAAGTTTTCGGGGTTGTTGAGGTCGTTCTAGGGGCATTTTGATTATTTTTGAGGATTTTTGGATATTTTGGACATTCATGGTGCATTTTAGTCATTTTAGCAGTTTTAAGGGGGTCATTTGAGAGGTTTCGGTGTATTTATTGGTTTTCTGATATTTTTGTAATTCTTACAGTTAAAATAAATTTTTTTGAGAAAAATAATACCCTAAAATCACTAGACCATTATACTTGCAAAATAACCAAAATACCCCGAAAACAACAAAATGTCCAAAACATTATCCCTCCAAAACCTCTTAAATGACCAAAGTAGCCATAAAATCTCTCAACTGACTAAAATAACCCGAAAATCTCAAAAATACCCAAAATACCCCAGAAACGGCTAGAATGAGCAGTCAAATCTTGATATCTCATAAACGGCCAAAATACCTGAAACATCTAAAATGATTAACGTATAGACCTCGACACTGCTAAAATTAGCAAAATGCCTTAAAATCCTCTGGAATGAGCAAAACAACTTGAAACTCACCAAAATACATCCAAAGTCTAAAAAATCAAGTGTATTTTGGCTTAGTTTAGGTATATTTTCAGAGGTTTCAAGGAAATTTTGCGTATTTTGGGGATTCAACGGTATTTGGTCATTCGAAAAGTTTTCGGGGTTGTTAAGGTCGTTTTGGGGGCGTTTTGATCATTTTTTAGGACTTTTGAATATTTTTGACATTGATGGTGCATTCTAGTCATCCTGGCAGTTCTAAGGGGGTCATTTTAGAGGTTTCAGTGTATTTATCGGTTTTTTGATAATTTTGTAATTCTTACTGGTAGAATAAATTTTTTTGAAAAAAATAAATACCCTAGAGATCACTAGACCATTATACTCCCAAAATCACCAAAATACCCCGAAAACAAAAAAATGTCCAAAACATAAACCCCCCGAATCCTCTTAATGACCAAAATAGCCTTAAAAGCTCTAAAACGACTAAAATAACCCAAAAACCTCTAAAAGAACCAAAATATCCCTAAAACGGCTAGAATGAGCAGTCAAATCTCTATACCTCATAAACGGCCAAAATACCCCAAACATCTAAAATGATTAAAATATACACTTCGACATTTCTAAAATGAGCAAAATGCCCTTGAAATCACTATAATGACCATTATACTCCCAAAATCACCAAGACACCACAAAAACTACAAAATATCCCCCCAAAAAAAACCCCCGAAACCTCTTAATTGACCAAAATAGCCTCAAAAGCTCTAAAGCAGCAAAAATAACCCGTAAACCTCAGAAATGACCAAAGTACAACTGAAACGGCTAGAATGACCTATCAAATCTTAATACCTCGTAAATGACAAAAATGCCCAAAACATCTAAAATGATTAAAATATACCCCAAGACATTGCTAATATGAGCAAAATGCCCTAAAATCCTCTAGAGTGAGCAAAACAACTTGAAACCGACAAAAAATACCCTGAAAATACCCTAGAAATCCTTTATGTAATTTTTACAGGTAAAATAAATTTTTTTGAAAAAAAAAAACCCTAGAAATACCTAAACCATTATACTCCCAAAATCAGCAAAATACCCCGAAAACTACAAAATGTCCAAAACATAAACCCCCCGAAACCTTTTAAATGACCAAAATAGCCATAAAAGCTCTAAAATGACTAAAATAACCCAAAAACCTCAAAAATAACCAAAATACCCTAGAAACGGCTAGAATGAGCAGTCAAATCTTGATACCTTAAAAACGGCCAAAATACCCAAAACATGTAAAACGATTAAAATATAGACCACGACATTGCTCAAATTAGCAAAATGCGTTTTCTAAGGTATTTTTTTTTTCAAAATAATTTATTATACCAGTAAAAATTACAAAAAGGATTTCTAGGGTATTTGCAGGGAATTTTTTGTCGGTTCCAAGTTGTTTTGTTCACTCTAGAAGATTTTAGGGCATTTTGCTCATATTAGCAATGTCGAGGCGTATTTTTTTAATCATTTTAGATGTTTTGGGCATTTTTTGACATTTACGAGGTATTAAGATTTGACGGCTCATTCTAGCCGTTTCAGTTGTACTTTGGTCATTTATGAGGTTTACAAGTTATTTTTGCTGCTTTAGAGCTTTTGAGGCCTTTTTGGTCAATTAAGAGGTTTCCCCAGGGGGGGGGTGTCTTGGTGATTTTGGGAGTATAATGGCCCTTATAGTGATTTCTAGGGCATTTTGCTCATTTTAGCAATGTCGAAGTGTATATTTTAATCATTTTGGATGTTTGGGGTATTTTTGCCGTTTATAAGGAATAGAGATTTGACTGCTCATTCTAGCCGTTTCAAGGGTATTTTGGTTATTTTAGAGGTTTTTGGGTTATTTTAGTCGTTTTAGAGCTTTTAAGGCTATTTTGGTCGTTTAAGAGGGTTCGGGGGGTTTATGTTTTGGACATTTTTTTGTTTTCAGGGTATTTTGGTTATTTTGGGAGTATAATGGTCTAGTGATCTCTAGGGTATTTTTTTTTCAAAAAAATTTATTTTACTAGTAAGAATTACAAAAATATCAAAAAACCGATAAATTCACTGAAACCTCTAAACTGACTCCCTTAGAACTGCCAAGATGATTAAAATGCACCATGAACGTCTAAAATATCAAAAATCCCCAAAAATAATCAGAACGCTCCCAAAATGACCTCAACAACCCTGAAAACTTTTCGAATGACCAAAATACTGTTGAATCCCCAAAATACGGAAAATTCCCTTGAAAGCTCTGAAAATGACCAAAATACACCTAAACTAAGCCAAAATACACTTGATTTTTTAGACTTCGAGTGTATTTTGGTGGGTTTAAAATTGGTTTGCTCATTCTAGAGGATTTTAGGGCACTTTGCTAATTTTAGCAATGTTGAGGTCTATATTTTAATCATTTTAGATGTTTTGGGTATTTTGGCCGTTTATGAGTATCAAGATTTGACTGCTCATTCTAATAATTTCTGGGTTATTTTGGCTATTTTAGGGATTTTCGGGTTATTTTTGTCATTTTAGAGCTTTCATGGCTATTTTGGACATTTAAGAAGTTTCGAGGGGTTTATGTTTTGGACATTTTGTGGTTCTCGGGGTATTTAGCTGATTTTGGGAGTATAATGATTTAGTGATTTCTAGGGTTTTTTTTTATTCAAAAAAATTTATTTTACCAGTAAAAATTACTTAAAGTTTTTCTAGGGTATTTTCGGGGTATTTTTTGTAGGTTTCAAGTTGTTTTGCTCACTCTAGAGGATTTTAGGGCATTTTTCTCATATTAGCAATGTCGAGGGGTACATTTTTAATCATTTTAGATGTTTTGGGCATTTTTGTCATTTATGAGGTATTAAGATTTGATAGCTTATTCTAGCCGTTAGTTGTACTTTGGTCATTTCTGAAGTTTACAGGTTATTTTTGCTGCTTTAGAGCTTTTGAGGCTATTTTGGTCAACTAAGAGGTTTCGTCGGGGGGGGGGGGGGGTTGGGGGATATTTTGTAGTTTTTGTGGTGTCTTGGTGATTTTGGGAGTATAATGGCCATTTTAGTGATTTCAAGGGCATTTTGCTCATTTTAGAAATGTCGAAGTGTATATTTTAATCATTTTAGATATTTGGGGTATTTTGGCCGTTTATGAGGAATACAGATTTGACTGCTCATTCTAGCCGTTTTAGGGGTATTTTGGTAATTTTAGAGGTTTTGGGTTATTTTAATCGTTTTAGAGCATTTAAGGCTATTTTGGTCATTTAAGAGGGTTTGGGGGGTTTATGTTTTTGACATTTTGTTGTTTTCGGGGTATTTTGGTGATTTTCTGAGTATAATGGTCTAGTGACCTCTAGGGGATTTTTTTTTTCAAAAAAATTTATTTTACCAGTAAGAATTACAAAAATATCAAAAAACCGATAAATACACCAAAACCTCTAAAATGACCCCCTTAGAACTGCTAGGATGACTAGAATGCACCATCAATGTCAAAAATATTCAAAAGTCCTCAAAAATGATCAAAATGCCCCCAAAACGACCTTAACAACCCCGAAAACTTTTCGAATGACCAAATACCGTTGAATCCCCAAAATACGCAAAATTTCCTTGAAACCTCTGAAAATATACCTAAACTAAGCCAAAATACACTTGATTTTTTAGACTTTGGATGTATTTTGGTGAGTTTCAAGTTGTTTTGCTCATTCCAGAGGATTTTAAGGCATTTTGCTAATTTTAGTAGTGTTGAGGTCTATACGTTAATCATTTTAGATGTTTCAGGTATTTTGGCCGTTTATGAGGTATCAAGATTTGACTGCTCATTCTAGCCGTTTCTGGGGTATTTTGGGTATTTTTGAGATTTTCAGGTTATTTTAGTCATTTGAGAGATTTTATGGCTACTTTGGTCATTTAAGAGGTTTTGGAGGGATAATGTTTTGGACATTTTGTTGTTTTCGGGGTATTTTGGTGATTTTGCGAGTATGGTCTAGTGATTTTAGGGTATTATTTTTCTCAAAAAAATTTATTTTAACTGTAAGAATTACAAAAATATCAGAAAACCAATAAATACACTGAAACCTCTCAAATGACCCCCTTAAAATTGTCAAAATGACTAAAAAGCACCATGAATGTCCAAAATATCCAAAAATCCTCAAAAATAATCAAAACGCCCCTTGAATGACCTCAACAACCCCGAAAACTTTTCAAATGACCAAAACACCATTGAATCCCGAAAATAAGTAAAATTCCCCTGAAACCTCTGAAAATGACCAAAATACACCTAAACTAAGCCAAAATACACTCAATTTTTTAGACTTAGGGTGTATTTTGATGGGTTTCAAGTTGTTTTGCTCATTCTTTATACTCCAAAAATCAGCAAAATACCTCGAAAACCACAAAATTTCCAAAACATTAACCCCCCGAAACCTCTTAAATGACCAAAATAGCCATAAAAGCTCTAAAATGACTAAAATAACCCGAAAACCTTAAAAATAACTAAAATACCCTAGAAACGGCTAGAATGAGCAGTCAAATCTTGATACCTCATAAACGGCCAAAATACCCAAAACATCTAAAATGATTAGAATATAGACCTCGACATTGATAAAATTAGCAAAATGCCCTAAAATCCTCTAGAATGAGCAAAACAACTTGAAACCCACCAAAATACACCCAAAGTCTAAAACATCATGTGTATTTTGGCTTAGTTTATGTGTATTTTGGTCATTTTCAGAAGTTTCAAGGGAATTTCACTTATTTTGGGGATTCAATGGTATTTCGGTCATTCGAAAAGTTTTCGGGGTTGTTGAGGTTGTTTTGGCAGCGTTTTGATTATTTTTGAGGATTTGTTTTTTATATTTTGAACATTCATGGTGCATTTTAGTCATTTTGGCAGTTCTAAGGGGGTCATTTTAGAGGTTTCGTTGTATTTATCTGTTTTTTGATATTTTTGTAATTTTTACTGGTAAAATAAATTTTTTTGAAAAAAAAAAAAAAAAAAAACCCTAGAAATCACTAGACCATTATACTCCAAAAATCACCAAAATACCTTGAAAACAACAAAATGTCCAAAACATAAACCCCCTGAACCCTCTTAAATGACCAAAATAGCCATAAAAGCTCTAAAACGACTAGAATAACCCAAAAACCTCTAAAATAACCAAAATACCCCTGAAACGGCTAGAATGAGCAGTCAAATCTCTATACCTCATAAACGGCGAAAATACCCCAAATATCTAAAATGATTAAAATATACACTTCGACATTGCTAAAATGAGCAAAATGCCCTAGAAATCACTATAATGGCCATTATACTCCCAAAATCACCAAGACTCCCCAAGAACCACAAAATATCCCCCAAACCCCCCCCCCCCCCCCCAAAACCTCTTAATTGACCAAAATAGCCACGAAAGCTCTAAAGTGTCGAAAATAACCTGAAAATCTCAGAAATTTCTGAAATACGACTAAAATGACTAGAATGAGTGATGCAAACCTCGATCGACACGCTTTGAGACCCAACAAACAGTATTTGAATAATTGCCCAACAGCTTAAATTCAGATTTTGATGGAACCATGACCCAACATTTATAAGTGAAACGCAAACCAAAGGTATAAGTAACAGACCTTGACCCAATGATTATAATGGAATCATGAACTGAAGGTATCAAGTTTGAACGCCACAAGGAAGAATCCCTGATAAGTTCACAGTTCTTCCAGAACCAAAAGAAGAGCAAAACCTCACATTTTCTGATTTTTATACAATGAGTGCATGCTACTTATAAGGCATGACTAAAAATAGAAAATATGAAAACCGCACTAAATAATAAAACCCTAAATAAAAGTTGATTTGGTCTGAAATTAGCAGATCCAAAATAGGAAAATAGCTAAAAAATCATTCTAAATAATAAAAGCCTAAATTTAAGGTAGATCTGGTCTAAAATAATAAGCTCCAGAATAGGAAAAATGACTATCAACTAATATGGGGCTCGAAAGTCAATCATCCATTAATCCACGCCATAAATCATGCCCAATCAAAGCAGATCAACCCCTAATAGCTTGGATTAAATTTATTACACCTTCATCTTCCTTTGGGCCTAGCTTGGAATGTCTTGTGTTAGAATCAACCCAAATCTCTTGAATCAGCCCATTAAGTGCTTCTTTGATCTTCTTGGATCTTGCTCTAGTAATAGGCCCAACTAGAACATGCAATGGATCCTTGAATGCTTGTTGATTCTCATCAATTAGCGGTCAAATCTTAATACCTCGTAAATGACCAAAATGCCCCAAACATCTAAAATGATTAAAAAAATACCCCTTGACATTGCTCATATCAGCAAAATGCCCTAAAATCCTATAGAATGAGCAAAACAACTTGAAACCGACCAAAATAATCCCAAAGTCTAAAACGTCTAGTGTATTTTGGCTTAATTTATGGGTATTTTGGTCATTTTCTGAGGTTTTGAGAGGATTTTGCTTATTTTTGAGGTTTCAACTGTATTTTAATCATTTCAAAAGTTTTGGGGGTTGTTGTCATACTTTTAGGGGCATTTTTGATCATTTTCTAGGGATTAGGATATTTTGGACATTCGTGGTACATTTTAGTTATTTTGGCAGTTCTATGACGGGTAATTTTAGAGGTTTTGGTGTATTTATCAGTTTTTTGATATTTTCGTAATTCTTACGGATAAAATAATTTTTTTTGACAAAAAAAATACCCTAGAAATCACTGGACTATTATACTCCCAAAATCACCAAAATACCACGAAAACCACAAAAATGTCAAAAACATAAACCCCCCGAAACCTCTTAAATGACCGAAATAGCCATAAAAGCTCTAAAACGACAAAAATAACCCGAAAACCTCTAAAACAACCAAAATACCCTTGAAACAGCTAGAATGAGCAGTCAAATCTCGATACCCCATAAACAGCCTAAATACCCTAAACATCTAAAATGGTTAAAATATGCACTTCGACATTGCTAAAATGAGCAAAATACTCTAAAATCCCTTAGAATGAACAATGCAACTTGAAATCGACCAAAATACCCGCAAAGTCTAAAATGTCGAGTGTATTCTGGCTTAGTTTATGGGTATTTTGGTCATTTTCAGAGGTTTCAAGAGGATTTTTCTTTTTTTTTTGAGGTTTCAATGTTATTTTGATAATTTCCAAAGTTTTCACCTTTTAGGGGCATTTTTGGTCATTTTCTTGGGTTTAAGGATATTTTGGACATTCGTGGTGTATTTTAGTCATTTTGGCAGTTCTAAGGAGGTCATTTTTGAGATTTTCATGTACTTATCGGATTTTGATATTTTGGTAAATCTTACGGATAAAATAAAATTTTTTGAACAAAAAAATACCCTAGAAATTACTAGAATGACCACTATACTCCCTGAATCACAAAAATACCCCCAAAACCAAAAAATGTCCATAACACAAACCCCCCCGAAACCTCTTAATTGACCAAAATAGCCTTAAAAGCTCTAAAACGACTAAAATAACCCGAAAACCTCTAAAATAACCAATATACCCTTAAAACGGCTAGAATGAGTAGTCAAATCATGATACCTCATAAACGGCCAAAATACCCCAAACATCTAAAATGATTAAAATACACATTTCGACATTGCTAAAATGTGCAAAATGTCCTAAAATCCATTAGAAAGAACAATGCAACTTGAAACTGACCAAAATACACCCAAAGTCTAAAAAATCGAGTGTATTTTGGCTTAGTTTAGGGGTATTTGGTAATTTTTAGATGTTTCAAAGGTATTTTGCTTATTTTCGGGATTCAATCGTATTTTAGTCATTTTAAAAGTTTTCGAGGTTGTTGTCATCGTTTTGATCATTTTCTAGGATTTTGGGATATTTTGGACAATTGCGGTGCATTTTAGTCATTTTGGCAGTTCTAAGGGGGTCGTTTTAGAGGTTTTGGTATATTTTTTGGTTTTTTGATATTTTTCTAATTCCTATTGGTAAAATAAATTTTTTTGAAAAAAAAAATACCGTAGAAGTAACTATATTGGATATTATACTCCAAAAATCACCAAAATATCCCTAAAACCACAAAATATCCCCAAACCCCCCCCCCCCCCCCCGGAAACCTCTTAATTGACCAAAATAGCCTCAAAAGCTCTAAAACGTTGAAAATAAACTGAAAACCTAAAAAATGACCAAAATACCCCCGAAACGACTAGAATGAGCTATCAAATCTTAATACCTCGTAAATGACCAAAATACCCTAAACATCTAAAATAATTAAAAAATATCCCTTGGCATTGCTAATACAAGGAAAATGCCCTAAAATCCTCTAAAATGAGCAAAACAACTTGAAACCGACCAAAATACCCCAAAAGTCTAAAAAGTTAAGTGTATTTTGGTTTAGTTTATGGGTATTTTGGTCATTTTCAGAGATTTCGAGAGGATTTTGCATATTTTTGAGGTTTCAATGGAATTTTTTTCATTTCAAAAGTTTTCAGTGTTGTTGTCATCCTTTTGGGGGCATTTTTGGTCATTTTCTAGGGTTTTAGGATATTTTGGATATTCGTGGTGCATTTTAGTCATTTTTGCAGTTTCTAGGGGGGCCATTTCAAAGGTTTTCATGTATTTATCGTATTTTGATATTTTGGTAATTCTTACAGGTAAAATAATTTTTTTTGACAAAAAAATACTCTAGAAATTACTAGAATGGCCATTATACTCGCAAAGTTACCAAAATACCACCAAAACCACAAAATGTCCCAAAAAAACCCCCCCGAAACCTCTTAATTCATCAAAATAGCCTAAATGCTCTAAAACGACTAAAATATCCCAAAATCCCTAAAATGACCAAAATACCTCTGAAATGGTTAGAATGAGCAATCAAATGTTGATACCTCTTAAACGGCCAAAATACCAAAAACATCTAAAATGATTAAAATATACACCTCGACATTGCTAAAATGAGCAAAATGCCCTAAATTCCTCTAGAATAGGCAAAACAACCTAAAACCTAGCAAAATACCCCCAAAGTATAAATAAATAAATAAATAAATAAATAAATCGAGTATATTTTGGCATAGTTTATGGGTATTTTGGTCATTTTCAGAGGTTTCAAGGGTATTTTGCTTATTTTGGGGATTCAATGGTATTTCGGTCATTTTAAAAGTTTTCAGGGTTGTTGAGGTCATTTTGGGGGCGTTTTGATCATTTTCTAGGATTTTTGGATATTTTGGACGTTCATGATGCATTTTAGTCATTTTGGTAGTTTTAAGGGGGTCATTTTAGAGGTTTTGGTGTATTTATCAGTTTTTGATAATTTTGTATTTCTTATTGGTAAAATAATTTAAAAAAAAAAAAAAATACCCTAGAAATCACTAAGATGGCCATTATACTCCCAAAATCACCAAAATACCCCAAAACCCACAAAATATCCCAAAACAAAAACATCCCTGATGAGAATCAACAAGCATTCAAGGATCCATTGCATGTTCCAGTTGGGCCTATTACTAGAGCAAGATCCAAGAAGATCAAAGAATCACTTAATGGGCTGATTCAAGAGATTTGGGCTGATTCTAACACAGGACATTCCAAACTTGGTCCAAAGGAAGATGAAAGTGTAATAAATTTAATCCAAGCTATTAAGGGCTGATCTGTTTTGATTGGGCGTGATTTATGGCATGGATTAATGGTTGATTGACTTTCCAGCCCATATTAGTTAATAGCCATATTTCCTATTCTAGAACTTATTATTTTAGACCAAATTTACCTTAATTTTAGGCTTTTATTATTTAGAACGGTTTTTAGCTATTTTCTTATTTTGTATTAACTAATTTCAGACCAAATCAACTTTTGTATAGGCTTTTATTATTTAGTACGTTTTTTATATTTTCTATTTTTAGTCATGTCTTATAAGTAGCATGCACTCATTGTAATAGGGAGTTTATTGAATAAAAATCAGAAAAGGTGAGGCTTTGCTCTTCTTTTGGCTCTTTAAGAACTGTGAACTTATCAAGGATTCTTCAAACTTTATACCTTTGGTTCATGATTCCATTATAATCATTGGGTCAAGGTCTGTTACTTATACCTTTGGTTCGCGTTTCACTTATAAACGTTGGGTCAGGATTCCATCAAAATTTAAATTTTAGCTTTCTTGGGCAGTTATTCCAATACTGTTTGTTGGGTCTCAAAGCGTGTTGATTGAGGTTTGCATCAACTCTGAAACCTCTTAATTGACTAAAAATAGCCTCAAAAGCTCTTAAGCGTCATAAATAACCTAAAAACCTAAAAAATGACCAAAATACCCCTGAAACGACTAGAATGAGCTGTCAAATCTTAATACCTTGCAAATTTCCAAAGAGCCCCAAACATCTAAAATGATTAGAAAAATACCCCTCGACGTTGCTAATATGAACAAAATGCCCTTAGATCCTCTAGAATGAGCAAAACAACTTGAAATCGACCAAAATACTCCTATACTCCTAAAGTCTATAAAGACAAGTGTATTTTGGCTTAGTTTATCGGTATTTTGGTCATTTTCAAAGGTTTTGCGAGGATTTTGCTTATTTTTTAGGTTTCAATGGTATTTGGTCATTTCAAAAGTTTTGATATTTTGGTAATTCTTATGGGTAAAATAAATTTTTTTTGGTCAAAAAAATACCTTAAAAATTACTGAAATGGCCATTGTACTCCCTAAGTCACCAAAATACCCCTAAAACCACAAAATGTAAAAAAAAAAAAAAAAAAAAAAAAAACCCCGAAAACTCCTAATTCACCAAAATTGCCTAAAATGCTCTAAAACGACTAAAATAACCAAAAAACCTCTAAAATGACCAAAATATCCTTGAAACAGCTAGAATTATCAATCAAATCTCAATAACTCGTAAATGGACAAAATACCAAAAACATTTAAAATGATTAAAATATACACCTCGACATTGCTAAAATGGGCAAAATGCCCAAAACTCCTTTAGATTGAGCAAAACAACTTGAGACTGACCAAAGTACCCCAAACTCCAAAGATTTGAGTGTATTTCGGCCTAGTTTAGGGGTGTTTTGGTCATTTTCAAAGGTTTCGAGAGTATTTTGGGAAATTTAAAATTTTTCGGGGTTGTCATCATTTTGGGGGCATTTTGGTCATTTTTTGGGGTTTTGGGATATTTTGGACATCTGTGGTGCATTTTATTTATTTTGGCGTTCTAAGGAGATCTTAGAGGTTTTGGAGTATTTATCGATTTTTTGTTATTTTCGTAATTCTTACGGGTAAAATAATTTTTTTTGATAAAAAAAAAACCCTAGAAATCACTAGAATGGCTATTATACTCCCAAAATCACCAAAATACCCCGAAAACCACAAAATGTGCAAAACATAAACCCCCCGAAACCTCTTAAATGACCAAAATATCCTCAAAAGCTCTAAAACAACAAAAATAACCCGAAAACCTCTAAAATAACCAAAATACCCATGAAATGGCAAGAATAAGCAGTCAAATCTCAATACCTCGTAAACAGCCAAAATACCCCAAACATCTAAAATGATTAAAATATACACCTCGACAATGCTAAAAAGAGCAAAATGCCCTAAAATCCTCTAGAATGAGCAAAACAATTTGAAACCGGCCAAAATACCTCCAAAGTCTAAAAAATCGTATGCATTTTGGCTTTGTTTAGGGGTATTTTTGTCATTTTCAAAGGTTTCAAGGGCATTTTGCTTATTTTGGGGATTCAATGGTATTTTGTCCATTTTAAAAGTTTCCAGGAGTATTGTCATCGTCTTGGGGATATTTTAGTCATTTTCTAGTGTTTTGGGATATTTTGGACATTCGTGGCGCATTTTGGTCATTTTGGCATCTCTAAGGGGGTCATTTTACGGGTTTTCGTTTTTATTTTTCGATTTTTTAATATTTTGGTAATTCTTACGGGTAAAATAAAATTTTTTGACAAAAAAATACCCTAGAAATTATTAAAATTGCCATTATACTCTTAAAATCACCAAAATACCCCAAAAAAACACAAAATATCCCAAAAAATACCCCTCGACATTGCTAAAATGAGCAAAATGTCCTGAAATCCTCGACAATGAGCAAAGCAACTTGAAATTGACCAAAATACCCCCCAAAGTCTCAAGAATCAAGTGTATTTTGGCTTAGATTACGGGTATGTCTTTTTCAAAGGTCTAGAGAGTATTTTGCTTATTTTTGAGGTTTCAATGGTATTTTGGTCATTTTAAAAGTTTTTGTGTTGTTGTAATCGTTTTGGGGGCGTTTTTGTCATTTTCTTGGATTTTGGGATATTTTGAACATTCGTGATGCATTTTAGTCATTTTGGCAGTTTTAAGGAGGTCATTTTAGAGGTTTTGACAAGTAAAATAATTAAAAAAAAAAAAAAAAAACTCTAAAAATGACTATAATGGCCATTATGCTCCCAAAATCACCAAAATACACCCAAAACCACAAAATATCCCAAACCCCCCCCCCTTCCCCCCGGGAAACTTCTTAATTGACCGAAATAGCCTCAAAACCTCTAAAATGACGAAAATAACCCGAAAACCTCTAAAATGACCAAATACCCCTGAAACGGCTAGAAAGATCTGTTAAATCTCAATACCTCGTAAGTGATCAAAATTTCCCAAACATCTAAAATGATTAAAATAATATGAGCAAAATACCCAAAATCATCTAGAATAAGCAAAACAATTTGAAACCGACCAAAATACCCCCAAAGTGTGAAGAATCGAGTGTATTTTGGTCTATTTTAGGGGTGTTTTAGTCATTTTCAGAGGTTTCGAGAGTATTTTGCTTATTTTTGAGGTTTCAATGGTATTTTGATCAATTTAAAAGTTTTTGGGGTTGTCGTCATTTTGGGGACGTTTTGGTCTTTTTCAGGGGTTTCGGGATATTTTGGACATTCGTGGTGCATTTTAGTCATTTTGGCAGTTCTAAGTGGGTCATTTTAGAAATTTTGGTGTATTTATCGGTTTTTTTGTTATTTTAGGAATTCTTAGGGGTAAAATAATTTTTTTTGACAAAAAAAAAAACCCTAAAAATCACTAGAATGGCCATTAGACTCCCAAAATCACCAAAATACCTCGAAAACCACAAAATGTCCAAAACGTAAACCCCCTTAAAATCTCTTAATTGACCAAAATAGCCTTAAAAGCTCTAAAATGACGAAAATAACCTGAAACCTCTAAAATAACCAAAATACCCTGAAACGGCTAGAATGAGCAGTCAACTCTCGATGTCTCGTAAACGGGCAAAATACCCTAAATATAAAAAGTGATTAAAATATACACCTCGACATTGCTAAAATGAGCAAAATGCCCTAAAATCCTTTAGAATGAACAAAGCAACTTGAAACTGACCAAAATACCCCAAAAGTCTAAAAAGTTGAGTGTATTTTGGCTTAGTTTATGGGTATTTTGGTCATTTTCAGGGGTTTCGAGGGGATTTTGTTTATTTTTGAGGTTTCAATGGTTTTTGGTCGTTTCAAAAGTTTTCGGGGTTTTTGTTGTCCCTTTAGGGGCATTTTTGGTTATTTTCTATGGTTTTAGGATATTTTGGACATTCGTGGTGCATTTTAGTCATTTTGGCAGTTCTAAGGGGGTCATTTTAGAGGTTTTCTTGTATTTATCGGATTTTGATATTTTGGTAATTCTTACGGGTAAAATAAATTTTTTTTGACAAAAAAAAATACCCTAAAAATTACAAGAATGGCCATTGTACTCCCAAAATCACCAAAACCACAAAATGTCCAAAAAAAAAACCCCCGAAACCTCTTAATTCACCAATATTGCTAAAATGCTCTAAAATGACTAAAATAACCCAAAAACCTCTAAAAATGACCAAAATACCCCTGAAACAACTAGAATGAGCAATCAAATCTCGATACCTTGTAAATGGCGAAAATACCGAAAACATCTAAAATGATTAAAATATACATCTCGGCATTGCTACAATGAGCAAAATGCCCTAAAATCCTTTAGAATGAACAAAACAACTTGAAACCCACCAAAATACCCCCAAAGTCTAAAAGATCGAGTGTATTTTGGCTTAGTTTAGGGGTATTTTGGTCATTTTCAAAGATTTATGGGTATTTTGCTTATTTTGGGGATTCAATGGTATTTTGGTCATTTTAAAAGTTACTGGGAATGTTGTCGGTGTTCTAGTTATTTTCTAGGGTTTTGGGATATTTTGGACATTCGTAGTGCATTTTAGTCATTTTAGCAATCAGCAAAGCCTCCACTTTGCTCTTCTTTTGGTTCTTCAAGAACTGTGAACTTATCAGAGATTCTTCCTTGTGGCGTTCAAACTTTATACCTTTCGTTCGTGATTCAATTATAATCATTGGGTCAAGGTTTGTTACTTATACTTTTGGTTCGCGTTTCACTTATAAACATTGAGTCAGGGTTCAATCAAAATTTGAATTTTAGCTTTCTTAGGCAATTATTCCAATATTATTTGTTGGACTGCGTGTCGATTGAGGTTTGCATCATTTGGTATCAGAGCACAGGTTCTAAAATCAGTTTTCTATCCATTTATCTTTTGTTTCTTGTTATCATCCTATCTTGTTCCTTTTGTGTTTGTTATTCCTCGTTCTTATTTTGTGAAGTGCACTAGGTTAAAATCGTGCACCTTGCTATCAAAAAAAAAAAAAAAAAAAAAAAAAAAAAAAAGAAAAAAAAAAAAGAAGAGACTTCAGAAAAGAAATTGAAAATAGAAATATATATATATATATATATAAATATATTGTTTGTAGTTTCAATTCTCTCAGACCAAAATATTATTTTCTTTTGTCCTCTTCCTTTGATTTAATGTTTCTGTCATATTTACTTGTCATTGGTATTAGTTTAAATACTACAAGTTGAATTTCTTGATCAAGTTTATTAGTTTAAGCAGAACCGAAAAGGGGGGAAACTACGAGTGGAAAAAGGCAAGA
>CM068730.1:7220653-7248153 GCA_035136125.1 Quercus rubra | reverse complement strand
CTGAGAAAGAAACAAAAAAATTTCGTTTTGAGTTCCGTTCCTACCCAATCCGGTTTAGAGCATCCCCAAAAAAATTAAAAAAAAAAAAACATCATTCTCAATTTATTTATAGACAAATCAGGCTGGGACAGGCCAAAAAAGAGATTAAAAAAATTTTGTTCTGAGTTCCGTTGCTACCCAACCCGGGCTAGAGCATTCCCAAAAAAATTCAAAAAACTAAAAAAACACATCATTCTTGCTTTAGTTCTAGCCAAACTAGGCTAGTTCAGGCCAAAAAAGAGATAAAAAAAATTTGTTCTGAGTTCTGTTCTTACCCTACCCGGGCTAAAGCATTCCCAAAAAATTAGTATAAAAATTCAAAATTTTTTTAAAATGTCATTTTGGCTTTATTTCTATCCAAACCGGGCTTGGATAGGACAAGAAATAGACAAAAAAAAATTTCGTTCTGAGTTCCGTTCCTACCCGAACCGAGTTAGAGCATTCCCAAAAAAATAGTATAACAATTCAAAAAATTAAAAAATATCATTCGGACTTTATTTCAAGCCAAGTTGGGCCAGGACAGGCCGAGAAAGAGACCAAAAAGTTTTCGTTCTGAGTTCTATTCCTACTTGACCCAGGTTAGAGCATTCTCAAAAAAATAGCAAAAAAATTCAAAAAATTAGAAAACATCATTCTCGCTTTATTTCTAGCAAAACTGGGCCAGGACAGGCCAAAAAAGAGATTAAAAAAAAAAATTTCATTCTGAGTTTCATTCCTACCCGACTCGAGCTAGAGCATTCCCAAAAAAATAGTATATAAATTCAAAAAATTAAAAAGCATCATTCTGCCTTTATTTCTAGCCAAATGAGGCTAGGATAGGCTGAGAAAGAGAAAAAAAAAAAATCATTTCGAGTTCCGTTCCTACCTAACCTGGGCTAGAGCATTCCTAAAAAAAATAGTATAAAAATTCAAAAAATTAAAAAATATCATTCTAGCTTTATTTCTTGTAAAGTTGAACTTCCAGAATTTCTTTTAAGTTAAGAGCAGAGGGGTCTTGAATTTTGATTTTAATTCTGTATTTATAAAGGTGTTATGCTTAAAAAACAAGCTAGGGTTGCTTAGAAAATCGGCAGGGCCAATTAGGTTGAATTTTATCCCTAAAAAATCAAATCTGGTGTGATTTTGCCTGATTTGAAAGTTTCTGGGCCAGGATTGTGGAAGTGTTGATCAGCGCTTGCCATGTACCAATCGACACTCTTGAGTGTTGGGCTCATTCTCCTCTTTTGGTTCGATTTGGACTCTTTTTTTAGGGGTTTTCTGAGTCAGGAATTGCACTTGGACGTATTTTAAACTTGTATTCCAAAATAAATCCATCTTAATTTGATAATCAGGTCTTTAAAATAATAATTATCTAAAAGATAATTATTTAAAAAAAAAAAAAAACTCAATTATCCACAACTCCCTTATTATCTAATTATCCATTTTATTCCTGTGCAACCAAGCTTATTTTCGATCAAATCCATCAGCTAATCACATAAATTACTTAATTAATTTTAATTTTTGACCAATCAAAATTAATTTCAATTAATCACACGTTATCAGCTTCACTCACATAAAATGCATGCAGACTATGAAAACTTGATCTTGTGATATCTTTCAATCCAACAGTCCGATTTGGGAATCGGGCATATCGTCGTGATTCTTAAAGTCTCAAGATCATTTTTACGACATGTGATGAATGTTTTAATGCATGAAATGCAGTTATGATTTTTGGGTATTTAGAGTGATCATTTTAGTTGTCTTCCAAAATTAAATTATAGGTGCAAAATTGAGTGTTTACATACAATCACTCTATAAACAAGTTATTAGATTGCTGATTTTTTAAACAATATCTACCATTTGCTTGTCTAGTCCAGGACAACTAAGATCTTCCGTTCTATGTGTGTGGGAGCTGCTCAAACAAAGAAGAGTCAACAACTTCTATTAGCGCCGGACCTCACCACTTTAAAAACAAATGATGAAGAACTAAATAATAATAATAATAATTGTGGGGAGCTAAGAGTGCATTGTTAGGCCAAGTCTGAGGAATATGAAGACCCAACCAAGAATCAGCTTGATCCAAGTGAAAGGCTGGATAGCCCAAAGACCTTCTTCAAATAAGGACTACACGAGGAGGGTGAGATGAAAACCACACAAAACCTAAATGTGGGAGTTGAGGAAGGCAATAGTGACCAGTGTGGAAAAGGTGGAAGGAAAGCTTCCTAGAGAAGCATTCATCATCTCTACATTGAATGCACTGCACCAACCATGCTAGCCACATTAATGGCTGGATGACACCTGAACAGTGCTAACACAGCATATAGTCTACCTAACATGGCCTCAAAAGGAAGGATAGGACAAGTATCTTGGAGGGGGATCAACGATCCTCCATGTGGAGGGTTAGGATTGGAGCAGGATCACTATAAAAGGAGGAGATTCCTAGTAAATAGGGATCGAAACCCATTTATCTTTGTAAGAATAAACATTTACCTATGTAACCCATCAAGTGTAAAAGGCTCCTTAGCCATTCCAAGGAAAGATAAATTTAACTTTTTATCCTTAATCAACTTGATTAAACCTAATCTTGCTGCCTTCATTTTTCTCTTTGATACAATTTATCATTTAGGAGTTGAAGTGTTGGTCCGCATACCTATCTCTACAAATTGATTGTAGTGGGCCTTGATCCAAGCCCAATCCTATATTGGGCCTCGAATTTTAACCCCATACAATAATAATAACAAAAACAAACATGTATACTTTAATTTCTTAAAATGATGGCAGTGGCACAAGTGGACAACTATATAATTTGTGTAATTTTCCTTCCTAATATACTATTATATGAATAATACGATACATGAAATTACTCCATGATTCAACTCTGAAATTACTCCATGATTCAGCACTATGTAATCGGCTTTTGTCATTTCCCCTTTCAAACTGTACATTTTGGGTCGGAGAACATAAATGTTATGTCTAAAATAATTTAACAACATATCTTAGGTGGCAAGTTATTATTAACTATTATTGATGAGCAAAAAATTGATTTCAGTGGTGAGCTCAGATTTAAACCACAAACAACTTACCGTATAGAGTTTATTGTTATTAAATTATTATGAAAATATTGTGAAGATAGAATTTCCGTGCATAGAATCATTAGCTTCCATAAAGCTTGCCATATTCTTTTGTTAAATCATTCCTATTTGACCCATTGCTTTGTGTCAGGATCGTGTATACTAGCTTAGCTTGATATGTCTCTTGTTTATTGTGGGATCAAATGATCTTATCTAGAAAACCCAACTTGGAATGCGAGATTTGTGCCAAAGCGGGTCATTTAGATTAATTTCCCATGCTTACCTTATGCTAGGTTTTTTTTTTTTTTTTTTTTTTTTTTTTTTTTTTTTTTTTTTTTTTTACATCACAACCTAATGATTTTTGTCACGCAACAACTCTTCATTAGTAAAATATTATCCTTTTTGAGAGTGACACATTGTCTCATCCCTCAAGGTTTTAAAAGCCCTCGTACTATAGTTAAGAGTCCAAAGCCCCCCATATAAGGCTTAAGACCTCTCCCTACCTAGAAAATGTAGAACTCAGTCAAGATTTGGTTTTCCCTCACCTCACTCAAGATGCCTTTTGGCCTTTTGGATCCCCACAATCTACTCTTAAAAGGGCCACATGTGACCGTGAGACCTACCCACCAACCCGTCTCTTAGAAGTTGCTCTAATATCACTCCGTCAAGCCCAAATCTTGGCAAGAGGTTTCAACTGTTGGTTTTGCAGTGTGAGAATCATCTCTATAATCGTCCTACTTTTTCCAAAATCTTCAAACATTCTCTTTTAAGAAATGTTACTTGATCTATAAAACAATTTTGCAGTTAAAATTGAATTCTGTATGTGAGGCACTGTGGTCAGAT
This sequence comes from Quercus rubra, assembly GCA_035136125.1. Classification (NCBI taxonomy): domain Eukaryota; kingdom Viridiplantae; phylum Streptophyta; class Magnoliopsida; order Fagales; family Fagaceae; genus Quercus; species Quercus rubra. The sequence continues at coordinate 7,244,221 of CM068730.1, read as the reverse complement.
TGAGGTGGAAGAGAAAGAAAGTGTAGATAGACCTAGAGAGTGCTAAGGAATTAAATTGGTCCAAAACTTTGAGAGGATGCTAAGTGCTAATGTTCACAATCAAAGTTAGCAGCCATGTGGGGTAAGGTTCCCCACATATACATGGGAACACGCACACACAAAATGAGCCCATTGCCATTAGTCTTCATCTTTCTGACCCAGACCTGTATCTGTAACAAAACATATATAATACTATTGATTCGCAGGTGATTAACATGCAACAAATAGTAAGCTGTCGTTGCCAAATAGAGATTTCTATTTAGTAGTCAAATACAGGTATATGTTTTGGGCCGTAATCAAACAAATTTTAAGGAATGATGAATTATACAATACGCTTTTCAACCACCAAGCAAATCAAGAGTGCAATTATTATACAATTGCCCAACTGAAAAGCTTCAAGAACACATTGCCTTCTCCAGTATTTCCTGCAATTGACCGTTCTTGTATGCCTCTGCAGCAAATATATATTTTATTAAAAGAATTTCACAACTACTCACAAATTAACAAACATACAGTATCTGTTAATATTAAAGAGATCTATAAATTGTATAAAGGCAGACATGTTTAAAGTTTTACTTGAACTTTTAGGGCCAAATTATTTTTAAAAATTGCTCATACTGGAACTGTGAATAGCATCACATGTATAGGGTAAAAACTTTGCGTTTATTTTTTAATAGTACAAGTGTGTGCACGTGTATTATATATTACTTAGCTGCTGCTGCTGCTAAAGCTATTCCAAGTATAAACTGCCTGAAAAGTGGAAGGAAGAAAAAAATTGCACTGAGAACAGAGTTGGAACCAAACAAAGACTCGAAGAGGTTTGACCGAACCAATCTAATGATGACAAGGCTAGGCATCCTGAAGGACATGGAAACCACAGCCACCTACAGAAACTCTTATGCCAAATTAACTATAACCTTCATTTCACTCCTGACATCAGCACATAGAATCTAGGTCTACGCACAACAAAACTCAGCTGATATATCTGTAAGAGAAGACTGGACATTCATTCCTTGATAGCTTTGATAGACATCACCGAAGTGCCATCACTAGCAACTATTCAACTCCAAGCTTTGGTAATTTGATGGCATTCATCCATTTCAGAACAAAAATTGATCCATGCAGGTTTCTAAGCCAACAACCTGAACCAAGGATGTGAGGTCACAAACATTGCTTGTTTTCTATTTCTAGGGATATTCCAAAATTTGGAATATGGTTTAAAACTTTATTACATTTTATTTGGATGAAGCAATTTCCTATGCAAACCTGTCGATTCAGTAATGGGCCACTTTCTGTCCTGCCTGTTTGACCACCCACATTGTTTTTTTAGCATATGACACATAAGACATAATTCAGCTCTATTTTTTATTGTTAAATTACACATGCACCAAGTGGGTGTTGAACCCACAACCTCACCCTCCCTGCATGCTTGTGGAAGACGGAAATGCCATTTAAAATCAAAGCTCATTGACACCCGTAATCCAGCTCTATCATACGATATTTTTTGTACATTGCACTGAGCCTACAATAGCACATCAATTTTTTTTTTTTTTTAATATTTATTTTTTTTGATAATTCAATTGTTACAAGAAGTAGTGGGGTTCTTCATTTTTAACATCAAGCAATTATGTCACCAAAAAAAAAAGGGGGGGCGTTCATTTTAGACAAGATAAATATGACTCATCAGTATTAATAAAAAAAAAAAAAAATGGGGGCATAACCTCACTCAACCAATGAGCTCTAGCTTAACTAGCACATCATCCTCTTGTAAGTGGCTGGTGAAGAGTGAGAAGGGTTCAAGTCCAACAGAGATGACCAAGGTTCAAATCTCCCCCCACCACCCCCCACCCCCCCTAAATATCAAATTATCAAAAAATTGTCTACAATTGACTCTAGAAGCTCTATACCATAGTACATCAAACAAAAGATTAGGCCACACAACTGGATTAGTCAAAGCATAAAGATTCCTGGAGACAGATAAATCACTTGATTGGTTGACAGTTCAAAGGCTGTGAAAATATAGAAAGACAAACAGGCATCACTAAGTAGATGGGAAGTATTACTGAATTTTATAAGAAAAAGAATTCCCAAGAAAAAAACAACAAAAAATACCGGATTTTATGAGATAAAGAATTTCATAAGAAAAGATGAAAAAGGTTGAACAGAGGATTGGAGGATTTAATAGAAGATTAGCTATGAACAAAAATAGATTCAATCTCATTCAGAGAGTTCTCAAAATCAAGACTACAACATTCTTTCCAAATGGTCTTCATGAATCAAAAGTAGGGCTGTGACTTAACCAAGCCGTTCATAAACAACTTGGGTTTGGCTCAATAAAATATTTGTTTATGTTTGTTTGTTTATAAACAAGCCAAATTTAAGCTTTAGTTTAGGCTTGTTTAATAAAGAAGCCGAGCCCAAGTAAAAAAAAATTATTCATGAACAAGCTCGTGAACATTATGGCTTGATACAAAACAAGTTGAGCATAGGCTTATTTATGAGTTTGGTAATAAAATTGATGTGAACTTACAAATAAACTCATATTTTTCTAAGACTTTAATTAATTAGGAGTTGAGATCACTCATCCAAACCAAATAGGCTAGATAATAAGCTTGATAGGGACTTGATAATATACTTGTGTTAGATCTCAAGTTGGAAAACATGATATTGAGCTCAAGCTTGACTTGACTAATGAATCAAGAAAAGCCAAGCTGAGCTTAAGTTTTTATACTTTATAATGAGCTCAAGCTTGAACATTATTTGTAGGCTTGATTCAAGCTCAAACCAAGTTTGAACATTCTACTTTTGTTGTCGAGCCGAGCTTGAACATTCATTACACGACAAAGTTCGGCTGGTTTATAGCCCTAATCGAAAGGGAGCCGTTTTCAATACAAACAGCTCTTTTTATCTCAAAATTTATATGCCACTATTTAGAGGAATCAGAGCAAACAACCACATGATTTGTAGACATCCCTCCACCACCACCTCATAGAGTAACAACCCCACCAAGCTTATCAAAGCCCCAATTAAACCTCCCCATTTCCCCAACCCCAACATTTCTAACAACAGAAGCTGAAAGACCAGGAATGTCACAATTGATGGCATGGCAACAAGGAGAAGGTAAGCACACCTCTTGTGCCCCACCACACCAACTACACAGTGCACGTATATGGAAGATCCCCAAATTTCTACTTTCATTAATCACAATAATCATTCCCATCTTCCCTACCTCCATTGTTTGCAAATTTCCTTTGATCCTTTTTCCATCTTTTTTCCTCCCTTCTTTTCAGATGAAAGATTGGAAACTAATAGTGATGCAGGACAATCGGAACAAAACTAAACAACAGAAAAATAAATGGATATATGACCTAGGAGTCCACACCTAAGCTTTGCTTGGAATTGACACCAACCAGGAAAACCACTAAGAGTCAGCACTAGACCAAACAGAGACCAAACGGCCATTTTTTTATTCATTAAAATATCAACTATCTCTTCAAGGAGTACAATATGTTGCCTATAAAGGATTGCTAAACCCTAGTTCTAATTGGCTAGGAAACTCTAATTGCCTTATTACAAAAATAACCTTGCTTCCCAATTAAAATACTAATAGCCTAATAAACTATTAGGACCTAAAATATAAAAATACAATTCCACATGATTCTCCTCTGGTTGTAGAAAACTCGACCTATAGTTTTAAAGCATTGAAGGATTAGAATGTTGACAAGTAACACTTGCTTCAAGTCTGGAATCACCTCAGGGAGCACAGGGAAAAGAAAACCTTGAATTCCACCACATCAAACTCGTTTGGAATAAAAAAATCAATGTGTAGAATTAGTATAATCTCATTTTGAACCTTCTGAACCATAGGAAATAGTGTGCCTTTAACCTCTTTAACTTCACCAAGATGTAGATCTTCAAGCACTATGGAGGGTTGATCAGAAGCACATTCAACAACTTCAACTTTCACATCATGTGCACCCTCAAGCTTGCTGCGTTGTTTTTGAGTAGGTGCCATTATATTTTTTAGCTGGGCATTAATCCTAGTGATTATTTGCTCCCCCAATTTCCACGACATTCTGATTTTCCTTTCTTACACTAGCAAAAAGTGAATTGAGAAGATCCAAGGAAATGTCTTCACATTCATCTATGACTAGATTCATAATTGTTTCCATGGCTGAAAGTACAATAGGTGGATAGTTGGACCTAATTATCTTTATGAAACTTTGAAACATCTCAACAACCAATGCATCACACTTAAGATCCAACATCACCAAGCATAACTTGACCTTTGCAATGGTATCAAGAATTGAAACCACCTTCTTATAAGAGTGAGTAGACACATGAGACATATTTTCAAATGCTGCCATAATCAACTGAAATATTTCTTGCATTTGCTCGCCCTTATATGGGGAATCTGGTGTTGTTATCCTTATAATCTCAATAATGCAAGGTACAACTGAAACCTTCACATCCATTTCAGCATGTCTCAAAAGTTTATTAGTGATCAATGCCTTCATTGAGGGTAAAAGTGCATCTCGCATTGATTTGGATGGTTCTTACTCCACATATGCTAACAAATTTTCAACTTTATCAAGAAGCATGAGAAGATCATCAATGGAGGAAGGAGTGTTAAGGAGTCTATTCCCAGCCTCCTTAATCTGCTTCTCAAATTCTCTATCCTTAATCTGCTTCTCAAGTTCTCTATCAAAGGAAGTCATTTTGCAGCTCCAACTTAGAGGCACAACACAGAGACTAAAACTGGTTTTATGGTTCGATATAGTACTAGGTTGTCAAAAAATAGGCTTAGGCTTGCGTTTGTTAGGAAATGGGGCTGATGGGTGGACTTTTAAAGGGAAAATTGGGTCAAGTAAAGGATTTTTTTTTTTTTTTTTTTTAAAAACGGGTTTGTGCTGGGGCTAATAGGTCAGGCACAAGTTATGTATCGCGTGAGGTCATATGCATTGAGTATTGCAAAGAGAAGTGTGTTGGGACTTTAACACAGGCTATTTACAAGTTACCTTACGGGATTGGGTTGAGCTTGGTGTCGCAGTTGGGTTCAATGAAGTCTCGACGGTGGCTCTCATGAGTCTTGGGGGCTTGTGGCAGCATGGAACAGAGGTGATGGTGGTGACATGCTAAGCAAACTTCGTGAGCAATCAAGTCTTGAACACCTTTCATGAGCTTTTTAGATAATTTCTTGCCTTGACGAAAGGTAGCTTGTTCAAAAGTGTATTGAGGACATGAAATGGCATGAGGATTCATCGTATTTGCTTCAACTTGAAAAATACCACACTGAGATTGGGGTAGATACTTAGCTCGAAAGTATGGTGACAAATACTCATACAAAGCTTTACTTTCATATCTTCCCACATACTAATGGCAGGTTCATACTTTATATAGCTCCAAGACCCTCCCAAAACATTTGTGCTCCACATCTTAACTTAAACTTTGCATACCTAACCTTTAGGTTATCCGCAAAATTTGCTTGCTCAAAGAATTGCTCCATCCCATTCATCCAGTTGACAAAATCCCATGGATTAGTTTTACAACCATCAAAATAAGGTGCTTTTGATATTGCCATAATAACTCTATGAACAAGGATCTTATTGACTAATGTTTACTAAACTGATCAAATTGTGGGCATGTTTTTATTTCAATGGGGTAGTTGGGTCAGGTCAATGCTGGGTTGAAGTTGGGCTGGAATTGTTTTTTTGTTTTTTTATATGAAAAACTGGTGTTGTAAAAGAAAGGTGTTAACAAATGGGTCGGGTCAAGGGTTGGTTTCTAAAATGGGTTGTGGTTAGAATATTTTTTTGGCTAAAGAAAGTGGATAATGCAGAAGGGGGCTGAATTAGGTTACCTTTGAGATCGGGTTGGTGGGAGACTTGTTGAGGAAGGCCACAACTTGACGGGGGTCAGTTGCAACAAGACTTCCTCTCTAGCTTCATGGTTGCAAAGGGTTGGTGATTTGAGTGTGGACTTAGGATATGTAGCCGTGGGGTTGGGATCTTTAACTGGTTGGGATGTTTATGTCAATGGTGGCAATATGGCTTGAGGAAGGAGAGATTGGTGATTCACGGTGGGTCTGGGAGTTTGGTGGTTCTCTGTTTGGTTTGAAATCTGAGTTACTGTGGGGTGGGGTGGGGTGGGGTGGTGGGTGGATGGGTGGAAAATAATGACAGCATAAGTTTTTTTTAAAAATACTTTTCTGGTTCGTGACTGTGGTGATGCTTCAAACAAATCGGTGTTTGCTCTGATACCAAAACTAATGCAAGACAACCAGAACAAAATTAAACAAAAGGAAAATAAGTAGATATGGCCTAGGAGTCAGCACCTAGGCCTGGCTTGGAGTCAACACCAAGCAGGGAAACCACTAGGAGTTGACACCTAGGGTGAACCTAAGTCAACACCAGACCAAAGAGAGACCAAACGGCAATTTTTTTCATTCATCAAAATATCAACTATCTCCTCAAGGAGTATAATAGGTAACTTATAAAAGATTGCTAAATCCTAGTTCTAATTGGCTAGGAATCCCTAATTTTCTTATTACAAAAATAACTTTACTTCCAAATTAAAATACTAAAAGCCTAATACACTATTATGACCTAAAACATAAAAATACAATTGACTTGCAAACATAAATAATACTAAATAAAAATCTTCTTGTGTCTCCCACATCATTAAGTCTTATAGTATTAAGTTTCTTTAGGTCGGAAAAGTGGTGGTTCAGTTTTAATAAAGTTTCACTAAAATAGGGGTAGTTTAATAATTTCCAAATTTTCTGGAATATTAGTCGTAGGTTGTTTTAAAGGCCTATGAGCCTTACTTTATGTTTTGAGTCCTTTTTCTGTCTGATTTAGAAGTTCTTAATTTTTTTTCTTTATTATTAGGAGTCCTAGTCTTTCAAGGAAGAGGATATTTAGGAGATGCGATTGCTTAGAGAACCTAGGTGTGATTACCTGCTTAACTTTCCTGTTTCTTGTTATATTCACTGTTTTAACACCAAACAACCATCAAACTAGTTCAGGAACCAATCTTTTTATTACTCGAATCATACCTAAACCCTAACACATCAAACCCTATTCAAGAACCCTAATTTAGTGCTGAATTTCTAAAGATCCCACATCAAAATTGGTATCAAAGCTGACAAAATATTAAAGGCTTGCTAATGAGTTTAATTAACTAGCACACATAACTCCAAAATTGTTGCACAGCCTTTTAGGTAGATGTTTTTCCGAAACAATCTTTATAAATTCTACTTGCACAATCCAATGACTCAATGAAATGATCACATATGGCTTCATCCCAAACCAAGTGTCCATAATTTTCTGAATATAATCCAATGACTAATAATCTAAATGCAAGGAACAAAGAAGAAGAGGCCACACATTTAGAGTAAGGGGAACTTGTTAATTCCCCTACATCTTGCTCAAAATTCACAGTTATCACTTTCACACAGAGAATAATCACCTTCCTTCCAAAATCTTCCATAAGCTCTTTAAATCAATTCTGGATTTTCTATTAAAAATTCTACATTCTAACATTAAAAAAAAAAAATAAATTAAAAAAAAATATTTGAGGTCAAGGCCTTTTTTTTTTTAATAAGAAGGTATAAATCACTTTTATACGAGAATTTTCATATTACGAATTCCACTTTTCCTAGGCGAAGGGCTTTTCTTCTTGATGATCCACCCTTCTAGGAGTGTCATTAGAATAGTCTTTGGTCCATCACAGAACGAGATGTTGAGATATCTTTGAACTACTATTTTATTAATCAACTCTTCCTTTTTCTATGAGAGACTAAATTGATAAATCATAAGTTCTTTCTTGGTTGCATCTTTTAGTGATTTGCACTTAAAACAAAACAATCCATACAATGATTCATTTTCCTATGTGGTGGATCTATACAGATTACTTTGTCATTCAATAACAAATCATTATAAGATGAAACCGTTAAAAAAAAAAAAAAAAAAAAAATTCAGAGCACAACTTTGCTAACACTTATTCTTTCAATTAGTATGTTACATACACTGAGGGGGGGCCTTATCCCTTAGACCCAAGACTTACCCTCCACCCCATTCTTATTGGTTCTATTTGAAGCCATAATCATGTCAACTTACTCTCAATCAAAGGGTAAGACATCAAGAAAAAGCCTTATGATAAAGAAACCATTACATTATGTTCCTTCCTCATGAATATAGTATATAGCTAGGCCTCAAATTTACCATTCTAACAATGAAAAACCTAAAATTATGAAAGGAAATCCAGAATCAATTCAAAGGATTTTTAGGAAAGACTCGGATAAGAAGGTGCATACTCTGAAAAAAAAAAAAAAAATTCATTCTTTTTTTTTTTTTTTTTTTTTTTTCTTGGGTGCTAATCAAGTTAAAATTATACTATGCTGCTTCTGACGACACAAGTTGAGAAGTACTTCACAAGGTCCACCATACTTTACATGTGTAGCATCTTCATCTTTGCCACTTGTTGCATTGTACAGTGGGACCATCAGATTATATTAAAAATTTCTAGAATTCTTGTAGCTGTAAACTTGACTTTGGTAAGGCCATAAATGATATATGACTATTTATAGTCATGTGACGATGTAGCCAAAGATTATAGAGACTTCACAAACTCACACACGTGCTCACCATACACTCACACGTAGGAAGCACGGGTGCGGATTCGAGTTCGGATGTGGATGTGGATGCAGGTGGGGTGTGGGCGGCGACATGGCAATTTTTGAAAAAGTAGGACACAGGTGTGGCGAGATACGTTCATTAATTAAATATTAAATATATTTTTATTTATATTTTCTATATATTGCTAAGCATTTTTTTTCCATATAATGGTAAACATATATCAATTTAAGAGCAAAAGTAGATAACAAAGTGAGAATTGAGATGATTTTAAGGTTGTTTCCTTTAAAGTCTGCCAACAAACGGTGTGTATTGATAATTTTTTTTAACAAGTATTTTGGCCCATATCGAACCGAATTGAACCGTATTGGCCCATATCAGTCCGAATCGGGTCCTGTTTCGGATCAAATTGGACTGTATCAGACATAATCTGGCTGCGTCAAAAAAAAAAAAAAAAAAAAAATCGTCCACAGACGCGCGTGCAGCCACGTCCACGTGAATCCAACTTGGGTGCACTGGCCAAATCGGTGCACCCGTGCTTCCTTGACACACACAAAAGTAAAATATAAACCCACCTAAAGGCCAATTTGGATTGAGAAGGAGTAGAGTAGAGTTGGCCGGAAATTAGGCATTTTTCCACACTTTTGGAGGTACATCAACTAATTAATTAGACTTATAAGCTAGCAATTTAATACTAATATACTTCTACAAAATATGGGGTACATGCACTTGTGAACCCTCATAAGCAAAACATAACCACAAGTTCCCAATCACAAACAAAATTGATTACATAGAGAGATGTACCAATAACATTAATTCTTTTTATTACAAACATTCCATACTTTATAGGTATCTGCACATATTGATTAAACTTTTCTATAAATAAACAATGCAAAAAGGGGCACAACCCTAGTACATAGGAGAATACAAGGAAGAACCCAAAAAAAGGATTAAAAAAATACAAAAAATTATCTAAAATTCATATCAGCTAGGAATTCAATAAAAGTATTAGACTTAAAAGGATTAGAAATTGATGTATGCGCACCTTATTATCCATCACAAGCAAAACATAACCACAAGTGCCCAATCCTAGACAAAACTCATTACAGACAAAGTTCTACTAGAAACATTGATTATTTTCTATCACGCTTGTTTGATTTATACCTTCTTCTTTTTTTCTATAATGCTTGTTGGACTTCATTTAACCAAGTCCCATACATTTTAAAAGAATTAAAACTTTTTTTTTTTTTTGATAAGTAATAAGATTTTATTGAAAAGAAAAAAGATACACCCAGGCACACAGGGAGTATACAAGGGAGAGCCTAACAAGAACTAAAATTACACAAGTCAAGTAAATCCAAAAGAGAAAAAGAATGGTTTCTCCAAACAGAGAACCATTCAAACTTATTGACATTTAGAATCTTCAGAGGAACAGCTCACTAAGTCAGCACTCATTTAGGTATCTATTTTTGCAAAAACTTCAACAAATTTTAATGGCTGTGCACTATTATAAAATTAATAATTAGATATGGAGTTTACTAATTTTAAACAAATCCAACCTTCTAAAAAATAGATAAACTTACCAACAGTGATGTCACAGCCACCAAAAAACTCTCCTTCAATGTAAAGTTGAGGAAAGGTAGGCCAGTTGGAATACTGTTTTAATCCTTGACGTAGTACTTCATTTTCTAGAATGTTGATTGTTTCAAAAGGTACATTAAAAGACCTCAATATCTGCACAACAGTGTTCGAAAATCCACATTGTGGAAAATCCTTAGTTCCTTTCATAAAAAGAACCACTTTGTGCGAAGTAACAACTTTATCCAATGTAGTCTTCAGCTCAGGAGTTAATACTGCAAACTCACACACAAATAAAGAAAGAGAAGGAGAGGTTTTTCAGCATCTTAACGTCTCAATGCAAGATGTTAGAACTGCACAAAAGAATTAATTGCACATATGTATCTTTTTTCTTTGGAATTTTTTTTTTTTTTTTTTAATAAAGAAAAAATAAAGGGATTTTAAGATAATGACCATATCTACTTGATCTTTCAGTATCATAATACAAGTTGCACAAAATGAAAAAGAAAAAAACCATGTCAAGATTTTTTCTCTTTCAGTAACAAAGACACTTAAAGATTTTTTATCAAAGTCAAGTGTGCAAAAGCTCAACCCTAGTATTTTAGTTTTTGCTAAGAGCCATAGAGATTTCTTTTCTATCTGCCAGGACACTTCTTGCTAAGGGAGGCCATAGTTGTTATAAAGGTTGAATAACATGTTCGAAACAAAATAATTATCAATATGTACCAGAGGACATTGCTCCTCTCCTTTTGTTTGATGTTCCTTAATAAAGTTTTTCTTCCCTGGGCCTCATGGTCCGGATTCTCAAAAAAATAAAGGAGTAGATGTTAACAACAGAGCTTCATATCAACTATAATAAGGAAAAAAAAAAAAAAAAAAATTGCTTCCAAAGCGAACTGAAATATTACTAGGCTCTTGAAAAATCCTAAAACTCAAGTCAAAAAAGTTGGAAATTGAATATCACAAAATTCATAAACACGACAGCCATGATAGATGATACCCATCAACCTTTTCTTCAAATTTTTGTAAACCCACTATAACCCATGCATCTAAAACCATATCCCATTAAAATTAAAAGTTATTTACTCAAATCAGATTACACCCATCAGAGAACTCTCAGAGGAAGAAATGACAAATCCTAAAACCCAGTTCAAAAAAGTTGAAAAATTGAATATCACAAACACAAATAGACAACCATGATAGATGATACCCATCAATCATCTATCATGGTTGTCTACTCAATCATCTATCATCCCATTAAAATTAAAAGTTATTTACTCAAATCAGATTACAGCCATCAAAGAAAACTCATCAGGATCCAGTATTACAAAAACCAGAAATGAAGAAAAAGAAGAAGGATGAACGAGTAAAATGGAGTACCTGAGAAGCAACGAATGGAAGCAAGCCTTGTAGAGCTTGAGCCATTAAGGATGGTTCTGGAAGAAAAAGAAGAAGAAGAAGAAGTAAATGTGAGAGGGCGGAAGGGGCAGTGGAGGAGTATAGAATGGGTATTGGTGGATGTAGTTTTGGTCAGTGAACTAACGGGGAAAGATGATGCTATTGCTGCTGTCATCTCAAAGCCAAGTACGCAAGACATCATTCCTTCCTCCTCTACTTCTCCGAAGAGAGAGAGAGCCACAAAATGCTTGCGGTCGTGGGGGTGGTAATATATCTCAAACTATATTATCTATACTACTATCCCTACTTGGACAAGATTTTTTTTATATTCCAAAATACCCCCTACACCTGGACACAATTAAAAGACAATCAAGTAAAATTATATTTCTAACTTTTAAACAACCCACTACAAAATAACTTCACATCCACTCAACCACTGCTACTAAAATTCAAATTTACTACGCTATATATTATAATTTCATATAAAAATTATCTACCATGTTCCTATTTTGAAATATATATATATATATATCCTACGTTTTATAGGAAAAAACCTACCCCAGCCACCCCTTTTTTTTTTCAAATTCAAAGTTTAAAAACACCACAAGTTTTAGATAACTTCACGTTTAAAAACTCAAATAAAATATGCTAAAATTTTGGATAAAACTACCACTCTCCCACAATCACAAGTTAACAAAAAAATTTAATTGTATTATAGATTAAAAAATATTTAATTGTTCAAAATTCTTTCTTATTCCTTAACTTGCCATCAATATTTGTAGCAAAAAAGAAGAAGAAAAAATTTAACAATTGGATAAGATAAACTACGATGAACTATCGCTTAAAAAAAAATTCCGCCTACAAATTCTCACAAGCACAACTTCAAACTTCCACCCATTATCATTAAGCAATTATAATCTATACTATTATTTAATCTATACTTATTATTTAAAGGGCTTCTCATATTTGGATTCCTCAATTTTGATACCCAAAATACCCTCAAAATTACGAGTTTGTAAAGCTTAAATGGCAGGGTTAAACATATAAAATTACCAATTTAAAAAGCCCTAAATTTTAGATAAATTTGAACAAATATTGTCTATAAAATAGGAACACTCCCACTAATTCTAACACACGTTTCTAATATTTAATTTTTTTTTTAAACCCCACGTTCAGTAAAAAAAACACAACTAAATAGTCATGTTCCTAATATTTTATTCTTAAAAAAAAAAAAAAAACTCACGTTCAGTAAAGCTTAAAACCAGGAATCGAACCTGAGGGGGGCCAAAGCTTAAAACCAAAAAAATAAAAACTAACATCTATTTCATATTCAACAAAATAATACATACAAAATAAGTATTTTTTAAGCATTTCATATTATAAAAATATCAACAAAGTATTATAATATACAAAATAAGTATTTCTTAAACATTTCAACACATTATCAAAATGGAACTCGATGATCTTTTAAATCTCTAAAGTCGTCTATGATTGATTCTATACCAAATTTTGTAGCAATCTCATTTTCAATGTACAAAATCAAAGACTTAAATTACAACCACACAAAGAATTAAATTAAATCACAAGAGACAAACACAATTTCATATATATAATATATTGGCCACACGGCCCACACCACACAAAGTGACAAAGACAAAATTTAATGACTCAGTAGCAACGACTTTTACAATCATTGTCTAACATCTATTTCGATGCTTGGAATCTTAATAATTATGAGTATGCATCATTCTTTTCGTAGAAGCAGATAGATGAAATATGCATGGGAGGCATTATTTGATCGAAATAGATGTTAGACAATGATTGTAAAAGTCTTTGCTACTGAGTCATTAAATTTTGTCTTTGTCACTTTGTGTGGTGTAGGCCGTGTGGCCAATTTATTTTGTGATTGGAAAAAGTAGAAATCTCAAAATCCGGCAACCAACTATCCACTTCTTCTTCATTTTTTCTTTAAAAAAAAAAAAAATCTCTTTTGCAAGATCTCCTCTTTTTTTCCCTTTCCTGGGCCCGTTTGGTACATGTGTTTAAAAATTGAAAATTGTTGTTTGAAAACATTTGTAGAAATATGTGTGGATGAAAAAGTGCGTTGAAATGCGTAAAATGTTGTTTAAAAACTGAAAATAGTCGTTTAAAAACACAAACCAAACACCCCCTACACGTTAAGTTGCTTTTTTAAAAAGCCTTACTGCTTTTTATGGGGGAATAAACCCTTATTCTTACCCCTTTTTTTTATAATTATTATCCTTATCCTATCGTTAAAAAAAATTATTTTTTGCAAGTTTTTTTTCCTCTCCTTCACGTTTATTTGGTTTTTTTTTTAAAAAAAAAAAACTCTTACTTTTTTTTTCCTTATCCTTATCCCAAAAAAAAAAAAAAAAAAAAAACTCCATCAGGAAAACTCTGCACGTGTTCCTTGCAATAACTTCCTACTAAATATCACTAACAACCTAGTAACAGTGGTCACTAACTACAACAAACTTCTCCTAAATTCAAGCACCGAATTTTGCTATTGAAATTTTAATAAAAAAATAATTGAAGCATGGTATTTTTTGTTCAAATGAATTCTAGCTTTTTTTTTAAAAAAAATTTTTTTTATTCCAACTTCTCATCATACCCACTTACAAGTTTTCAACCAACGGAGATAAATATGTAAATTAAAACTCTTATACTTTAAGACTCACAAACTCACGTACACTTTGCCAGTTTCTCTCATTCTTCTTTAGACTAAAGATATTCAATTTAGCTCTAAATCCTCTTCTTTCTTCTTCTTCTTCTTCTTCTACTTTCAGATTTGGTTTCTAAACAATTTAAACAGATTTTGTCAAAGGCTCCAACAGTTTTTCAAGTTATATCTTTTGCAAGTTTTTATTTCTTTTCTTTTGTTTTGTTTATCATTGACTTTCTTTTAATTCTTACCTGCCATGGCTACAAAGTATTCTAGGGTATTTGACGATTGCTTATTACCCGTTTGTGCTTGAACTGGCTACTTTGCTTGAGAAAGTATATTGGTAAGGGCTCTTTCTATTTATTTTGGCAAAGAATCAAACACACTCTTTTTTTTTATAGAAATTTTCTTTTATATATTTTTTTGAAAGGGGATTACGCTACATGGTAGTTTATTGGTATTGGTGAAAATCTGGTGCTTGATTCTCATATTTGTGGGCACTTTTGTTTGTGGTGTTTCAACTTACTTCTCAAAATGGAACAAGTGGTTCTTGGTTTTGGGGACACAGTTTGCTGGAATGTGTTTTTAATTTAATTTTGTTTTCTTTAAAAGTGATTTTTTTTTTATTTAACTTTGTTTGTCGTGTAAGTTGTAGAACTGGAATGTGTTTTGGGTTTGTAATCCCTTAAAAAACAAACTGTTTTTTTTAATAGGAATTTTCTTTTATATTTTTTTTCAAGGATTTTTTTTTTAAAGGAACTGGATATAAAGCTTTTTCTTTGTTTTCCTTCATTTAACAAAAAATCACAAAAAAAACGTTTTATTTACCCGAAGCCATTCAAAGTGTGTGTGGACAAAAAGTGTCATTCAAAGCCATTGTTAATTAAAGTTTACTCTTTTTAAAAAAAAAAATTAATATACTTGGTTTATTCAAAATAATGATAACCTTATTTTAACCCTACTTCTTTTATCTCTTTTAGGTTGACGTATGCACAAATTTATTGGATTGCATTGAGGAGGCATTGGAATAGAATATTAGATAAGTTCGAATGAGATTCAAACCTCACATGAAGTGGTTGTTATCTAAGAAATTGTTGTAAATTTTTTTTTTATTGTAACAAAAACTATATTTATCATTTGTATAATTTTGTGTGAAATTCAATTTACATTTTTTTTTTTTATAGTTATTAATTTACTACTCCATAAAAAAATTACATACTTTTTCTCAAATTTAAAGGTAGATGATAAATTTTAAATTTAAGCTCTTTTTAACTTTTGTTATGGATGTGTAGTAAGTGGCTAACTTTTAGGACTAAAAAACTAAAATTTTGGATTAAACAAAAATTGATAATTGTGAGTCTTTCCTTTAACACACACACACACACACACAAAACCTAACTGTGAGCCTTTTACCGTAAAAGAAAAAAAAAAGGTAGTTGCTAAATTTTAAATTTAAACCCTTTTTAACTTTTTATTATGGATGTGTACTATATTACTAAATTTTAGGATTAAAGCACTACATTTTAGGATTAAATTTAACTTGATAACTGTCATAAATAAATATAAACCCTTTTAAACTTTTTATTATGGATGTGTACTATATTACTAAATTTTAGGATTAAAACACTATATTTTAGGATTAAATTTAACTTGATAACTATCATAAATAAATATAAAAGAACAACAACAACACCACCAAATTAAAAAAAAAAAAAAAAAAAACTAAAACAACAAATATCTGAGTCTTTTACCGTAAAAGGAAAAAAAATGGTAGTTGCTAAATTTTAAATATAAGCTTTTTTTTTTTTTAGTTTTTGTTATGGATGTATAGTTCAAGACTAAATTTTAGGATTAAAACACTACATTTTAAGATTAAATATAACTTGATAACTGTTACAAATACTAGGGCTCTTATATTTTTTGGGTAATGGTTAATTTAAAACATTTATTATAATTTGGGATTACTACATTCTCCAATCACAAAAAAAACCTAGTGGTGTGATGAAAAAATTATTTCACCACGCATAATACTCATCACATCCCTAGTTTTTTTTTTTTTTTTGGTGATTGGAGAATGTAGTAATCCCAAATTATAATAAATGCTCTAAATTAACCCTTACCCAAAAAATAGAAAAACCTCTGAACACGTGCTCACGTGCGTGCTTAGAGGCTAGTTATTATCTAAGGTTTGAAACTAATTTGGTTTCTAACAAATCGAGTTCAGATGACTCGATTTTGGGGTTATAAAATCAAGTATATTGTACTCGGTTTTCTTATTGCGCCAGAGCTAAGCTGGACACAGTGTCCATGTAAGCATGAAATCGAGTCTAATGGACTTGGTTTTTGTTCATAGAAATTGAGTAAAAAATACTCGGTTTCTTTTCATGGAAATTGCGCCCAAAGAACTTACTTTTAGTTCATTGAACTCGAGCCCAAATGACTCGTTTTTTGTTAATGGAAATCGAGCCCAATGGACTCGTTTTTTGTTCATGAAACTCGAGCCCAGAGGACTCGATTTTTGTTCAGCCACGTCACCCAAAATTCAAACACGGGCATCTCTCATTTACACTCCCACACACCTCACAATAGCACTCACACTCCACACCAGTCCTCACAGAGAGCACTCTTTAAACCCACACCGGTCCTTAACTTTCACTCTCACTCTCACTCAAACCTCGCGTCGTGCCACTCCGAGTCTTAAACCCACACCGGTCCTTACAACACTCACACTCAAACCCAAACATCGGTCCTCACTCTCACTCAAACCCAAACATCGGTCCTCACTCTCACTCAAACCTTGCGCCGCGCCACTCCGAGTCTCAAACCTACACCATCCTCACAGTCTCTTACTCTTCAAACCCAAATACACTCAAACCCCAAACACCGGTCCTCAGTCTCTCAATCTTTAAACCCTCACTCTTCAAACCTCGTGCCAACTGACCTCATCACTCTTCAAACCCTCACTCTCACTCAAACCTCGTGCCGCACCACTGCTCAACCTCATCACTCTTCAAACCTCGCACCACTGCTCAACCTCAATCTGTAGGTAGGTACTTGCTTGCTTTGATTAGATCTAAATAATTTTTTTTATTTATTAATGCTCCAGATGTATTTCTTTTTTCTGGGTTTGCTTTAGATACATCATATATAATTTATTTTTTATTTAATTTTTTTTATGGTGGTCATACTCTGATTTCAAGGACCACTCCATCTTGATTCAAGTATTTACTCATATGAAAAAGCAGCTTATTTAATGACAATGTACCACAAACTACTATTATTTATGACACCCCATCAACATGTGGGATGTCAAGAATGTTGTAAAGAAAATGAAAAAGGATTTTGAATGCTTCTGCAAGCTTAATAAGCACCATTCTTGATTTGTCAGAGCATTGCTCTAACTCCTTAGAAAACATTTGAATGAAAATGGAGAAATGTAGAAGGTTTAATTAATTTAGCTCATACTGAGTTTTTGGCAGCATATTGAGTTTTTTATATATATCTTTATTCCCTATGGTTGATTGTCATACTTATCGTTTGTGCAAGAAATTAGGCTATACATTGATATTAACTCTTGACTCCCTAAACTTCATGCAGTATGGCTGCCGTTGCTGCTGAGATCCCTGATGAGTTCAATCCTGGTCTTATGGAGGGTTCGGTGTTAAGGTTTATAAAAGAACATCGATCATGCGCTGGTTGGGAAGGTGAGGTAAAATTAAAACTGACCACCTATTGAATATTCTCTTCTTATCCTTTTACATTATGTTGAAAATCGAGTCCAATAGAGTCGATTGATAAAAAATCAAGTCCAGTAGAGTCGATTTCCTTTAGTAGAAATCGAGTCTAACTCACTCGATTTACATCCACGTGTTGGTAGATTGTGGTGGAACAACACCAAGAAATCGAGTCCATTGGACTCGATTTCCATAAGCAAAACTCAAGTCCATTGGACTCGATTTCCATAGGAGAAACTTGAGTCCAGTAGACTCGATTTCCATGCGGCACAACAGGAAAACGGTACATAAATAGCCCAAAATCGACCCTAACGTGCTCGAATTGTTAGATAGTAAAATTGTTTCAAAAGTTTGGTAACTAACAAAATAGTTTGCTTTTTATGCTTATTTTTGAAAATATGCCAGCCAGGTACCATGTACTAACTACTTGGAGTTGTAGCTCAATTTGTTATCAAATCATTTGCAAAATTGACATTAATTAAAGGGTAAGTATGTCCAGTCTAAGATTTTTCAAAACTTTTTAAAACTGGCTAACTTTATAGACTAAGTTGAATTTAAGGACCAAATTAATTGATTTTGAAGAGTTTTGGACCTAAGTATCATTAATCCAAACCTTAAGAGTGTAAACTATATTTTACATACCCATTTTTGCTAATCCATGCCCAAAGGCCCGATGAGGAGAAAAGCCCAAGTCGGCCCAAGAAATGACTTAAGGCATGGTCAAAGAAAAGGCAATTGGGCCGTACTCCAAGAGCCCAAAAAGGAAGAAAACACACAAACATGGCCCAAGCAATGGGACCAAAAGGAAAAGTGTCTCTCGAAAATAGAAAATATGATATTTTTGAATTTTTTGGGGTCTGACATGCAAATCGAGGGTGGACAAAATACAATATCAACATCTCCCAAACCTATAAATCTTACATGTGGCCTAATAATCCTCCCACTACGATGAGGCTCTTGTGTACTAGTCATCTCATGAGTAATATCTTGTGGTGTATCTGATAAAACCACATCATTCCTAGCTTCATCCATTGTTCAATTACAAGTTCGTTCATTTTAGCTAAGACAACTTTACTTTTAGGAGTAAAATTATTCATATAGTCATATTCCAAAAATTTGGCATTTGTACTAACAAACACTTTGTAATCATTATGACTATAGAATAAATAACCCCTAGTTTCTTTTGGATAACCCACAAACAAACATACTTTTGACTTTGGTTCCAATTTATCAGGCTTCCCTTTTAGCACGTGTGCTAGACAACCCCAAATGTGGAGGTATCTCATACTAGGCTTGTGCCCACTCCATAATTCCATGGGTGTTTTGGGAACAAATTTTGATGGAACTAAATTTAGAAGATGCATTGCTATATTTAAGGCATATCCCCAAAAAGAAATTGGTAGAGTCGAATAACTCAACATGGATCTAACCATATCTAAAAGAGTCATATTCCTCCTTTCTGCTACACTATTTTGTTGTGGTGTTCCAGGTGCAGTCAACTGAGATATTATCCCATTTGCAATTAAGTAATCCTTGAAATCCCCAAGAAGGTATTTGTCACCATGATCAGATCAAATGACCTTTATGCGTTTACCTAATTGATTCTCAACTTCATCCCTAAACTCTTTGAACTTTTCAAAAACTTCGGACTTCTGTTTCATTAGGTACACATAACCAAATCTAAAGTAATCATCAGTGAAAGTAATGAAATACTCATAGCCACCTCTTGCTTGGATAGACATTGGACCACATACATTTGAATGTACTAGTTTTAAAAAATCTGTGGCTCTATATCCTTTTGAATTAAAAGGCCTTTTTGTCATTTTACCTTTCAAGCAGGATTCACAGATTGGGAATTCGTTAAAATCTAATGGTTCTAAAAGCCCATCTTTCACCAGTCTTTGGATCCTGTTTGAATTAATATGACTCAAACACAAATGCCAAAGACATGCATCACTAGTAGAAGGAAACTTTCTCTTTAATGATTTTACAAGTGAATTATTATCTAATTAGAATTGTACAATTCATGCTTATCAGGAGTTATAATAAACACTTTATCCTTCTTTATTACAACATTGTCTCTCAAGATAACACAATATCTATGTCTACCTAAATAAGTTGTAGAAATTAAATTCCTACGAACATTAGGTACATATAAGTAGTCTTCCAATATTAAAACCCTAGACTCAAAGCATAAGTTAAACACTCCAACAGCTATAATTGGAATTTTGCTCCCATCAGCCAAAGTAAGAAACAATTCCCCTTTATTCAGCCTTCTGGTCTCCTAGAACCCCTGTAAAGTATTGCAGATATGATTAGTACAACCTGAATCCACACACCAGGAATCCGTGGGATTATGTACTAAACAAATTTCAAGAAGGAATGATCTCATTACACCTTTATTCTTGCCAACTATGAATTTCAGACAGTTCCTTTTCCAATGACCTTTCTCATCACAATGGAAACATTTTTCCTTTAGTGTAGTCATTTACTTTTGTTTCTTTTCCTTACTGGCAACTCCTAAGACAAGCTGTTTACCATCTTGTTTGGTGAAATCCTTCTTCTTCTTACCACCCTTGTCTTTCAACTTAGGCTTAGAAGAGGAAGCTTCAGCCATATTAGTATCAACACTAGCTGTCCCAAGGATGCCTTCCGCTGCCACTAATTCATTCATTAATTCATACAAAGTATAAATCTTTTTGTTCATATTATAATTAAGTTTGAATTCTTTGAACGATTATGGCAAGGATTGGAGTATCATATCTGCTTGGGATTCTCCATCAATGTTGGCACCTAATACCTCTAGTGTATCCAGATAAGAGATCATCTTAAGACAATGCTCTTTTACTGGAGTCCTTGTGCCATTTTGGTATTCAGGATAAGCCTCATAGTGTCTTGCCTAGCTGAATGGCCTTGCTCACCAAATATCTTCTTCAAACTTAACATTATGTTTGAAACTAATTCCACATCTTGCATTTAATGCTGTAGAACATTTGAAATAGATGCTAGGATATAGCACTTAGTTATCTCATTAGATTTCTGCCAATAATCGTATCGTTGTTTTTCCTCAGAAAGAGCATCTAATGAAGGAAAGTTTGGACATGGTTGATTAAGCACAAATTTGTGCTTTTCAGCAGTAAGAATAATGTCTAAGTTTCTTTTCCAGTCAACATAGTTGGATTCAGTCAGTTTGTTTTGATTATGAATGGTAACAGGTGGGCTAAAGGATGTCATGCTTAAATCTGAAAACAATAAACATGAATATAATAAGGAAACTGGACATTATCAATTTAGCATATAAACATATAGTATGGAACTTTAATAAAACCATAATATAAAATATGCAACGACAACCCAATCCCATGTTTAAAATTCCTTGGTAGCAAGTATATTATAAATAGTATGACTGATTGAGAACTATTCTCATTATTAGTGCTGTCATGATAACTCTTATCAAACACTAATAATATGCCGCTTTCCCTTTAGCTTCTAAGTAATAATGACATAACTCCATAGGGAGATTAACATTAAACTTAGTCCAGTGTAACCATTGCCTGGACTTTATGTGAGTCACCAAGTAACTCAATGGAAGTGTGGTCGTTTTTAATGTAAAAACACATATCATCCATCATTAAGAAGTTTAATCTGCAATACCATGAATTAAACACCCTCTGTTGGGAGCAAGGCATATACGCCAAGGCGAGGTGCTTAATCACACTACTATAAACCGACAATGGAGGCTGTGAGGTTCAACCCTTGAATCTCTCTCCCACTAGAAATTTTAAAAGAAAGGTTTTTATTTGGAAAACATGTGTAATCTCATCACACATAGCTTTGCACTTCATCTATGTTTTAACACTTAGTGAAATTTCAAAAATAGTACGTTCGATCGGTTGAAGGTTGTAAGGTTGAATTTAATCAACCATCTTGTTGGCTTTATTCCGTGCCAAATTTGCTTGTGATTTAGCAATTAGTAACCTTGTGTTTAGGTGGGAATCATGTAAGGTTAGTGTGTGAGAGAGTGTAAAGAAATGGTTAAGATTGTGTAGTGAAGCAGGGACTCGCGGTTGGATCTCGCGGGTGGCTTGCGACTTGTAAGCTACCAGAAGATGCACACGAGTGAAGTATGCAAAGAAGCTGAACCGTCATGCCAGCTATAGCACTATAGGACAAAAAGTCCAGACTGGCCATTCAGTTAGCTCGCGGCTTGGACTCGCGACTCAGTCAAGTCGCAAGGCCAAGTCCCCAATCCACTCTGTTGTGAAAAAATTGACTTTTCGCATTCCTTTCTCACTCCAATATAAAAACCCCTTATACCCACGAAATATAAAGAGCTTCCAGAGAGAATTTTGAGAGAGAAACTGATGAGAATCAACAAGCATTCAAGGATCCATTGCATGTTCCAGTTGGGCCTATTACTAGAGCAAGATCCAAGAAGATCAAAGAAGCACTTAATGGGCTGATTCAAGAGATTTGGACTGATTCTAACGCAGGACATTCCAAGCTTGGTCCAAAGGAAGATGAAGGTGTAATAAATTTAATCCAAGCTATTGAGGGCTGATCTACTTTGATTGGGCATGATTTATGGCGTGGATTAATGACTGATTGACTTTTTAGCCTCATATTAGTTAATAGCCATTTTTCCTATTCTGGAGCTTATTATTTTAGACCAGATCTACCTTAATTTTAGGCTTTTATTATTTAGAACGTTTTTTAGCTATTTTCCTATTTTGGATCTGCTAATTTTAGACCAAATCAACTTTTATTTAGGGTTTTATTATTTAGTACGTTTTTCATATTTTCTATTTTCAGTCATGCCTTATAAGTAGCATGCACTCATTGTAATAGAGATAATTATTGAATAAAAATCAAGAAAAGGTGAGGCTTTGCTCTTCTTTTGGTTCTTTAAGAATTGTGAACTTGTCATTCTTCCTTGTGGCGTTCAAACTTTATACCTTTGGTTCGTGATTCAATTATAATCACTGGGTTAAGGTGTTATACTTATACATTTGGTTCGCGTTTCGATTATAAACGTTGGGTCAGGGTTTCTATCAAAAATTTGAATTTTAGCTTTCTTGGGTAATTATTCCAATACTGTTTGTTGGGTCTCAAAACGTGTCGATTGAGGTTCGCATCATTTGGTATCAGAGCACAAGTTCTAAAATCAGTTTTCTATTCCTTTTATCTTTTATTTCTTGTTATCATCCTATCTTGTTCCTTTTGTGTTCTTTATTCCTTGTTCTTATTTTGTAACGTGCACTAGGTCAAAATCGTGCACCAAGCTCCAAAAAAAAAAAAAAAAAAAAAAGTGAAAAAAAAAGACTCCAGAAAAGAAATAGAAAAAAAAAAAAAAATTGTTTGTAGTTTCAATTCTCTCAAATCAAAATATTATTTTCTTTTGTTCTTTTCCTTTGATTTAGTGTTTCTGTCATAGTTTCTTGTCATTGGTATTAGTTTAAATACTACAAGTTGAATTTCTTGATCAAGTTTATTAGTTTAA
>CM068730.1:7170653-7213153 GCA_035136125.1 Quercus rubra | reverse complement strand
GTGAATTGATATGCTTGCCTTGATTGCTTTATGCCATCCATTTGGCTCTCTTTGTTTCTTTGCATCTTTGCACGCTTGTCTACATGTTCATGCATGAGTTCTTGTGCTTGCTTGTGTCATCAAGCCTAATTCCTACTATCTCGTGTGGGTCTGTACCTATCTTTGATACACGAGACCTTGAGTCTCTTTTAGGAATTTTGCTTAATGGCATGTGTGTCATCCATACTCCAATCTCATGGAATTATGGACACCCAATCCAAACCTACATTTGTCCTCCTAGGAACCCATTTTTGTTTGATAACATGCTTGTTTGCCCCCTGTCTGGCTCTCTCTGTAATGTGTCTCTTTGTATGATTTCTTTCCTTTTTTGCTATCTCCTTTGCTTGTCCGTTGGCTTTTTCTTTGTTTGTTGCATGTACATGCTTAGAGCGAGGATGCTCATAGTGAGGGCATGACCTCCTAATTGTGAGAAAAAAGGGCAAGAATGCAAGCAAGAAGATTCAAGCCCAAAAAGGGCAATGTTCAGTAGATTAGGAGGCCTAGCCTCCCTAAGTGGTTTTCTCTCTTTCTCTTAGCCTTTTCTCTAAAACCATGTATTAGAGTCTCCTTTCCTTGTACCTTTTATCTTTCTTGCACTTTGCTTGGCCGCGTTCCTTGGGTATGGCAATGTCTGATTTACATTTCTTGTACCTTGCCAGGCCATACCCTAGGAATGTTGGCATTGTCTGCTTTACTTTCCCACTATGTGATAGCATTGTGCATGATGTATGTATATCTATATATGCCTATATGATGAGAATCAACAAGCATTAAAGGATACATTGCATGTTCCAATGGGGCCTATTACTAGAGCAAGATCTAAGAAGATAAAAAAAACACTTAATGGGTTGATTCAAGAGATTTGGGCTGATTTTGACATAGGACATTCCAAGCTTGGCCTAAAAGAAGATGAAGGCATAATAAATTTAATCCAAGCTATTGATATGGCTGATCTAGCTTAATTGGGCGTGATTTATGGTGTGGATTAATGGCCGATTGACTTTCTAGCTCCATACCAATTAATAGTTTTTTTTTTTTCCTATTATGGAGTTGCTAATTTCAAACCAAATCTACCAAAATTAGGCTTCTATTATTTAGTACGTCTTTTAGCTGTTTTCCTATTTTGGAGCCACTAATTACAGACCTAATCAACCCTAATTTAGGCTTCTATTATTTAGTATGTTTTTATTATTTTTTTATTATTTTCCTATTTTCAGTCATGTCTTATAAATAGCATGTACTTATTGTAATCGAGGATTATCAAATAAAATTCAGAAAAAAAAAAGTGAGGTTTTTCTTCTTTTTTTGGTTTTTCAAGAACTGTGAACTTATCAGAGATTTCTCGTGGCATTCAAATTTTATACCTTTGGTTCATGATTCAGTTCTAATCATTAGGTTGAGGTCTGTTACTTATACCTTTGGTTCACATTTCATTTATAAATGTTGGGTGGGGGTTTCTATCAAAATCTAAATTTTAACTTTCTTGGGCAAATATTCCAATATTATTTGTTGGATCTCAAAGTGTGTCGATTGAGGTTCGCATCATTTGGTATCAAAGCATAGGTTCTAAAATCAGATTTACTATTCCTTTATCTTTTCTTTCTTGTTATCATCTTTTCTTGTTCCTTTTGTGTTCATTATTCCTTGCTCTTGTTTTGTGACATGCACCAAGTTTAAAAAAAAAAAGTGAAAAAAAGAAGTTCTCAAAGAAGGAAAGAAACAGAAAAATACTGTTTGAAGTTTCAGTTCTCTCAAACTAAAATATTGTATTCTTTTGTCCTCTTCCTTTGATTCATTGTTTCTGTAATATTTTCTTGCCATCGGTATTGTTTTAAATACTACAAGTTGAATTTCTTGATCAAGTTTATTAGTTTAATGAAGAACTGAAAAGGGGAAACTACGAGTGGAAAAAGGCAAGAGAGTATGAGACTAATATCGTGAAAAAGACAATTTAAGAGTGAAACACGAGTGTGAGTGACATAATTTGAGTGTAAACACGTGAGGAAGTGTTGTGAGGAATTATTTCTAACATTTCTCTATAGTTTCAAAAGTATGTCTTCCAAGGGTGAAACATCAAACAAAGAAGGAGGGGAGGAGTCGTCCTTCATGTTGCAGGCTATGCAACAACAATTTGAACGCGTGAACGTGGTGTTTAATGAGATTCGGGATCAGATAAATAGACAAGACACTGTTATTGCTACTTTGCGTGAGGAGCATCCCCAAAGAATCCCTAATGCTAGAAGGCAAGAAAGGCGTGCGCACGTGGATATTTTGATGATGACCACGAGGATGAGTTCAAAGATGAAGAGGATTAAGCTTCATTAAACAACGAGGGCAGGTTTATGCGAAGGGGAGAAAGGCATGGTAGAGGTTTCCGAAGAGATCCAAAATGGCAAGATGGGACTAATAGAAACTTAGGAAACGTCAAAATGAAGATACCATCGTTCCAAGGGAAAAACGATCCTGAAGCGTACTTGGAATGGGAGAAGAAGGTGGAGTTGATCTTTGAGTGCCACAAACTACTCCGAGGAGAAAAAAGGTAAAACTTGCTGTCATTGAGTTTACTGACTAAGCTATTATATGGTGGGATCAACTTGTGATGAATAGAAGGGGAAACCATGAAATGTCTATTGAGACGTGGGAGGAAATGAAGGCTAGCATGAGGAGGCGGTTTGTCCCTAGTCACTACTATAGGGATTTGTATCAGAAATTACAAAGTCTTACTCAAGGCTATAGGAGCGCGGATGACTTCCACAAGGAGATGGAGATTGCCATGATTTGGGCTAATGCAGAAGAGGATAAAGAAGCTACCATGATGAGGTTTTTGAATGGGCTGAGTCGGGTCATTGCAAACATGGTGGAGTTGCAACACTACGTGGAGTTGAAGGACATGGTTCACATGGCAATGAAGGTGGAATGGCAGTTTAAAAAGAAAGGAACTTGGTCATTTCAAAATCCGGGCTCCTCTACTTCATGGAGGTTGAATGGGAGGAAAGACAAAGGGGTTGTTTTTAAGTCCAAAACCGAACCACCAAAAAGGAGAGATGAAGTTTCCAGTGTCAACAAAGGTAAAAACGAATCCCAAACTCATAATTGTGATATTAAGTGTTTTCGTTGCTTGGGAGTAGGTCATATAGCTTCACAATGCCCAAATAAGAGAACCATGATTGCACGTGTTGATGGAGAGGTAGAAATCAAAAGTAAAGGCGGTGAAGATTAGATGCCATCACCTAAGGATGCTTGTGACGATGATGTGGAGTATCCAGTGAAGGGTAAGTCACTTGTGGCTAGGCATGCTTTAAGTGCCCAAGTTAAAGAGGATGCCATGGAACAACAAAGGGAGAACATTTTTCATACTAGATGCCACATTGACAACAAGGTATGTAGTATGATCATTGATTGGGGGAGTTGTACTAATGTGGCTAGCACTACTTTAGTTGAAAAATTGAATTTACCTACCTTGAAACACCCTAGACCGTATAAGTTGTAATGGTTGAATGATTGTGGGGAGGTTAAGGTAAATAAGCAAGTGTGCTAGTTTCTTTTCAATTGGGAGGTACAAGGATAAAGTACTTTGTGATGTTGTTCCATTGCATGCGGGTCACATATTATTGGGTAGGCCATGGCAATTTAATAGGAAGGTCAATCATGACGGGATCAAGAATAGACATTCTTTTGTAAAAGACAATAAAACCATTACTCTTGTATTGTTGACTCCAAGACAAGTATATGAAGATCAAATGAAATTGAAAAGAGAGAATGAGTTGAAAAAAAATTGTGAGACCGAGGGTTCAAAAAAGATGATGAGAAAAAGAGTGAAAGGAAAAACGGGAGTGAATAGGGAAAAAAAAAGTGAAAAGAAAAATGAGAGTGGAGAAAATGAGAGAAAAACAAAAAAACAAGCAAGTTTTTATGCTAAGGCGAGTGATGTTAAGAGTGCTTTTTATACAAACCAGCCTATATTTGCACTCTTGTTCAAAAATGCATGTTTTAATACTAACGAACTTGACGAATCTTTGCCTAGTGTTGTTGTCTCTTTGTTGCAAGAATATGAGGACGTGTTTTCTAATGATGTGCCTAGTGGATTGCCACATATTAGAGGAATACAACATCAAATTGATTTTGTGTCAGGTGTGACAATTCCTAACCGACCAGCCTATAGGAGTAATTCGGAGGAGACAAAGGAACTTCAAAGGCAAGTTGAGGAGTTGCTGACCAAAGGACATGTGAGAGAGAGCATGAGTCAATGCGTAGTGTCGGTTCTGCTTGTGCCTAAGAAGGATGGAACTTGGAGAATGTGTGTTGATTGCAAGTGTAATACCCCGAAAAAAATAAAATAAAAGGAAGGTTATTTAAGTAAATTTGTTTATGGGGTCAATTTTATAATTTATAAATTATAAGGGAGTTTTTAGAAAATGAGGTTGAAACCCTAGTTATATATGAGCTTATTAAGTCAACGTATATGGAGAGATATTTTGAGAGAGGAGACTACCCAAAGGACTGAAATAGGGAAGGATTGACTAGACCCTTGAGGTAAGAGCCTAAGAATCTTTTTTTTTGTCAAATCTAAGCTTTATTTGGAATTAGAGTTTTTTTATTTATTTTTTATTTTATTTTTTTATGTGAATATTTTGGCTGAGAAGTGAAACTATTTAAATCTCTAATGAATTTTACGTTTGAACCATCAAGGGATTAAATCATATTCTGGGTACCTGTACTGTCTTGGTAATAGTTGGGTATTCTTTTTCTTTTCTATGCCTCTATTGCGTTAGTGTAGATGGGTTTGCAGAAGGTTAGGCATGGCCATAGTGGGTCTGATTCTGCACAATTCTGCTTTAAGGAATTGTCCCCAAAATTGATGGAGTTAGGAAAATACAAAAGTCTAGTAGTATAGGTTTGAGGTCTAACAAGCTAAAAAAATAATAATAATAAATAAATAAATAAATAAAAATGAGAAGAAGAAAAGGTGTACATAACAAGGTATTTGTTGAAGATGGGTCGGCTACCCCCAAAAAAAAAAAAAAAAAAACAAAGAAAAAAGGAAAACATGTGTACCTAAAGATGAGTCCACCTATTGCTCTTCTTTTACAAGTAACTTTTACCCGTATGCATCCTGTAGGTCTTATCCTATTAGTGGCAGAAAGTAAGGAATATATATATATATATATATGGTGAATAAGTGGATTTTTGCTTTGAGATAATTGCGAAAAATTATGAGATATTTTTAACTGTCTCTCTTCTAGCAGGGCATAGTTTTAAATTTTTCCTGAATTATTTGATTATTGAGTATAATGCTTGAAAATTGTTTAGGTGATATCTAAAGATTTTAGAGAAAGTGTTAGGGAGAAGATCCTTATGATGAGTTAGCTGAGGTAAGTAACCTTTTCCTAATTGGTTTTAGCTTTGCGTATTTTAACTACTGAAAATTGTTTACAGTTGTTACAATTTATTTCTATTGTATTACTGATTTTAAGTAAAAAATTATCACAAATATTTATGATTACTAAATATATGATGTATTTTATTTAATTGTTTTTTTTTTAGCTATATTGATTTAAAGTAAGAATATAGAAATATTACAAATATATTTGAATATTGAATATATGATTATATATATACGTGTTTGAATAAGATATATTTTTGTTAGAAACTATGATTTCATATATATGATTATGGACAATTTGACTAGGAGTTGATTCTGATACCCAAACCAATGGGGGTTATTCATTGGTACTCTGATACCCAGCCAATGGGGGTTATTTATTGGTTCTCTGATACCCAAACCAATGGGGATTGTTCATTGGTATTCTGATACCCAAACCAATGGGGGTTATTCATTGGTACTCTGATGCCCAGTCACGGGGATATAACATGACCATAGTCATAAGATTGTTAAGAATATGAATTACGTTTGAATATTTGACTATTTTGAGTCCTTAAAACTACATTTGTGATTTTGGAAATGTTTGAGTATTTGAACTATTTTGACTGTTTATGTGTTTTTGGAACTTATTGTAAATTATAGCTTTTGATATATGAAAAATTGACTATTTTCTAAATCATCTATGATATATGTGTAAGATTAAAGTATGTGACCTATGTGCAACTTATTATTTTAAGATTATGAAACTTCTTCAGTTATTTTGAAAACTCATATTACATCTTATACTTTACAGATCTATTGCTTGATAGAATTTATTAAGACTTAGGTTACTTATTGAGTTGTTAACTCACGTCCTGTTTCCCCTCCAGTTTCAGATCGTGAAGAATATCAAGTTTTAGGAGCTTTGATGTTGTGTTGTCAGCAGGAAAAGAAGCTTAGCGATTTTGGGATTGGATGGTCTTCTAATAGTTTTATATTTATTGGCCAATTGGCATTATGTACATGAGGTTTGGATTTTGTTCCTATTAAATTATTGGAGATCTATTCATAAAGAAATTGTTGAGGTATTTTGGATTTATTTGATTTTAATTTTTGAGGATAAATTTTAGTTGCTAAGAAGGCCTTGCACACTTGTAAGGTGCTTACTTTATAAGCGTGCAGCGGTTGTTACGTGCTTATCTTTATAGTTGGGTTCGGGGCATGACCATTATAATGGTATCAGAGCTTAGGTTATGATCTTGTAGACTTTATGCTTGGTTTTGATTTAGAATGAAATCTGCGCCCTAGGTATTACAATTCCTGTTATTGTTTGTGAAGGTTATTAGGTCATAGATAGTGTTCTTTTGATGACTTGATGAGAAGTGGAAGTGAGGTTCCATCATATGATGATTTGTTAGGTCATATTTGAAGGATTTGATATTTATGTCTATGTGGTTATGCATACGTGACTTATAAATACAAAAGGGAGGATTTTAATTGATATACTTCTATGATCTTATACTAGTATTAAGTGAGTGTATTTTATTCTTGAAAATTTTGTAATTGATCAGATTGGTTATTAAAACTTCTTCTTCTCATTAAAAGGAAAAGAGAGTGAGAAAAGATGAAGCAAAGGAAATCTTCTTGTTATTTTGTGACTGATCTTTTGAAAACTCATTTGATAGTTTTGCCTAATATAGTCGACCTACCTAAGATTAGTTTGATCTGTAGGAGATTCTCAGAGGTTTAATTATTGAATGATAGTTTATTATATGCCCTATTCAGAATTTGGAGTGCTTGATCATTATTAGGGAACTAACTATTGCAGAACTTTATTTAGGGGTTAAGGTTTGATGTTAGAGCTATGATTCCTTGATTTTAGTTTATATGGAGTAAGAAAATTAACGGAAAGTTCATAGTGTGAAGGAAAAATTAATTTGTGGTTATTGTAGTTCACATTATATTATATGTTATTATTTAAATTCTAAGGGTGTTTAGAGAATTCAGTAATATATCGGTGACTTCTTTGGATTCTAATGTTAAGGACCGACTTTTTGGGATCATTGTTCTTGTTAGGGTTGACCTACATGGATTACCATAACCTAATTTATGTGTGAGGTAGTCCCTAAATGTTTTTGAGACATGTTTTGTTACTTAGAAGTTTGAGGTCCGCAATTTCTTTTCTTTGGACTTGGAGGATTGTTTAATATCCCGAGGAATAAGTTTTGATGCTAGAAATGTAATTCTTTGAACTTAACTGATAAAATTTAATGGATTGGCTCAATAGAAAATGAAGTGGATAGAACACAAGTATGTGGTAGTATAGAATTGGACTAGTGAACCATATTTTTGATTGGATATCGAAGGAGTTGGGATGGCAAGAGAGTTTATTTTGAAAGACTATTACAATTTGAATTATAGTCATTTGTTGTACCTTTTGTTTTATATTGGCAGGTGGTTAGTGATTACAAATTGCAGTGTACTCTTAAGTTCTAGATTGCTGGGACTATTATTTGCAAAGTATATTAAAAAAAAAAAAGGGTTGAGATACTTCATGGATTGTTCCTTTCTAGCCGATGTATACTTAGAGATTTGTTTTCATAATAGGCTATGTAATTATAAGGAACCTAGCTCTTCAATGAGTTTCAGCCCAAGAATCATTTAGAGATTAAAGGTGAATAAATGTTGCTTATTTGAGAAGATAATTTATGGTTAAGATAGAGGTTCTATGAAAAACCTTATATCAATGCTCAATTGATTATTTATGGAGATTTTGGAATTTCTTTTTCTTACAAAACTTGAGGAAGAAAAGATATAGTGATACACGCATATGTTGTAAATTAGTTCTGAACTTAGGAAGGATTGGAACCTTGGACTACTTAATTTTGAGGTATACAGTTAAATGGATGCTAGCATTCAATGGTCTATGGTGAATCTCAAAATTGTGGATTTCCCTTGTTGTAATTTTTGGAGACTACTTGGGCCTTGGAATTTTGTTGAAATTAATAATTGATGGAAAATCAGTTATTGGGGTTAATCTAAGTGAATGGGCATTGGAAATTTTATTCAAATTAAAAGGAACTTAGAGATCTATTTAGACTAGAGATATGTATATCTTAAAAGAATCATATAATTTTCATAATATGGTTGTTCTTAAGCTATGGGTAATTGAGTAAGAGATTTTATAGTGGTATTGTATTATGCAGCATAAACATCATGGCTCCATTTGCTTTGGAAATTTTTATCTTACAAATCTTGGGAAGGAAAAGTCTACGCATATGTTGTGAAATAGTTTTGAAATATGGTGATGAGTGATAAATTTGTATAGATCGATACAATTGTGGCTTTAGAGTAGCGTAGTGGAAGCGTGATAATTCGTTCAGCTTGTGATGAATTCAGAGGACTGAATTCTTATAAGTGGGGGAGATTGTAATACCTCGAAAAAAAATAAATAAAAGGAAGGTTATTTAAGTAAATTTGTTTATGGGGTCAATTTTATAATTTATAATTATAAGGGAGTTTTTAGAAAATGAGGTTGAAACCCTAGTTATATATGAGCTTATTAAGTCAACGTATATGGAGAGATATTTTGAGAGAGGAGACTACCTAAAGCCAAAGGACTGAAGCAGAGAAGGATTGACTACACCCTTGAGGTAAGAGTCTAAGAATCTTTTTCTTATCAAATCTAAGCTTTATTTAGAATTAGAGTATTTTTTTTTATGTGAATATTTTGGCTGAGAAGTGAAACTATTTAAATCTCTAATGAATTTTACGTCTGAACCATCAAGGGATTAAATCATATTCTTGGTACCTGTATTGTCTTGGTAATAGTTGTGTATTCTTTTTCTTTTCTATGCATCTATCGTGTTAGTGTAGATGGGTTTGCAGAAGGTTAGGCATGGCCATAGTGGGTCCGATTCTACATAGTTCTGCTTTAAGGAATTGTACCCAAAATTGATGGAGTTGGGAAAATACAAAAGTCTAGTAGTATAGGTTTGAGGTCTGACAAGCTAAAAAAATAATAATAATAAATAAATAAATAAAAATAAGAAGAAGAAAAGGTGTACATAACAGTGTATTTGTTGAAGATGGGTCGACCACCAAAAAAAAAAAAAAAAAAAAAACAAAGAAAAAAGGAAAACACATGTACCTGAAGATGAGTCCACCTATTGCTCTTCTTTTACAAGTAACTTTTACACGTATGCATCCTATAGGTCATATCCTATTAGTGGCAAAAAGTAAGGAATATATATATATATATATATATATGTGGTGAATAAGTGGATTTTTGCTTTGAGATAATAGCGAAAAATTATGAGATATTTTTAATTGTCTCTCTTCTAGCCGAGCACAGTTTTAAGTTTTTATTGAATTATTTGATTATTGAGTATAGTGCTTGAAAATTGTTTAGGTGATATCTAAAGATTTTAGAGAAAGTGTTAGGGAGAAGATCCTTATAATGAGTTAGCTGAGGTAAGTAACCTTATCCTAATTGGTTTTATCTTTGTGTATTTTAACTACTGAAAATTGTTTACAGTTGTTACAATTTATTTCTATTGTATTTCTGATTTCAAGTAAAGAATTATCTCAAATATATCTGATTACTGAATATATGATGTATTTTATTTAATTGTTTTTTTTAGCTATATTGATTTAAAGTAAGAATATAGAAATATCACAAATATATTTGAA
Organism: Quercus rubra; assembly: GCA_035136125.1. NCBI lineage: Eukaryota > Viridiplantae > Streptophyta > Magnoliopsida > Fagales > Fagaceae > Quercus > Quercus rubra. The sequence continues at coordinate 7,203,060 of CM068730.1, read as the reverse complement.
TATTGAATATATGATTATATATATACGTATTTGAATAAGATATATTTTTGTTAGAAACTATGATTTCATATATATGATTATGGACAATTTGACTATGAGTTGATTCTGATACCTAAACTAATGGGGGTTATTCATTGGTACTCTGATACCTAAACCAATGAGGGTTGTTCATTGGTATTCTATACCCAAGCCGATGGGGGTTATTCATTGGTACTCTGATACCCAGCTAATGGGGGTTATTCATTGGTACTCTGATGCCCAGTCACGGGGATATAATGTGACCATAATCATAAGATTGTTAAGAATATGAATTATGTTAGAATATTTGACTATTTTGAGTCCTTAAAACTACATTTGTGATTTTGGAAATGTTTGAGTATTTGAACTATTTTGACTGCTTATGTGTTTTTGGAACCTATTGTAAGTCATAGCTTTTGATATATGAAAAACTGACTATTTTCTAAACCATCTATGATATATGTGTAAGATTAAAGTATGTGACCTATGTGCAACTTATTATTTTAAGATTATGAAACTTCTTCAGTTATTTTGAAAACTCATATTACATCTTATACTTTACAGATCTATTGCTTGATAGAATTTATTAGGACTTAGGTTACTTATTGAGTTGTCAACTCACCCCCTTTTTCCCCTACAATTTTAGATCGTGAAGAATACCAAGTTTTGAGAGTTTTGATGTTGTGTTTTGAGCAAGAAAAGAAGCTTAGTGATTTTGGGATTGGATGATCTTCTAATAGTTTTATATTTATTGGCCAATTGGCATTATGTACATGAGGTTTGGATTTTGTTCCTATTAAATTATTGGAGATCTATTCATAAAGAAATTGTTGAGGTATTTTTGATTTATTTGATTTTAATTTTTGAGAATAAATTTTAGTTCCTAAGAAGGCCTTGCACACTAGTAGGGTGCTTACTTTATAAGCGTGTGGCGATTGTCACGTGCCTATCTTTATAGTTGGGTTCGGGGCGTGACAGCAAGGCTATCAACAACATTACGGTGAAGTATAGACATCCCATCCCTAGGCTAGATGACATGTTGGATGAATTGCTTAGGTCATGTATTTTCACAAAAATTGATTTGAAAAGTGAGTATTATCAAATTAGGATTAAAGAGGATGATGAATGGAAAACTGCCTTTAAAACTAAATATGGATTGTATGAGTGGTTGGTAATGCCTTTTGTTCTAACTAATGCACCAAGTACATTCATGAGGTTAATGAATCATGCATTGCATGCGTTTATAGGCAAATTTGTTGTGGTCTATTTTAATGATATTTTGGTGTATAGCAAGAACTTAGATTAGCATATCGATCATTTGCATTCTGTGCTGGCTATTTTGAGAAAAGAAAAATTATATGCCAATTTAAAGAAATGTTCCTTTTGTATGGACAAAGTTGTGTTTCTTGGTTATGTTAGCGTGAAAGGAATTGAGGTGGATGAGGAAAAGGTGAAGGCCATCAAGGAATGGCCCACACCTAAGTCAATCACTGGCTAGTTTTTATTGCTGATTTGTCAAAGATTTTAGTACGCTAGCTGCACCACTCACTGAAACTATTAAAAAATCCGTGGGTTTTAAATGGGGTAGTGAGCAAGATTGTGCATTTATTGAAATTAAAGAAAGATTATGTGGTCCTCCTTTATTTTCATTACCTGATTTTTCTAAAACTTTTGAGATTAAGTGTGATGCCTCAAGAATAACTATTGGAGCTATTTTGTTGCTAGAGAAGTGGCCAATAACCTATTTTAGTGAAAAGCTAAATGGGGTAGTTTTGAACTACCCAACATATGACAATGAGCTTTATGCATTGGTGATAACATTGGAGACTTGGCAACATTACCTTTGGCCGAAAGAATTTGTCATATATACTGTCCAAGAGTCTTTGAAGCACTTGAAAGGACAAGGTAAGTTGAATAGAAGACATGCCAAGTGGGTGGAATTCATTGAGACCTTCCCTTATGTAATCAAATACAAACAAGGTAAGAAAAATATTATGGCTGATGTATTATCAAGAAGGTATGCCCTTGCCTCTACTTTAAATGCAAAGTTATTGAGATTTGAATATGTTAAGGAATTGTATGCTAATGATGATGACTTTGCTAGTGTGTATGAAGTGTGTGAGAGGGCAGCGTTTGGTAAATTCTATAGACTAGATGAGTACTTGTTTAGAGAATAGACTTTGTGTGCCTGATAGTTCTATGCGTGAGTTGCTTGTGCGTAAAGCACATGGAGGTGGTTTAATGGGTCATTTTGGTGTAAGGGAGACTTTAGACGTGTTACATGAACATATTTTTTTGACCAAAGATGAAACGTGATGTGGAGAGAGTTTGTACTAAATGCGTTACCTGTAGGCAGGCTAAATCTAGAGTCTTACGACGTGGATTATACACTCTTTTGCCCGTACCTAGTGCACCTTGGGTCGATATTTCTATGGATTTTGTTTTAGGCTTGCCTAGGTCAAGGAAAGGTAGGGATTCAATTTCTGTGATTGTTAATAGGTTTTCAAAGATGGCACATTTCATATCTTGTCATAAAACCGATGATGCAACTCACATCGCTGATTTGTTCTTTAGAGAGATAGTATGACTCCATGGTGTTCCTAGGAGTATTGTGTCTGATCGTGATGTTAAGTTCATTAGCTATTTTTGGAAAGTCTTGTAGGAAAAATTAGGGACTAAACTATTGTTTTCAACTACTTGTCACCCCCAAATGGATGGATAAACTGAGGTAGTGAATAGAACTTTATCTACTTTGTTGTGTATTATAATTCAGAAGAACTTGAAAAATTGGGAGGATCATTTTCCATTAAATTTTGCATATAATCGGAGTGTTCATTCTAGGGGTGTGCAAAAAACCGAGGAACCTAAAAAAACCGCTTTAGTCCGACTAAATCGTTGCAAAAATTTCGGTTCGGTTTCGATTTTATTATATTAAAAATTGAAAATTTCGGTTCGGTTCAGTTTTTAGTGGTAGATTTGAATGCACTGAACTGAACTGGAATATATTATTATATTAAATATATAATATAAAATTTGTAAAGCGTCTAGGCTTGGCCTTGCCAAAATTACTCAAGCCCACTGCCCATTAGATAAGTTAGATTAACTAACTAAAATTAAACTAATTAACTTAAATTAAGTTAAACAGAAACTAATTGAAAAAAAAGAAAATAAAAACCCTACCCTTACCGTACTTACCCCACTTTCACTTACACTCTATCACTCCCAGTCTCCTTCACGCCTCCATCACTCTCTCTCACACAAAGCCTCCATCACTCCCTTGCAAACATACTATCCTCCATCAGTTGACATCTGCCACTGGCCTCCACACTCTGAGCTCCACGGCTACTCCACACGCCAGCCTCCACAGCTACTCCACATACCCCACAGCCCACACGTATTCACTGCCACTCTCACAACCTCCACTTGACCCTCTCACAGCCTCTACTCCACACGAATCTGCCTCTACTGCCGCCTCTGCATGCTGGCCTTCACACGCCGGCCTCCCCACGCCGTTCTACCCATGCGGCTTGATCTTTTCATTCTCACAGAGACCTTCTCTCTTTTTAATTTCTTAATAACCCTTTCTATTTTTTGTATTTTGGGTTTTGTTTAATACTGAATCAATGCTATTTTTTGTGAATTTGTGATTGTGATGTTGAGTTGTTATTTTCTATTGAGTTATTATTTTCTTTTTGTGACTGTGATGTTGACTTAGAGTTTTGGAAAAATTGATAGCCCCATGTGCTTAACCGAAAACCGACTGAAACCGACGAAAATCAAAATACCACCGAAATCGATCGATTTCCAATTATTTCGGTCGGTTTCGGTTGGCCAAAACTAAAAAAGCTGATTGAACTGAACTGATTACCCCCTAGTTCATTTTACTACTAATTTTTCACTATTTGATATTGTTTTTGGTTTTAATCTACTAACTCCTTTGGATTCCAGTTAATGAAATGACTAGTTTGGATGGTCAAAAGAAGGCTGAGATGGTGAAAAAACTCAATGAAAGTGTACGGCAACATATAGAAAAGAAAATGAGCAATACGCGACCAAAGCCAACAAGGGCAAGTCCTTTTTGAATCGGGTGATTGGGTTTGGGTGCATATGAGAAAGGAAAGATTTCCAGCCCGGAGGCGGTCCAAGCTACATCCTAGAGGAGATGGTCCATTTCAAGTCCTTGCGAGAATCAATGATAATGCATACAAGTTGGATCTTCCAGGCAAGTATAACATTAGCGCTACATTTAATGTTTCTGATCTTTCTCCTTTTGATGCAGGTGACAATTTGAGGATGAATCCATTTGAAGAGGGGGGGGGGGGATGATGAGAATTAGTAAGCATTAGAGGATCCATTGCATGTTCCTGTTGGGCCTATTACTAGAGCAAGATCCAGAAGATCAAAAAAGCACTTAATGGGCTGATTCAAGAGATTTAGGCTAATTCTAACACAGGACATTCCAAGCTTGGCCCAAAAGAAGATAAAGGCATAGTAAATTTAATCTAAGCTATTGACAGGGTCGATCTGGCTTAATTGGGCATGATTTATGGTGTTGGTTAATGACTGATTGACTTTCCAGCTCCATACCAAGTAATAGTTTTTTATTTTATTTTTTTTATTTTATTCTGGTGCTGCTAATTTCATACCAAATCTACCTTAATTTTAGGCTTCTATTATTTAGTACATTTTTTTAGCTATTTTCCAATTTTGGAGCTGCTAATTTTAGACCAAATCAACCCTAATTTAAGCTTCTATTATTTAGTACATTTTTTTCCCTATTTTTAGTCATGTCTTGTAAATAGCATGCACTCATTGTAATGGAGGATTATTGAATAAAAATTAGAAAAAACATGAGGTTTTTCTTCTTCTTTGGGTTCTTTAAGAACTGTGAACTTATTAGGGATTCTTCCTTGTGGCATTCAAATTTTATACCATCAGTTTGTGATTTGATTATAATCATTGGGTCGAGGTGTGTTAATTATGCCTTTGGTTCGCATTTCATTTATAAATGTTGGGTCGGGGTTTCTATCAAAATCTAAATTTTAGCTTTCTTGGGCAAATATTCCAATAATATTTGTTGGGTCTCAAAACGTGTTGATTGAGGTTCACATCACTATATATGGGTGATCGTGCACTTTGTATAATGGACTCTTGGGGCTACGTGAGCAACCTTCTCTAGTCACGAGTGCTTTTGACTTGTAATGTGAGTATGTGCTCAAGGCACTTGCTGTAGGTGCATATTCACATTATATTTTGTGTGTGATCATTGCAGTGTGATTGTCTCATGTTAGTTTCCCCGTGTATGCGACATTCATCAATATGCTTGGTACTTGAGGGGCTTTGGCTTATCCTAATATGAGCATGTTGGCATGCGCCGTAAACACAGGCATGAAACCTTGCATAAACGCAAAACTCTGCTGGATTTTCGTCATGAAAATAGGGCACCTCCGTGTTGTATTATCACAGCGAAAGCTAGGTAAGAATAGTGTTTTGTGTGCTATAATGCACCTGAGGTGAAGCGCTGCTGTATTTCCACCACGAAAATAAGGTGAAATGCTACCAGGTTTTCTTCGTGAAAATTTGGCAACGATTCCAAACACATTACGGAAGCATCGATCAAGACCACACCTTTTTCGAAATCAAACCTCAAAACCCAATTCCGTTAAAGCCCCGAAAGCTAATGCCAACAACTCATATTAAAAGGTAATGCTAAAAGCTCGATTTAAATTGTCAATGTTTGAAAATTAAGATTTCACCAAAACAAAAGACAGTCCTTGGACAGGCGTTGTGGGGTGCCTAACACATTCCCCATACATAACTAGACTTCTGAACTTAAGAATCATGATTTTTTATCCGTCCGTATTAGATTAGGAAAAACGACATTTTTCTTAGCCTAGGATTGGTAATAAAATCAAATAAAGTCAGGTGACCAATCACACCTTAGAAAAAACCCAATGATTGGTGGTGACTTCACTTACCTTTGGTAACTCCATTAAAATTGACTCAATTTCCAGTCACACACCAGAGGTATAACCTTCTTCACAGCACCTAAGCTCCCAGGCTTGTAAAACTACTCTGGGCATACGCGAGCGTCGCTGCGATGGGTGGTTAAACTGCCATGAGGTATTGACGGATTGGCGACTCCACTGGGGACACTTAGAGAGTTTAGCCTTTAGAGCTTTTGATAACTTAATCTTTGGACATTGGCTTTCAAAAATGTTGAAATTGGCATTAGCCTCTGAGGCTTCCCTTTTGAAAAATGCTTTTACTATATCCTTAGTAAACTATTTTCAAAAATCAAAAAAGTTTTTTCAAAAAAATGTTTTCAAATGGTTTTCCAAAAACCAGCTTTAAGTTATTTTTGTATGTGTGAAGCTTTCCTGCTTTCCTAAGCATGCTTTACAGCTTTCCTTCACATGTGCAAACCTAGGGTAGTAAGATTTAATTTCTACCACACCTTTAACTGTGCATATATCTGTTGTGCTTGGAAAGTCTTTCCCCTTTCATTTAAAAATGCACGACATCACCCTTTATATTGGGTTAAACCCGAACTTAGCGTTGAAGACAAAGGTTGGATGCGTATACCCTATATAGTTATTAGGTGCCGACTTGTAGGCACTTTTAGGTCTATGGGTGGACAACAGTTACTGAAAAGGCCCCCCTTGATCTGCTCTATCCCACAACTTCTATGAAGGGAAGGATTAGATGATTGAGGTCCCCCCTAAGAATAAGACCAACTTACCAATTAAGTCGTGTCTCATATAGTTGGCCTAAAGTAAGTCTAAACCCGTGAGAACTAGGAAGAGCTAAGATGAGTGAACATCCAAGCCTAGGGTAGGATATCCTTGTTAGGATTGCTTTAAAAATGAGTTAGGGGGAAAGTGTCCAGTTTTTGTCTGCAGTTTTGCCCTTTTTGCTTGCATTAAAGGGTTGTGCTCTACTCCAGGTTCTATCCATCTTGTTTACATAGCATCTATGATTAACCCCTAGGGAAAAGCAGCCTTGGTGCTTGCAAATTAGATATGTTGGGGTTTATGTCATAAAATCCAATTTATTGGCATGTCATAAGTAATTAAATTGTTTAATTATATGAGACTATTTATAAATGAACTAATGAGACATTATCATAGTCCTTGAGATGCATTGTATGTGATTTAGTCACAGAAGATATAAATCACAAGTTCCTTGTAAACTCAAGACGTAGATCGTAGTTGGTGATGAAATTGGGTGTTTTATTTGCGAAAACTATAACACATCAACTAAGATGGTTTGTTTTGATCATGGAAGTGGAGACTTCTAGTTGATGTGTTGATGTGTCTTAAGTGTTAAGACATATTGAACTAGACCGCTATGAGATTAATTATTCAATCAACAACTGTCACTTGAATAATTAATCTCACAACTTCTAATTTCGTAGACTCTTAATCCTAAGAGGATAGTGAACCCGATCATGAAATGTAAGTTACTTTGATATATTAGGAGTGAGATCTATTATTGACGGTTAAAACCTTAGTATGTTGGGTAACCATATGTAGTGTTGAGGGAACACATATTCTCAAGATGGAATTCATAATCTCCTTTTATAGAAACACGAAATATCCCCTTGAGATAAGTTTAATGGGAACTGGTTATTCAAGGCGCCCACTTTAGTAAGGAGTTACTAAAGTTTATATTTATTGAAATCAGATTTCTATAAATATGAATAACTAAAAGATTAAACCAGGTACTCAAGGATAAAATAATTGTTTATAAAGTGACAGTTCATTATGACTTTGTTCACTATGGATATTTCATGGGGGGATTAAATGATATCATTAGAGTCTTAGGATATAATTTATTAATAAGGCCAAAAGTGCAATTATATTTATATAGTGGTATTAAATATAATTAATGGTAACTTTGGACTTATCAAAAGTTGATAGATAAGCCTAAGGCCCATTGGAGCTATAGTCTTATTTGTTTTCTTTGGTCCCATTTTAAGCCACAAACTAAAGCCCAATTGGGTAGGCCCAAAAGGCTAACCCAATTAGATAATCAATTTTTATTTAATGAGAGTTATTAAAAAAAGTAACTACCAAGGTAGTTAGAATGTACGTATGATGAAAAGAAAAGAAAACAGTTTTTCTCTACAATGAGAAGAAGAAGAACTTTCTTTGAGAATCAACGTAGATAAAGACTGATTGAGAGACCACTCTTCTCGGGCACCATGTGGAATTGGGATGTTGATTAGAGGTATTCTCAAGTATTATTTTTGAATTTCACTACATCAAGGTATGCTTTCTATTCTTTGTTCTAAAATTCAAGGTTACATATTATCTCTTATGAATGAAGTAGATCTATGTTTGTTGCTTCCGTTGTGTGTTTCGTATGAGATGCAAAATCATATTTTCCAACAAGATCATACCTAGTCCCTAAGGGTTTCAAACCCTACAAGGGCATGTATGCATACACTAATGGCTCTATCATGTAAATGTGTATAGATAAAATTTGTGGCAATTAGCTGGAACTCCGCACCAAGGAGGATATTGCCAAGAGTTCAAGATCTTCTCTAAGAAGGCAAAGCCATCCAGAATGAAGCCTCTTCATTGTACATTTGAATTTCCTTGTATTTTAATAGGCCCATTGTGGGAGCCATTGTATATAGCCCATGTTTTGGGGGCATTGTAAAAAGCCAAAATTTTGTAAAAGCATTGCTTTCTATGTAATCAAAAGAGAAAGGTCCATCCCACAATTTCAAGCATGATATGAAAGTTTCGGTTACTTGCCAAGCTTGTGCATTAATCCTGCAGGGTCCAAGCCAATATTTGGAAAATGATAGGTGCATTTTAAATAAGCAAAAGCCTAAACTAACTTCGTGCTTGTTTTGTGTTTCCACATTGTCAAATTTTCAAATGTATCCCATTTCTTTCCCATCCCATTCTTTTCTTTTCCAGGATTATAAGGAGAAAATATTTCTCAAAGGAAATAGTCCAAGTTACCACCACATCCTAATCCTATCATCACTAGGTCTCATGCTAAAGAGATGTCTACTAGTGGTTCTTCACCCATCGAGGAAAACACTCATAAGATCGCTTTTGAAAGAGTAGGTGGCAGAAATGATATGCATGATGCAATAGCTAGTCATAGGAGGAGGATGTGATTCATCAGGTACCATTCTAGAGGGCTCTATACCTCGATCTGAAGATGAGACCCAGTCGCCACCAGATCCAAATCAGGGCCAAACCATGCCGCCATTCGTCCCACATGGGAGTAACCTTGAAATAGATCCTTCTAAGGATAAGACCTCAAAATCTAGCTAGGTCAGGTCAAAAGTCAAGTAGAGAACTTGACTGAAAAAATACAAATCATAGAGGGCTCTGGCGCCCAAGGAAGTGTAAATTTGGATAGTTTTGACCAATTTCCCTTAGGTCTTTATGCCTCCTAAGTTCAAGTCACTTGAATTTTTCAAGTATGATGGCACTGGAGATCCCTATGCCCATTTGCACATGTTTTGTAGAAAGATGGCACCTTGTAGGGACAATCATCCTTTGCTTTACCAAATTTTCCCTAATAACTTGACTGGTCTTATTGCCACAAGGTATGTGAAATTGGAAAAGACCTTTAACTGGAGAGAGATGGCCAATGCATTTTTGGAGTATTACTAATTCAATACTAAGATAGCTCCCGACTGCACAGTTCTTCGAAGGACTTAAAAAGAAAAGTGGGGAATCTTTCCGTGAGTATGCATAGAGGTGGCACAAGTTGGCCGGGCAAGTGCTTCCTCCCATGATGGAAGAGGAAATGATCAAGTGGTTCATCGATAACCTTAAGCCTTCCTACTACAAGAAGATGATTAGTGCCCCTCACTTCAAATGCCTGATTCCTATTGGGGAGCATATTGATGAGGGTATTAGGAGCAAGAAAATAGTCGATCCTAAGGCTTTAAGTTTTATGATAAAACAACAAGTGAAAAAGGCAACCGGCTGCAAAGGAAAGGAAGTCGAGGTTCACTTGATTAATAAGACACCTAAAAGATCTCGTCACTTTTGCTTATACGGCCTCGATTGCCTGGCCCAATCAACAACAAGTTCAGCTAGCCTAGGTGCCTCACTGAGCATTTAATTAGAGGGGAAGGCCAGATCAACCACGGTATCCTACATGAGGAACTTAGAAATTCTCTCTATTACCTATGCCTGTGGTAGAGCTTTATGCCTATCTATTGGAGAAGAAGCTAGTAACTCCACTATTTGCAAAACCCAGAGACAGTCCTCTTCTACCCGGTTTTGATTCATCTAAGAAATGTGAATACCATTTCAACCATCTTTTGATCAAAACTCATCCTAAACATGTTCCTAGCCGTCCTAAAGTTTCAAGTTTTCATCTAGACCTATCCCATAGCAAAACCCAAGCTTTTATATGTCCAAAAATAGATTAAAATGGAAGATCAAAGCATAACTCGAAAATGAGAAAAGTTTGGAAAACTCACCAATCTGGTTCGTGCACTCTTTGAAAGATAATCATGTAGTCTATGGGTCAATGAGGGGTCTCATTCAACCTAACAGCCCCATTCCAGTGGGTAAGGTTGAACACGATGCCGAAAAGCACGTAGGAGCTTTTCTTAGACTTGGGTGCCATGGAAATGAGAGAGTTTGGGAGAGAGAGAGTTGTGGATAAGAGATTTTGAGAGAAAAAGATTAGATTATGAGGAAATGAGAGAAAGGCAGAGAGTTTTTGTAAAGAGATGGAAGTTGGAGAGTTAGAGAGAATGTGAAAAGATAAGGAAGTCGAAGAGAAATAAGAAGAAAAAGAAATAGTTGGTAACCGTTGGAAAAATTTGAAGAGGCAGGAATGCATCTGGTGGCTAAACTACATGTAGTTTAGGCCTACCCATTAAACTACGTGTAGTATAGTAAAAAAAAAATTCAAATATCCCCAATGGGTTCTTATAAGGTAGGAAGTGCAAAAGAAAATTTATGAATAAACCAAAAATGACAAAAATACCTTCAGTTAGGTAAAAGACACAGGGACCCCCGAAACATCCCCAAATGGATTGAAAGCTTCAAGAATATCCTTCAGTAGATCAGAAATCACCAAGGAAACTTCCCCGTGAGTTAAGACCATTAACCAAATCCCTAGTAAAGTACAGTATCATAGATGGACTTCCCCCGATGGTCCGAGGCACAAAGGTACTCCCTGGAGAGTTGTGAAGAAAATTTTCCCACGGAGTTGATAAAACCTCTTCATGAGTGGAATCAACAAAAGTTCCCCAGTGAGTCGTGAAGACTTCCTCGTAGGTCAAAATTTCCCCTAACCCCATCAAAGACTTCCCCATAGATCAAAATCACCAATAAGCTCTATATAGCAAGTTATCTTTGTTGGAAAAACACATGTTTGTATCGCATACAAAACATACGCAATGGAAAAATAATGGATCTACTTCATTCGTAATTGATAACATGTACTATGTAAATTTCAAAATTTAAGAACAAGAGAGCGTACCTTGGTGCAATGAAATTCAAAAATCAAAGATTAGAAATACTTGGGAACACTCTTAATCTTCAATCCAATTCCACTTATGCCCAGGAAGTATGGTCTTTCAATTAGTTTATATGTATGTGTTCAAGGACGAATAAGAGAGTGGCTTACACTCATACACACACCATTTCATTCTCTTACAAAATTCTGTATGTTTCTCTTCTTAGTTGATTATCTAATTGGGCTAGCATTTTAGGCCATTCAAATTGGGATTTAGTACGTGGCTTGGAGTGGGACCAAAAGGAAACAAATAAAACACTAACTCCAATGGGTTTTGGGCTTTTTTGTTAACTCTTGACAAGCTCAAAATTACCATTAATTATATATAATGCCACTATATAAATATAATTGCACTCTAGGCATTATTAATAAATTATATCCCAAAACTTTATTATACATACAACTCCTTCGTAAAATATTCGTAGTAATACAAAGTCATGAATGTTGATTGCCACTTTGAAGATTACTACATCTTAATCCTTGAGTACCCAATTTAATCCTTTAAGTTATTCACCAATCCTTGAGTACCCAATTTAATCCTTTAAGTTATTCACCATATATTTATAAAATCCAATTTCATAAATATATACTTTAGTGACTTCTTACTAAAGTAGATAGGCCTAACATTTTGAATAGCCAAACCCATTAAACTTATCTCAAGAGAATATTTTATATCTTCGTTAAGAGATTATGAATTCCATCTTGAGAATATATGTTCCTTCAACACTAAATATGGCTGCCCAACATACTGAGGTTTTGATCGTGACTTTAGATCTCACTCTTGATATATCAAAGCAATCTACACTTCATGATCGGGTTCATTATTCTCTCAGAATTAAGAGTTAATGTAAATAGAAGTCGTGAGATTTATTATTCATTTGAAAGTCGTTAATAGAATAATAAATCTCACAGTGATCCAGTTCAATATGTCTTAACACTTAAAACATATCAACATATTAACTAGAAGTCTCCACTTCCATGATCAAAACAAATCATCTTAGTTGATATGTTATAGTTTTCGCAGATGAAATGCTCAATTTCATCATCGACTATGAACTAAAATTCTGAGTTTACAAAGAACTTTTGATTGATATCTTCTGTGACTAAATCACATACTACATCTCATGGACTATATGATAATGTCTAAATATTCATGTTACTATTATTTAAGATAATAATAAGACAACTTTATTAATCACAATATGTCATACATAACATCATACAATAGGATTTAAAGGGCACATATCCTAACAATTTCCTACTTGCCTTAAAGACTATTGTGCACTAATCTAACCCTCATTCCCTCCAAATGTGACTGAAAAGTCCTTTAGGCAAGGTTTTGGTAAAGGGATCTGCTAGATTATTTACACTATCAATATTTGTGACTACTACATCTCCTCGAGCAACAATGTCTCGAATGATGTGATACTTTCTTTCTATGTGCTTTCCTTTCTTGTGATTCCTTGGATCTTTGGATTGTGCAACCGCTCCACTATTGTCGCAAAATAATGTGATAGGAACTTGCTCCATTCTCATAACACCAAGATCAAAAAGGAATTTCTTGAGCCAAACAGCTTCCTTTACTACTTCACAAGCAGTAGCATATTCAACTTTCATAGTAGAGTCAGCAATACAAGATTGCTTTGCACTCCTCCAACTTATGGCTCCACCTCCCAAGGTGAACATACAACCTAAAGTGGACTTTCTGAAATTAAGATCTGATTGAAAATTAGAATCTGTATAACCAATGGGAATCAAATCCTCACTATGGTAAACAAGCATATAATCTCTCGTTCTCCGTAGATACTTAAGAATATGCTTTACAGCTTGCCAATGTTTTGGTCCTGGATTTGATTGATATCGACTGACCATGCCAACTGAATAGCAGATATCTGGTCTAGTACAAAGCATGGCATACATGAGACTTCCCACTGCAGAAGCATAAGGAAGTTGTCTCATCATATTTTCTTCCTCAAGAGTCTTAGGCCTTTGGTCATCAGATAGAGGAACTCCAAGTCTGAAAGGAAGAAATCCTTTCTTGGAGTTTTGCATGCTAAACCATTCTAGAACCTTATCTATATATCTAGCTTGTGACAAACCTAACATTCTATTCTTGCATTCTTGCCAAAGCTTGATCCCTAGAACGAAGTTAGCTTTGCCCAAGTCCTTCATATTAAATTGTCTTGACAACCAAATCTTTACTGATGACATTACCCCTACATCATTTTCAATGAGTAGAATATCATCAACATAAAGCACTAGGAACATTACTACTTTATCTTGATGTCTTTTGTACACACATTGTTCATCAAGATTTTGTTCAAAACCAAATGACTTGATTGCTTGATCAAATATGATGTTCCATGACCTAAATGCTTGGTTAAGTCCATAAATGGATCTTTTCAACTTGCATACCATATGCTCTTGGTTCTTTGCTATGAAACCTCTTGTTACAACATATAGATTTCTTCTTCAAGATTGCCATTTATAAATGTAGTCTTGACATCTATTTGCCAGATCTCATAATCATAATAAGTAGCAATGGATAAGAGAATAATGATAGATTTAAGCATTGCTACTGGTGAAAAGGTTTCTTCATAATCAATACCTTCTTTTTGAGTATACCCTTTTGCCACTAGCATTGCTTTAAAGGTTTCAACATTTCCATCTATCCCTCTCTTCCTCTTGTAAACCCATTTGCAACCAACAGGTTTAATGCCATTAGGCGCTTTTACAAGATCCTAAACTTGATTGGAATAAATAGAATCCAATTTAGATTTCATAGCTTTGACCCAATGATGTGCATCTATATCATTCATTGCCTCTTCATAAGAGTAAGGATCAGTTTCAGCCTTTTCTGAGATAGCTACATAAGTTTCTCCCGAATCTATAAATCTTACAGGTGGCCTAACAATCCTCCCACTACGACAAGGCTCCTGTGTACTAGCCATCTCATGAGTAATATCTTATGGTGTATCCAATACAACCACATCATTCCTAGTTTCATCCATTGATTGTTCAATTACAAGTTCATTCATTTCAGCCAAAACAACTCTACTTTTAAGAGTATAATCATTCATATAGTCATTTTCCAAATATTTGGCATTTGTACTAACAAACACTTTATTATCTTTATGACTATAAAATAAACCTCCAACAGTTCCTTTTGGATACCCTACAAAGAAAACCACTTCTGTTTTAGATTGTAACTTGTCAGACTTTCCTTTCAACATATGTGCTGGACAACCCCAAATATGGAGATGTCTCATACCAGGCTTACGCCCTATCCACAACTCTACAGGTGTTTTAGGAACAAACTTCGAAGGCACTAAATTCAGAAGATATATTGCAGTATTTAAGGGATATCCCCAAAAGGAAATTTGTAGAGTCGAATAACTTAGCATGGATTTAACCATATCTAAAAGAGTCACATTCCTTCTTTCTGCTACACCATTTTGTTGTGGAGTTCCAGATGCAGTCAATTGGGATATAATCCCATTTTCAGTTAAGTAATCCTTGAAATCCACAAGAAGGTATTCGCCACCTCGATCAGATCGAATGGCCTTTATGTGTTTACCTAATTGATTCTCAACTTCAGCCTTAAACTCTTTAAACTTTTCAAAGGCTTTGGACTTCCGTTTCATTAGGTACACATAACCAAATCTAGAGTAATCATCAGTGAATGTACTAGTTCTAGCAAATGTTAGGCTCTTCTACCTTTTGCATTAAAAGGTCTTTTGATCATTTTTCCCTCCAAACAAGATTCACAAACTGAAAATCCATCAAAGTCCAATGGCTCTAAGAGTCCATCTTTGATTAATCTTTAAATCCTATCTAAATTAATATGACCCAAACATAAATGCCAAAGATATGCATCACTAGTAGAAGGAAATTATCTCTTTAATGATTTCATATGTGAATTATTATCTAATTCAGAATTATATAATTCATGCTTATCAGGAGTTAAAATATAAAGACCATCAACAATATTGCCAGAACAGATAAACACTTTATCCTTCTTTATTACAACATTTTCTTTCAAGATAACACAATATCCATGATTACCTAAATAAATTGTAGAAATTAAATTTCTACAAACATTAGGTACATATAGATAGTCTTCCAATATTAAAACCCTAGAATCAAAACATAAATTAAACACTCCAACAGCTACAACTAGAATTCTGCTCCCATTAGCCAAAGTAAGAAACAATTCCCCTTCATTCAGCTTTCTAGTCTCCTAGAACCCCTATAAAGAATTGCAGATATGATTAGTACAACCTGAATCCATACACTAGGAATCCGTGAGATTTTGTACTAAACCTATTTCAAGAAGGAATAAACTTTTCATACCTTTATTATTGGCAGCTCTGAATTTTGGACAATTCCTCTTCCAATGACCTTTCTTGCCACAATGGAAACACTTTCCTTTGGCGTAGTCCTTCTCCTTTCTCTTGTTGGCAACTCCTAAGGCAATTTGTTTACCATCTTGCTTGCTGAAGTCCTTCTTCTTCTTCTTTTTACTCTTGCCTTTTAACTTAGGTTGAGAAGTAGAAGCTTCCGCCATATTAGCATCAACACTAGCTGTACCAAGAATGCCTTTTGCCGCCACCAATTCATTCATTAATTTAGACAATGTGTAAATATTTTTGTTCATGTTATAATTTAGTCTGAATTCCTTGAATGATTCTAGTAGTGACTGAAGTATCATATCCACTTGGGATTCTCCATCTATATCGGCACCTAAAACCTCCAGTGTATTCAGATGAGAGATCATCCTAAGACAATGCTCCCTCACTGAAATGCCTTTAGCCATTTTGGTATTATAAATTTGCCTCATAGTTTCTTGCCTTGCAGAACGGCCTTGTTCACCAAACATCTCCTTCAGACTTAGCATTATGTCCAAAGCTACTTCTACATCCTTCATTTGATGCTGTAGAACATTTGAAATAGATGCTAGGATATAACACTTGGCCATCTCATTAGATTTCTGCCAATGATCATATCAGTGTTTTTTCTCAGGAGGAGCATCTAATGATGGAAAGTTAGGACATGGTTGACTAAGCACATATTTGTGCTCTTTAGCAATAAGAACAATGTCCAAATTTCTTTTCCAGTCAACATAGTTGGATCCAGTCAGTTTGTTTTGATTAAGAATAGCAACAAGTAAGCTAAATGATGCCATGATAAAATTTGAAAACAATAAACATGAATATAATAAGTAAACTGGACATTCGTGCTATCATGATAACTCTTATCAAATACTAATAATATGCCGTTATACATTTAGCCTCTAAATAATAATAGTAAGAACTCAGCATAGAGGATACTATAATATTTAGTGTAGTGTATAACATTGTTAGAGTCATGTGTAGCCACATTTCATCTACCATTAACAGGTTTATCTTGTAGTACCATGATTCAAAACACACTTCGCATGGAATGCAAAGCTCAAGGCTAAGACAAAGTGTTTGATCAAACTACTATCAACTAGGAAGTTCAACCTTGTAGGACCATGAAATAAATACTCTCCACATGGAATGCTAAACTCGAAGCAAAGACAAAGTATATATTTCATACTACTATGAATCGACAATGGAGGTCATGAGATGCAACCCTTGTATCTCTCTCCCACTAGATATTTTAAAAGAAAAGGTTTTAATTATAAATCATGTGTAATCTCTTCACACATAGCCTTGCACTTTTAAATTTGAAAACACTTAGTGAAAATTCAAAATTCACTACTTTCGATTGATCGAATTTATCCCTCAATCGATTGAAATTATGAAGAAAATTTTTGTAAAGTTGTGATTTACAACTAATTTGTGTTGGCTTTAATTCTGTGCCAAATTTTATTGTAATTTTGTTTAATCTTTTGTACCCTGTATTTTATGTCGGATTTCATTGTAAGGATTATGTGTGAGAGAGAGTGTGAAGACTCAAGGCAAATTGAAGATCAAAGAAGTTTTTACAGGTAGCTCGCGAGAAGCCTTCCTGCGAAGTGAAGCATGTAATTAGCACATGACCGGAATGCGAAAAGTCATGACAGATGGTGATAGCTAGTTTTCACAAGTGTCTGCCGAGTAAGGCCTTCCTGCGAGGTACCCGCAAAACATTCTGTTTTACCAATTTGTCATATCTGATACACTAGGTCTCTATCCACACTATATATACCCATATTACCCACATATTGAAAGTGGTGCTTTTCAGAGAGAAAACCCTAGCCATTACCCTTGAGAGTGAGAGATTGTCATACCCACAATCCATTGTGGTTTTCCTCAACTCCTACTTCTCCATTTCCAAATCCTTGAGAGGTTAATAGCCTAAACATTTACCAGAGCCATCTTGAGTGTAAAGTGAGGTTTTGGTACTGTTGGGAAGCATTGGAAGAAGCCATTTGTTTGGTGGATGCAATCGGGCTGAATTGTGTGATCCGAAGAGCTAGAGAAGACAAGACTTTGTTAAGTTAGTTGGTAACAAGGGCTTGGAGGGCTCGAGTACATGGGGTAAACTAGGCTTGGAGGGTCTTTTGTTATTTGTGTACTCCAACTTATTCTCTAGTGGATCGATTTATCGCTTGGAGGGCGGCAGAGAGGTTTTTCGCCAAGTTCTTTGGTTTCCTCTTCAATAACACATCGGCGTGTTATCTTGTATTTGCATTCTTCTTCCCTACTCTTTTAGCTTTCATTTTACTGCTGTGATTTGTTGAATATGGCTTAAAGTAGTTATATTGTTTATTAGTTATATTGTTTATTTACTCGCATTTACTCTATTCCGCACTTAGTTTAAGTTAGAGTAAAATCAACCGAGCCGTAATTTTAATTTGGGAGTCTAAATAGCTCTTGTGTTTTCACACAAATTCGAGCTTTCAATTAGTATCAGAGCATGTACACTTGCTGTGGTTTCATTACCTAAGTGTGATCCTTAACCCTCTTTGAGATGGATCGATCTCAATCGCTTAATGCTCCCCCATACTTTGATGGAAGCAATTATGCTTTTTGGAATGTCCGTATGAGGGCATTTCTATGTTCTATTAATGATAGTGTTTGGGACACTATCAAGATAGAATGGAGTAGTCCAAAGGCCAAATCCACATGGGATAAAGCAACTTTTGCGATGGCTAATGCTAATAGTAAGGCTTTAAATGCTATTTTCTATGGTGTTTCCCCTGATGAATTTCATAGGATCTCTCGTGTTACAATTGCCAAGAAGTCATGGCAAATCTTGGAGACGACCTATGAAGGCACCAAAAAGGTAAAGGACACCAAGTTGCAAATGCTTACCACACGCTTCGAGGAGCTGAAGATGAGTGAAGACGAGTCATTCAACTCATTTTATGGGAAGCTAAATGAAGTGGTGATTGGGAAATTCAACTTGGGAGAAAAGACGGAGGACTGTAAGATTGTGAGGAAGATTCTAAGTTCATTGCTGGAGTGTTTCTATGCAAAGGTCACTGCCATCGAAGAGAGCAAAGACCTTGATGAGATTAAAATTCAAGAACTCATCGGTTCTCTTCAAACCTATGAGCAATCTCTACCATCTCAAAGGAAGATCAAATCTCTTGCTCTTAAGACAGTCAATGAGAGATTGGAAGCTCAAGATTCCTCGGATAAGGATGAGGTTGAAAGGGATGTGGCATACCTTGCCAAGAGGACAAGAAAGACTTCAAGAAGAAGGATTCAGGAGATCCTTACCGTCTGAAATGGTCACATGCTTAGAGTGCAAAGGGCATGGGCATGTGAAGAAAGAATGCCCCATGTATTTGAAAGTAAAGGATAAAGTCTTTGCAACTACCCTTAGTGACTCAGATGGTTCAAATTCTGATTCGGAAGAAAGCTATGACGAAGAAGGAAATTACTCCACATTTATGACCATTGCACCCGTGGACTCATCGAAAGATTTAAGCCTTCTAGTGGAAGAACTTGGTGAGCACACTGAAGTAGAGTCTATGGGAATTAGGGAAGAATCGGATGATGAAGATGAAGGAACCAATTGCAAGAATCTTATAATTTGCTTCTTAAGAAAACCAGAGAGTATGCTAGAGTGGCTAAGGCAGCCATTAGAAAAATGAAGAAAGCGGAACAAGACTACAAGAGCATACTTGTAAGGTACAAGGAAACGAAGTGTGAAGTTGAAGCGCTAAATGGAGAACTAACCGAGGCCTACTCCAAGATCAAGTTTCTTGAGCTTGAAATGATTCAAGCTAATGCCAAAGTGGAGTGCGTTGCCTCCAAGAAACTTGACAAAGTGCTTGCACATCAAAAGCCTTTTTCTGACAAAAGTGGATTAGGATATGCCAGAGAGAGTAGTTCAAGTGCCAAGTGTCCAAGGAGATGAAATTTGTTAAAGCTAAGGAACCAATGGTAGCAATGCCTAGTGTTGAGAATGTAAAAGTGGAGAAGAAGCCAAATGGAACTGCTCAAAAGGTTTTGACAAAACCTCAAAATCCATTTGTGGCCAAACCCAAGGCTAAAGGGAAGTCTTTCCCAAAGTCTCAAAAAGGTCCTCAAGTTCAACACTTTTGCCCCCATTGTGGAGTTAGAGGACATATAAGACCTAACTGTTATAAACCGCACGCATTGAAGAAAGCGGATTCTCAAAGGCTAAGAGGACAAGGAAAGGGGAATTGGAACGCCAAACAATCAAAAGGGCGAGAAGCTGATTCCGATTTTGGTGATGTGATAAAGATAATAGACACCATCACCTCTTGTTTGGCAAGCTTCAGCCAAAGGTTTGAGAATCACAGCTCTAGTATCCAATCCTCTAGGGATATCACCCTAAATGCATGTGTCGTGTGGGTGAAGAAAGGTACATATGCATAAGCATTAGACCATGTCCATGCATCAATTCTTCCTATATGTTGTGACCTTGAATTGGTTGTTTGCTTATGTTTTATATTCTAGCATGTTTCTTTTCAAGTTTGTTTTGTGCTTGTTGTTTTTGTTGATCTTACTTTACATGTTCTGTTTTTAAGTGTGTTGAAAAATTCAAAAACCCACAAAAATTGAAAAATCTCTAAAAAGTTTGATCGCTTGTGTTGTGTATATCACATATGAGTTTGGCCTAGTACCTTCGTACTAATGGCGTATTGCATTTACGAGCTTAACTTGTTATGTATGCACATCTATCTTTGTGGGATATCATGAAATCTATGTGTGACTGTTGTAAATCGATCTTCAAGCTTGTCATGAATGATTGGTCAATAGTCTTGATGGTTTTAATACATACATAGACCTGTGCCTATATATCTTCCCACACTTTTTTATATTTTTTCTTTATAGCTCAACAAATGTCAAATCTCAAAAAGAGAAAATGAGCTGCAAAAGCCGTCACACATACTAGTATTTGACTAGGAAAAAAGGAAAGCTTGTATTGAAATGTATGGTGCCCAAAAAGCCAAAGGCTTATTCTCAATATTGAAATATCAAAAATTTCAGGCGCGGATCTCAAAAAGAGATGTTTTGTTCAAAAATGATCAAATGTTATGATTTGTAAAAAAGCCAAATGAAAAGCTTCAAAGATATGTAATCATTTTCTTGTGGGGGGTCATATATGTTCATTTCTATAATTGAGAAAGACCACATAGTGCCAATTGTGTATGACTTGATTGAATTGATCATTAAAGCTTCACTCTGGACTAAGGACTATTCCACATTTGATACTCACACACAACACACAAGACTTTTGTTTAATGAATGCTTATTTCATTTGTGTGATTGTACATGTTCAAATGTGATGTGTATACTCAATTGCTTGTCGATCAAACCCAAAAAGATTTTTGAGTATTTTATATGTTTTTGAAAGTGTTTTTATGCTTTTATGTTTTAAGTTTTTGTTTAAATTGCATTTTTCATGTTTTTCATCAAAAACTCCTTTGGAGGCATTTTCGTGAGAAGCTCGCGACTAAACTCTTCCTGCGAAAATGGGTTAAGGCAAAACATGAAAACACAAAATTTAGACAGAAACTTTTGCGACTGTCTTGCTACTGTTTTGCGAGTAAAGTCTTCCCGCGAAAAGTTTTGTGCTTCAGAGGCATTTTTCGCAAGCAACTTCGCGAGAAGCTAACCTGCGAAAAACGCGTGTTTTCAGTTTTAAAGGGTTAATGTAGACAGTTTTTCAAACTTACTTGTTTTCCCTCACTTCGCCTCCCTTAGGCCTCAAACAACCCAAAACTCATTTTCACTCAAAAACCCAACGATTTTCAAGTGCAATCATTTCAAAATCTTCTCTAAGGTATGTTTATACAATCTTTTCTCTTTATTTACTTAGATTATGCAGAAAATTCTAGGTTTTACTTTATTTGGGTTATTTTGAAAAAGGGTTGGGAAACTTTCAATTTTGTGAAAATTGTTTCAATTTCTTGATTAGGCGTTGTCCCATTTGGTTTTTTTGTGTTTGTGTTTACCAACTATGCCAATTTTAACATGTATTTAGGCAAGTTTCACTCATGTTCATGCATTGCCTACATGTTAGTTTTATAGGTGCATACCAAGTGTTTGATAAAATGCCCAAATGGCATTTTGGTGTTGTTTTGGATTCCAATGAGTTCCAAACTTTGGGGATTACCATGATTGGACTTGTTTATCATGTTTTGATCATTGGGTGTGTGTTTTACACACTTTGACCCGAATGTGCTTAGTCATACCTTGCACATGCATCATATAAGCACACCACATGCACACTTGATGCACACACTTGCACAATTGTTAATTACTTTGCATTTCATTGATATTACATGTTTTAGTACTTATAACATGATTGTGTGACATTGTTTTTGTTCCTTTTTAGGACTTTGAGCTTGTTTTATGGACTAACTTGACACTAATGAAGTTTGTGTTCTTGTTTTGTGTTTTTGCACTTGTTTCTCTGCTTTGTGTCTATTTGTATAGATGTATCGCCGCTCCTCTCGCAGTAAAGAACCCGTGATTGACCTTACGTCATCCCTTATATAAAAAAGGACCCAACATTCGTCCGAAGTCTCCAACAGCGAGAGATTCAAGACTCCCCCGGATTCTCAGACTTTCTCCAACATTTTTAAGGATGCCCCCACTGTGGTGGAACGTATTGTCCGGTTTGACACCCTGGGATCCACTTTTATCCCTAGGACTTTTACGGATAAAGATTGGGCAAATCTATTTGGAAACTTCGAGGATCCGATTGATGAATTAGTTAAGGAATTCTAGATTCATCGGAGTTGAACTGAAGTATTGGGTTCGAGGAAAGATCCTTGCGTCGCATCACTCGACCAACAAATGTGTACATCTCTCCATATGATGACAGGCTTCCTCCAGTGACAGATATTCTTCAAATTTTGGAGCTGATCATGAGGTCTCAGCCAAAGGCACATCCATTGGAACTGTGAAGTTTGAACCTAAACTAAAGACTCTCACATTGATCATATTCTCCAATCTCTATCCACTGTCTAACACGATGTTCATCAATCTTGGAAGAGCACAATTCTTGTGTGATCTCATCACAAGAGCTCCGATTGATATTTGCGCTTACATTTTGCAGACTATGTGGAAAACAGTAACACGAACAGCAACACAGATGTGTCTTCCTTTTTGCAGTCTTATCTTGAAAATCATGGTACTTAAAGGTTTTCGTTTGCCAAGAGATGGAACGATCCTAGTTCATCAACGCCCAATATCCATGGTGTCTCTTCAAATGAGCAAAAGTCACTCTTTTACTGAATGGGAAAAGCAAAATCTGTCCAAAACACCAAAGAGTGAATCTGTCCCACATGTCGCTCCTTCCGATCATGGCTCAGCTGCTCACACTACCCCTGGGCATATCGAGACTACATCTCCTCACACTCTTGAGCCGCAGACCACTAGCACTCAGCTTAGACAATCTAGCTCTCATGCTGACAGGTTGACTATTTTGGTTAAGGGTTTGCATGAGTGTATTTCAGGACTTTCTAATGCCATCTACTCCACCAACAACTAGGTTTAAATGCAACTCATAACCATTGAGACACAGTTAGATGAGATTCAACGCAAACTAGAGGAGAGCCTTTAGCTATTCGTGCCAAAAAGGGGGAGAGCAACTTATTATATAGATTGGATGATAGCATATAGCATATAGTAAAGGGGAGATCATCACAAGAAGGGAAGTGTGCATATTGAAAGGGGGAGTCTTGTGAGCTCAAAAGGAGAAAGCTGACACATAATTTTGGATAGTCTAACCATTGTTCGGCTAGTCTAGTTTACAGCTTATTAGTTTTCTAGGTAGTCGTGTTTATAGTTTCTTTGTTTTTACCTTTATAGTTTTTATAACTCTTGGATATTTACATTGCTTTCTTTTAAAGCTTTAAGTACTTTGGTTTAAAACTTTTAGTTTATATTCAGTACTTTGTGTTTATATCCTTGCTTTGTAGCATTTCTTTTCAAGTACTTATAGATTTTGTTGCATTATCTTAAGCACTACACACTTGTGCCATTGTTTGATCTTGTATCCTTGATGCAAATACTTCGTGTATTTTGCATTGGTTATTTGTTGGACATGCAATTGATTTTTGCGTTGCTCTTAATTGCGTTGCGTGTCCGGATGATCATTTACTAGCTACATGTTCATTTTAGTCATTCTTTAAAGACTATTTTTGTTTGATCAAGATATGCTTAACTGTTTATATAGTGTTTATTACCTTGATCGCACCTTACTTGCTCATATACGTATCGTGTATTCAACTTGGCATAAGCTTAATGAAAGTTTTGTTTGTGTGCAAGTGTTTCAGGTTACAAGTATATACATGCAAGTACTTCACAGCTTCTAGATTAGGTGTGAATGAGTTTTACCGCTATTGCCAAACTCATGTTTAAGTCTAGAGTCTGTTTTAGGGGTTTTATCATGGAATAGCTAAAGGGGGAGATTGTAAAGTTGTGATTTATAACTAATTTGTGTTGGCTTTAATTAAGTAACAAATTTTATTGTAATTTTGTTAAATCTTTTGTGCCTTGTATTTTATGTGGGATTTCATTGTAAGGATTGTGTGTGAGAGAAAGTGTGAAGACTCAAGGCAAATTAAAGATCAAAGAAGTTTTCGTGGGTAGCTCGAAGAAGCCTTCTTGCGAAGTGAAGCATGTGCTTAGCACATGATTGGAATGCAAAGAGTCATGATAGATGGTGAAAACTAGTTTTTGTGAGTGTCTCACAGGTAAGGCCTTCCCATGAGATACCCACGAAACATTCTGTTTTGCCAATTTGTCATATCTATACACTAGGTCTCTACCTATAATATATATTCCCATATTACCCACATATTGAAAGCAATGCTTTTCAGAAAGAAAACCCTAGCCATTACCCTTAAGAGTGAGAGATTGTCATACCCACAATTCTTTACATAATCCATTATGGTTTTCCTCAACTCTTACCTCTCCATTTCCAAATCTTTGAGAGGTCGATAGCCCAAACACTTACCACACCCATCCTAAGTGTAAAGTGAGATTTTGGTGTTGCTGGGAAGCATTGGAAGAAGCCATTTGTTTGGTGGATGCAATCGGGCTGAATTGCGTGATCCAAAGAGTTAGAGAAGACAAGGCTTCGTTAAGTCAGTTGGTAGTAGGAGCTTGGAGGGCTCGAGTACATAGGGTAGACTAGGTTTGGAAGGTCTTTTGTTATCCATGTACTCCAACTTATTCTCTAGTGGATTGATTTACCGCTTTGAGGGCGGCGGAGAGGTTTTTTGCCGAGTTCTTCAATTTCATTTTTGATAACATATCGACGTGTTATCTTGTGTTTGCATTCTTCTTCCCTACTCTTTTAGCTTTCATTTTACTGCTGTGACTTGTTGAATATGGCTTAGAGTAGTTATATTGTTTGTTCGCTTGCATTTACTCTATTCCGTACTTAGTTTAAGTTAAAGTAAAATCAACTGAGTCGTAATTTTAATTTGGGGGTTGGTCCAAATAGCTCTTGTGTTTTCACATAAATTTGAGATTTCAATTTTAATAAACAATCTGGATGACTTGATCGATTCTCGATTCCTATTCAATCGATCGAAAAGGCAAATTCGATCAATCGAAAGGAATTCTTAATCAGTCGAAATTTTAATAAATTCATCATAAACTCCTGGGTTGACTCGATCAATTCTCGATTCTTGTTCGATCGATCGAAAAGAAACATTCAATCGATCGAAGGGAATTCTCGATTAGTTGAAACTCGTGAAATTGAATTTTCTAGAATTTTCACCAAGTAGTTTTCAATGGTTTTTCATGAACAAACTAACATCATATGAACATAATAGATTGTGTATGAGATCAAAACTGAATTCCATTGATGCTATAGCCTTAAAGTTCAATTTAACATACTTAATATCAAACTTAGGCAACATCATAACATCAATATCAGTTTTATAAAACAGTAATTTCAACAACCATGAAGAAAATTGATTGTACAATCTTCTAACATCGTGACATTTCTATCTCTAATTCCAAAACTCACAAAACATGTTATACAAATTTGAAAATGAAGACCGCTCTGATACGAATTATTGGAAAAACACATGTTTGTATCGCATATAAAACATACGTAGTGGAAAAATAACGGATCTACTTCATTCGTAATTGATAACATGTACTATGTAAATTTCAGAATTTAAGAACAAGAGAGCGAACCATGGTGCAGTGAAATTCAAAAACCAAAGATTAGAAGTACTTGGGAACACTCTTAATCTTCACTCTAATCCCACTTATGCCCAAGAAGTGTGGTCTCTCAATCAGTTTATATGTATATGTTCAATGGAGAATAAGAGAGTGGCTTACACTCACATACACATCATTTCATTCTTTTATAAAATTCTGTATATTTCTCTCCTTAGTTGATTATCTAATTAGGCTAGCCTTTTGCGCCATTCCAATTGGGATTTAGTATGTGGCTTGGAGTGAGACCAAAAGGGAACAAATAAGACACTAGCTCCAATGGGTTTTGGGCTTTTTTGTTAACTCTTGACAAACCCAAAATTACTATTAATTATATTTAATACCACTATATAAATATAATTGCACTCTAGACCTTATTAATACCAAAACTTTATTATATATACAAAGCCATGAATGTTGACTACCACTTTGAAGATTACTACATCTTAATCCATGAGTACCTAATTTAATCCTTTAATTTATTCATCATATATTTATGAAATCTAATTTCATAAATATGTATTTTAGTAACTTCTTACTAAAGTAGTTGGGCCTAACATTTTAAATAGCTAAACCCATTAAATTTATCTCAAGGGAATATTTTATATCCCCGTTAAGAGATTATGAATTCCATCTTGAGAATATATGTTCCTTCAACACTAAATGTGGCTGCCCAACATACTAAGGTTTTGATCGTGACTTTAGATCTCACTCCTGATATATCAAAGTAACCTACACTTCATTCATTATTCTCTCAGGATTAAGAGTTGATGTAAATAGAAGTCGTGAGATTTATTATTCATTTGACAATCGTTAATAGAATAATAAATCTCACAGCAGTCCAGTTTAATATATCTTAACACTTAAAACATATCAACTAGAAGTCTCCACTTCCATGATCAAGACAACTCATCTTAGTTGATATGTTATAGTTTTCGTAGATGAAATGCCCAAGTTCATCACTGACTACGAACTAAAATTCTAAGTTTACAAAGAACTTTTGATTTATATTTTCTGTGATTAAATCACATAAATCACATACTATACATCTTATGGACTATATGATAATATCTAAATATTCATGTTACCATTATTTTAGATAATAATAAGACAACTTTATTAATCACAACATAATGTCGTACATATTGTCATACATAGCATCATACAATAGGATTTAAAGGGTACATATGCTAACAATCTTATCCCCAGTGGACTGCACACCATTAAAGACTTCCTCATAGGTCAAAACTACCAAGAAGGCTCCCTCGTGGGTCACCAATACACTCCTCAACAAGTCATTCTCCCCAGTTGATCTCTCACCGAGGACTTCCTTGTAAGTCAGAACACCAAGGTCACTTGGGCACATATCCTTCGGGAAGAGCCATCTAGAGAGGTGCAAGCACAAACCATCTAGAGACCAAGGTCACCTCGAGGCAAGAGCCTCACCAGAACAGGTAGATATGCCTCACCAGAACAGGTAGATATAGAGATGGAAGACAAGTATTACCTAGAGGCACAAGCCATCTAGAGAGGTTTGAGGCAAGAGTGTAATTCCCTGATTTTATTTTATGATCATCACCGTACATCATCATTATTAATTATTATTATTAGCTTTGAGAGGTGATGTGGATAAGCACGTGGTGTCATGATAAGATTGGAGTGAAGTGTAATTATGTGGCCAAACAAAGAATGCTACCCAAAGTTAAGAGATGAAACAATAACCTGCACAATTAGAAAATTGTATACATTCTGTGCATATGTATAGGACGTGTAGTTTTCATTTATTTTTGTTTCAGTTACAGAAAGATAAAGGGATTAAACTTAAGTCTCCTTATAAGTTAAGGAAAAGGATAAGAGTATAAATATTTTAAAAAAATAAAAATAAAAAACCTAATTGGATAAAAAGACTAAGAGTCATTGGAATCCCTTGGAGTTCCATCTTATCTAAACAGGTTAGTAGTTAATAAGACCTTAAATTAAGGTTAATTAGAAGCTATAAAATCTTGGAAGGCTCTAGGGTGTCTTCATTATACACGTTAACCAAAAGCTAAAGAAGAAAAAGAAAAAAAGGAAAGTGCAAGGACGGTTGGAGGCTTTAAGTAGTAGCTAGTGTTCAGGTAATCACTCCCTAGTCTTGACAATGGTGGATCCATAATTTTTATAAAAACTATTGTCATGTAAATATTGGCCTGTGATTACATTAAAGATTAATAGAATTTTTGTTTTTAAGTGTATCGCTGCCATGATTTAATTTGGTTATTAAACTTTAGAGCGTGAAAGATTTTGGTTTGAAGGACTAGACAAGATTTTATATACTTGATTAAATTACTAGGCTAGGATTGACCCTAAAGGGAACCATCATAAGGTTGCGTTCAATAATAATAACATGATGTCTTGTAGTTGGTTTAAATTGATATTTGATATACTGATCGGTTGCTTTAGAATAACTAGGGAAAAAATTGGCTTTTTCCCCTTTCAAAAAAACAATCCAGAATTTTGCCCCACTTCCCAAACTAATTAGGGAAATGCCCCTCTTTTGAAACTCGATTTTCTCAAAATCGAGTTAAGCCCTATAGTGATGTTTTTAAGGAGTCTATAGTGACGTTTTAAGGACCTATAGAGACGTTTTTTAACTCGATCTCCATAAAGTCGAGTTATAGGAAAAAAAAGGAAAAAAAATTGCATGTAATTCGACTTTAAGGAGATCGAGTTAAAAAACGCCACTATAGGTCCTTAAAACGTCATTATAGGCTCTTTAAAATGCCACTATAGGGCTTCATATATATATATATATATATATATTTTTTTTTTAATAACTCAATTTTGAGAAAATCGAGTTTCAAAATAGGGGCATTTCCTTAATTAGTTTGGGAAGTGGGGCAAAATGCTGGATTGTTTTTTTGAAAGGGGCATTTGCCCATTTTCTCCGAATAACTAGTAGATATATTAGGATCTAATGTTTCTATGTGTAGGGAATAGTTTTACCTATATAATAACTCTAGGAAAAAGAGAAAGTTCTGGGGGATTATGGTGTTTTTAGAAAATAGTTTCTGATTGTGAAATTTCATGCTTATTGATTAAAGTATTCTTTTGTTTAGAACTTATGGAAGACAAAAGTGTTCGGTTGTGTTGGGGTATATTAGCAAGAGAGGTAAGTAATTATATATAATATGCACAAGTTTTGTCCATTAGGTTCTTAGAAGTCAAAAGTTTTCAAAAGTTATGTATCTTAACTTACGTTTTCTAAAGTTTATCAAAAGAATTTTCACATCATTGAAAGAGAGATTTCGACTTTTAAATAATGTTTTAAAGAGAAATTTCAAAATTTAAATAACATTTAGAACGTCTGAATCTCACTTAAAAGATGATTTATAAACTAAACTATTTTCAGAAAATAATTAAGTTTCAATGTATGTTTTCTAAAAAGATTCTTGTTCTTTAAATTGTTTAAAATCAAGTGATTTTATAGTCATATTCCAATTTTTCCAAATGGTATTTAAAGCATTTCTTTTATAGCAAATTGATTTTTCAAACTTACTCAAGAATTGTAAATATATTTATATAAACTCTTTAGTTCCTATTCGTTCCCTAAAAGTGTCAAGCATCCTTTGATTTATGTTTCAATTCGATATTGTGATCTTTGATATGCCTCTGTATTTGGAATAATTGTTAGTATAATGTAAATTATTCTATTTTGCATAAACTTTGCTTTTGTGATATGTGACTAAAAATAAGTGTTTTTAAAATTGATCAGATATATGTGTACGCCTGCTCACAGGATTGTATGTGAGAATATGTGATATGTGCATATGTAACACTGTGCTCTGATCAATTATTTGTATGTGATTTCAAACAATTTTAAGATTTGATTACATATGTATTAAGTGGCTCATTATATGTTTTGGAAAACTATATTTGACATCATTGTGTGAATTTGTGAAATCAAAATACTCGTGCTCTGCTTAACTCTATTCTGTTGTGTATTGCGTATAATTGTTACTAGATGTGTGGCTCACCCCATCAATTACAATTTTCATATTAAAGTTAGTTGGGAAACAGAACCTTTGGATCACTGCATAAGGTGAAAGCTAGAGCATGTGAGTTTTTTTAGTCAACTTCAATAATGTTTGAAGCCTTATAGGATTTTTAGTTATATTTATTTCACTTAAGATTTTACATTATTTGAAGATTACATCTAAATTGTGGATTTTAAATATTGCATTAAGATCATTTTTTATTTGGAGTTCTATTTAATTTTGGAATTAATTGTGTTTATTGAGTTATGTAAGACCAGCAAGTTAATCAAATGCATCTAAATTCATGTTCCATGGATTTGGGTTGTGACAAAGAGCCCTAGATGGACACCACAGATATGTATCCTTTTAAGCTCGTAAGAGCATTTTGTTTGTTTGGTTGATGGTTGCGACGGTTGGCCATGTTTGTTTTTTCTTTTTAGTAACTTTAGGATAGTGAGTCACTCACCTTTTGCTTGCAATTGACAAAATAGGTTCTGGGACAGTGAACCTATCGTTACTCGTTTTTCGAGAAACAAAGGTGGGAATTCAAACATATAAATCCCATGCAACTCTATGGAGTTGCACCTCGCCCCATGAATGCGTGTTGCGTGCCGTGTGTGTGGGATGGGCTTGAGCCGTATGTCAAAACAAAATGTTTTGTCTCTTATACTTTTGATTCCGTTAGTGGAGCTCACATAACAAAAGAAGAGCATCGGTAGACACTGCATTTTGTACCCCTTATGACTCGGGCTCCCGTTCAACAATAATGGTAAAATTCTAAAGCCCAAGGTTGGTTGAGGGCTTGATCAAACTTAAATTGACTTGAGGAAGGCTTTTATGGAAAATATAACTCTTTTATGAGCTGAATAAATCTATTTTTGGAAAATAAAGACCATGAAAAACCTAGGGCATGCATACGCAAACACGCGTATGCATATGCATGCTCCTAACCTGCGTACATGAGCTTCATCATGCATACACATACACGGGCATGCATATGCATGCTAGGGTTCCAGAAACTATGAAAGGCAAGTTTTTTGCATTAAAGATTGAGGTTTGCAATGAATCCCACATCATCTAAAAGTTGTTCCAAAACTCCCATTTTCTCAATATAAAATCCCATACACTATACTTTTTCAAAACACACAGAAAATTTTAAGAGAAAACCTAAGATTCACTAGAAATAGTGAATCAAATAAGGATTTTTTCACAAAACATTCTCATGTAATTTTTTTTTATTGGGACCTTTTTTGTTTTTGATCTTTATGTTTTGAAGTTTACAAACCAATTTTGTTTGGTTATGAACAAATTTGACAGAGGGGAACGGTCAAAATCAAGCCAAAGAGATTTTTTTTGAGGTATTACTTCTAAACTTTCTTTTTCATTTCTTTGCTTTTTCTTGTTTTAATCTTTCTATTTTCTTTTTTTTTTCTTAATTATGATGTAATATGTCTACTTACCTTAAGTTTTCTTTATTTTATTGTTTAAAGTATGTTAAGTTATTAGATTCTTCGTCTTAAGTTTAGCTCTGTTTTCTGCTTTGTTGTGTTTCCGGGTTAGGGTTTTGAGGCGTGTAAGTGTACACATGTTTTCTAGATGCATACACATACTCGAAGTATGCGTACGCATACACCTGGACCGCGTACGTAGGCCCTATGTATGCGTACTCAAAGTGGAGGTGATTTTGGTCATTCTTGTGATTTAAGGGGTATTTTTGTTATTATAGTGGTTTCATGATTATTTTTATCATTTTCAATGTTTTAGAGGTATTTTGGTCATTTTTGAGATTTCAAAGGTACTTTGGTCATTCTAGTGGTTTTAGAGTATTTTTCGTCATTTTAGAGATAAGTATTTTGGTCATTTTAGTGGTTTCGAAAGTATTTTTGTCATTTTAGAGGTTTCAAGATATTGGTTTTTTGTCATTTTTCAGGCTTTAGGGTATTTTTCGTCGTTTTAGAGGTATCAAGGTATTTTATTTTTCGCTCATTTTAGATGTTTTGGGGAATTTTGGTCATTTTATAGGTTTCATTATATTTTGGTCGTTTGAGAGATTTCAGGGTTATTTTAGTAATTTATTAGGTTTTTTGGGTTATTTTCATCATTTTAGAGGTTTTGGGGGTATTTTGGTCATTTTCAAGATTTCAATGGTATTTTGTTTGTTTGAAAGATTCCAAGTGTATTTTGGTTGTTTTTTAGGTTTATGAGTATTTTGCTCATTTT
>CM068730.1:7160653-7165653 GCA_035136125.1 Quercus rubra | reverse complement strand
GAGTTCCTTTCCTTTTAAGCTGTTGTTCCACCTTTATTGTCGTGTGCACCATGTCCTCTAACTCCATATAGGAAATGTCCCGATTCAGCCCATTCAAAAACCTTGCCATTGTAGCTTCTCTATCCTCCTTTACATTAGCCCGAATCATGGCAATCTCCATCTTTTTATGGTAGTCATCCATGCTCCTATAGCCTTGAGTAAGACTCTATAATTTTTTATACAAGTCCCTATAGTAGTGAGTAGGGACAAATCCCCTTCTCATGCTGGCCTACATTTCCTCCTAAGTCTCAATAGGCCTCTCATGGTTTCTCCTTCTATTCATCACAAGTTGATCCCACCATATAATAGCATAGTTAGTAAACTCAATGATAGCAAGTTTTACATTTTTCTCCTCAGAGTAGTTGTGGCACTCAAAAATCAAATCCACCTTCTTCTCACATTCCAAGTACGCTTTAGGATCATTTTTCCCTTGAAATGATGGTATCTTCATTTTGATGTTTTCTAGGTTTCTGTCAGTCCTATCTTCCATCTTAGATCTCTTCGGAAACCTCTACTGCGCCTTTCTCCCATTGGCATTAACATGCCCTCATTTTTTAATGAAGCTTAATCCTCTTCATCTTTGAACTCATCCTTGTGGTCGTCATCGGAATCATCCATGCGCGCACGCCTTGCTTGCTTTCTAGCATTAGGGACTCTTTGAGGATGCTCCTCATGCAAAGTAGCAATAATAGCGTCTTGCCTATCCATTCAATCCTGAATCTCATTAAACACCACGTTCATGCATTCAAATTGTTGTTACATAGCCTACAACATTAAGGACGATTCCTCTCCTCCTTCTCTATTGGATGCTCCACCCTTGGAAGACATACTTTTGAAACCATAGAGAAATGTTAGAAATAAATTCCTCACAACACTCCCTCATGTGTTTGCACTCAAATTTTGTGACTCACACTCGTGTTTCACTCTTAAATTGGCTTTTTCCTGATATTCAACTTGTAGTATTTAAACATTACAAACGACAAGAAAATATTACAGAAAAAATGAATCAAAGGAAGAGGATAAAAGAAAACAACATTTTGGTTTGAGAGAACTGAAACTACAAACAACTTTTTCCTCTTTGACGTCTCTTCTTTTTTTTTTCACGTTTTTTTTTTCTTTTTTTTTTTAACTTGGTACACAATTTGGCCTTGGTGCATGTCACAAAATAAGAACAAAGAATAAAGAACATAAAAGGGATAATGTATAATAGGAAACAAAAGTTAAAGAGATATTAAAACTAATTTTAGAACCTGTGCTCTAATACCAAATGATGCGAACCTCAATTAACACACTTTGAGACCCAACAAATAATATTGGAATATTTGCCCAAGAAAGCTAAAATTTAGATTTTGATAGAGACCTTGACCCAACGTTTGTAAGTAACAGACCTCGACCCAATGGTTATAACTGAATCACAAACTGAAGGTATAAAATTTGAACGCCATAAGGAAGAATCCTTGATAAGTTCACAGTTTTTGAAGAACCAAAAGAAAAAGCAGAACCTCATGTTTTTTTTTTTTTTTATTCAATAATCCTCCATTACAATGAGTGCATTCCATTTATAAGATATGACTGAAAATAGGAAAATATAAAAACATACTAAATAATAAAAGCCTAAATAAAAGTTGATTTGGTTTGAAATTAGCAGCTCCAAAATAGGAAAATAACTAAAAAAATGTTCTAAATAATAGAAGCCTATTATCACTTAATTGACCAAAATAGCCCCAAAATCTCTAAAATAACTAAAATAGCCCCAAAACTACTAAAATGACCAAACAAACCCTGAAACGGCTAGAATGAGTAGTCAAATCTCGATACCTCGTAAATGACCAAAATGCCCAAAACATCTAAAATTATTAAAAAAAAATACATCCTGACATCGCTAAAATGACCAAAATGTCCTAAAATCCTCAAGAATGACCACCAAAAAAAAAAAAAAAACTTGAAACCGACCAAAATACCCTAAAAAATCTAAAAAATAATTAAAATACCCTTAAAACCTCAAATGACCAAAAATGCCCATGAAACCTCTAAACTGGCTAAAACACCCAGAAACCTATAAAATGACCCAAATATATTAAAATGGTCAAAAAATATCCTTAAACATTAAAAATGACCACAATACCCTTGAAACCACTTAATAACACAACATAACCCAAAAATTTTAGTTATTTTGAAGGTTTTGAATATTTTGGGCCCATTTATAAGTTTCAAGGTATTTAGTTATTTAGATGGTTTTGGGATATTTTGGTCATTTTAGAGGTTTCAAGTTTTCGTGTTCAGTTTAGAGGATTTGATGTCATTTTGGTCATTTTTGCGATTTTGGGGG
This sequence comes from Quercus rubra, assembly GCA_035136125.1. Taxonomy (NCBI): domain Eukaryota; kingdom Viridiplantae; phylum Streptophyta; class Magnoliopsida; order Fagales; family Fagaceae; genus Quercus; species Quercus rubra. Next base: position 7,163,285 of record CM068730.1, on the reverse strand, counting down.
TATTTTAATCATTTTACAGGTTTTGGGGTATTTTGATCACTTTAGCGATTTCAACGTCTTTTTGTGCAATCTAGAGGAATTAAGCGCATTTTGCTCATTTTAGATGTTTTGGGGAATTTTGGTCATTTTTTAGGTTTCATGGTATTTTGGTCATTTGAGAGGTTTCAAGATTATTTTTGTAATTTATTAGGTTTTGGGGATATTTTCATCATTGTAGAGGTTTTGGGGGTATTTTGGTCATTTTTAAGGTTTCAAATATATGTTGTTCGTTTGAGAGGTTTTTGAGTTTATTTTGGCTGTTTTTCAGGTTTAGGGTTATTTTGGTCATTTTTAGAAGTTTTGTAGGTATTTTGGTCATTTTAAAAGTTTGGGGGGGGGGGGGGGAGTATTGTGGTCGTTTTGCTGGTTTTGGGGGCGTTTTGGTTATTTTCTAGGTTTGTGGGATATTTTGGACATTCGTGGTGCATTTTAGTCATTTTGACAGTTCTAAGGGTATTATGGTCATTTCAGAGGTTTTGGGGAATTTAAATGTTTTTTTTTGTTTTTTTTTTTTTTGTAATTCTCACAAGTAAAATTAATATATTTTTTCTAGTAACGAAAATTTTGACAAAAATACCCTTGAAATCACTAGAATTGCCAAAATACCCCTAAAATTACCAAAATACCCCCAAAGCCACAAAACGTCAACCCAAAAAAAGAAAAAAAGAAAAGAAAAACCTCTGAAACCTCTTAACTGACCAAAATAGCCCCAAATCTCTAAAATGACTAAAATAACCTCACAACCTCTAAGATGACCAAAACACACTAGAAATGACTAGAATGATCTGTCAAATCTTAATACCTCATGAATGATCAAAATGCCCAAAACATCTAAAATGATTGAAAAATACACCTTGACATCGCTAAGATGACCAAAATGCCCTAAAATCCTCTGCAATGAGCAAAAAAATTGAAACTGACCAAAGTACCCCCAAATCTAAAAAATGAAAAAAAAAAAAATACCCTTGAAACCTCAAATGACCAAAAATGCACACGAAACCTCTAAATTGGCAAAACACCCAAAAACCTATAAAATGACCAATAAAAATATCCAACTCATTAAAATGACCCTTGAAATCTATAAATTGGTCAAAAACTATCTTAAAACCTCAAAAAAGACCACAATACCCCTAAAACCACTTAATGACACAATATAACCCGATAATTTTGGTTATTTTGATGGTTTCGAGTATTTTAGGTCCATTTAAAAGTTTCAAAGTATTTAGTCATATGGATGGTTTTGGGATATTTTGATCATTTTTGAGGTTTTAGGTTTTCGTGCTCATTACAGAGGATTTGATGTCATTTTTGTGATTTTGGGGGTATTTTAATCATTTTACTGGTTTTGGGGTACTTTTTATTATTTTCAAGATTTTGCGGTATTATGGCCATTTCAGAGGTTTCAAGGTATTTTTTACTCACTCTAGAGGTGTAGTGTTGAAAGGCCTGGATATAGGCATTAGGCCGCTGGCCATGCTCGAGGACATCAAATAACCCGAGGACAGACTAGTATAGGTGAAGGCAGATAGATATTGGGCTGAGGTTGAGATCAGATCATGATGAGCAGGAGATGTTGCCAGAGGAACAATACCTCTTTGGCCAACACGATAGAGTCCTAGAGTTTGACCACTCATCAAGTATTGGGTAGCAGGCAATAATGCTTGGAAGGATAAGCATCAAAAATAGATGAGACAATAGAGAATTGAGAAATACCTGGGAAGAAAGCTACAACCACCGCATTGAATGCTTTGCATCTAACCCTCTGTCCGCATTAATACGAAGGTGATACTTGAATAGTAACTAATGTGAACCTTAATCAACACACTTTAAGACCCAACAAATAATATTGGAATAATTGTCCAAGAAAGTTAAAATTCAGATTTTGATAGAACATTGACCCAACGTTTATAAGTGAAACGCGAACCAAAAGTATAAGTAACAGACCTTGACCCAATGATTATAATTGAATCATGAATCGAAGGTATAAAGTTTGAATTGTTGGAAAATATACATGTGCGTAGCGGAAAATTAACGGATCTACTTCATTAGAAAATGATAACATGTGCTATGTAAGTTTCAAAATTTGAGAACAAGAATGCGTACCTTGGTGCAGTGAAATTCAAAACCAAAGATCAGAAGTTCTTGGGAAGACTTTTAATCTTCACTCCAATTCCACTTGATGCCCAAGATGTGTGGTCTCTCAATCAGTTTCCAGGGAGAGAATAAAGAGTGTCCAACACTCACATAAAAACATTTCATTTCTTATGAGAACTCTCATGAAAAGACTTAATAAAAAGTCTCATGAAAAAGCCTTATTTTTTTAAAAAAATTCTGTATGTTTCTCTCCTTTTATATATAAAATTGATTATCTAATTGGGCTAACCTTTTGGGCCTTCCCAATTGGGCTTTAGTGTGTGGCTTGGAGTGGGATTAAAAGGGACCAATAAAACACTGGCTCTAATGGGCCTTGGGCTTTTCTGTTAACTCTTGACAAGTCCAAAGTTACCATTAACTATATTTAATTCCACTATATAAATATAGTTGCACTCTAGGCCTTATCTAAAAATTATATCCCAAGACTTTATTGTACATG
>CM068730.1:7145653-7155653 GCA_035136125.1 Quercus rubra | reverse complement strand
ATAAGTACAATGTATGTCTATAAATGGTCATAAGACCTCATATACAAGAACAATGTATCTAAGAAGAAAATAAAAGAAAAGATACATAACATCCTCACTACATCTCTCAAAAGAAAAAAACAACACTCCCCCTAGCACAATGATCCAAAAACTAACTCTCCCCCTAAGAGTGGTTACTCTCATATCCAAAATTACTCCCCCTTTTTGTCACGAGTGACAAATGGTAGAGTGTTAAGTAGACATCTCATCGGTAAAGCTAGCATCTCCATCAGAATCATCGGAAGCATCATCGTCACCACCATCATCATCATCATCATCATCCTCAACATCAAAATCAAAAGCCATTGGATGAGGTGGTGAAGGAGTAGGCTCAGGTGCAAAACCACCCATAGTCGCTTGCCGTTGTGTAATACGACCGACACGAACGTTCACCAGATACAACTTCGTAAAGAGTGTATCCAGCGAGCATCCATGCGCTATAGCTACGCCATGACGTCTTCTAAAGACACATCACCTGAAGAAGAAGGAGCAGATGCAGGTGGAGTAGAACGGGATGGTGCAGAACGAAAGGAATGTGCTGCTAAATCCGACTGCCGCGACCGAAACTAGGCCTCGCTATGTTTAACGGTAGCGTAATCTATGGCACACATGATGTAAAATGGTCGGAAGAGGGAAAAGAAACGGAAAAATGGCGTAAAATCCTCGTGATAGTGGAAGGAAAAATGAGCTTATCACGGGACGCCGAATCTAAATGAACATCTATAATAAAAAGAATGGAGTGAGAAGGAAAATCTATAGTAAGATGCTCAAGAAGAGACAACAAAAAGCAAGCACGAGGCTCTGTAATGGAGTTATAGTAAGAAAGTGGATGCAAAACAAAAGTCATCACCATGTTCATGAATCTAGGACCTTTAGCAAAAGTTCTACATGGTGTAAACAGACGCTCACCCCAAGCAATAGGGTGCTCACAAAAGGCAAACATGAGCTCATCCCTGGACACAATCCTCAGACGCTCACAACTAGGATAGTCAGGAAACTCTATCCTAGGGACTCGAAGCACATCCGCAACTAACTACGGTGTGACAGGAATGCGCGTACCTCGAACGCGAGTGAAGAAGAGAGGTACAGAACGATCAATCCCATGCATGTTGGAGTAAAACTCCTGGGTAAGCACGAGAGGACATGTGACCAGGACGTCACACAGTGACTCCTATCCCCTACTATGAATGACAGAAGGAAGGTCAGTGTCGGCAAAGTCCGACAAAATGACTTGGCGTTCCGAATGAATGCCTCGTCTAGAGAAGTTCTCCGAAAATGCCTTAAAGGCATCATCATCACGGAACCAAACATTAGAAGGTGAAGGATCAGAAGATGAAGAAGCACCGGAACGAAAAGGGTTCCAAGCTGGAGTGGATTTACGTTTAGATGCCATAGACACAACTAACGTAAACAGAAATAGAGGGAGAAAAAGAGAAGAACAATCAGAAAAGTCCCAAGCAACATCAATAATATCAAATATATTGAAAAGAAGGTACGTATGCATGGGAAATGCATGAACATGTGACATGCAAAACAAAATGCATCATGGGCTCATCCCAATCCAAACCTATCAGCACACAAACACATAGCACACATCTAAATGCATGTCAATACTATTAAAATGCTAATGTGATGCAATGTATGAGGTTTCAAACTCATTTAAGTGAAAACCTATCCCGAAATTTCAAAAATAACTCAATAATTTTGAAAAACCTCAAAACCTAAGTCTCAAAACATGAAATGCACGAAGAATGAGAGATTAGAAGCTTACCAAGAGAAGAAAATCTTGAAAAAGCTTGAAGAAACCTTTAAGGATTGAGAATGGAGTGAGATGAGAGAGTTTGGGAGAGAAAACAGAGAGCAATCGAGTGAAATGAGAATCGGATCACACGAGGAGGTTTAAATAGAACCTTCAGTAATGCTCGACAGATGAGGTATCGAGAGGTGTCGAGGAAGCTGTCGAGGTAGGTGTCGAGAAAATGCTTGTCGACAGCTGAGGTATCGAGCAAGTATCGAGCAACAATACATAAGATCCAAGAATAGAAGCTCGATCGATCCATCAGGTGTCGAGAAGCTATCAAGGAGGCAGGAGCATTCTCGATCGATCCACCAGGTATCGAGGAGCTGTTAGGATTGCGATATGAAAAAGGCTTAAGAAGCTCGACAGATACCAAGGTGTCGATGAGGTATTGAGGAGGTGTCGAGCCACATTTTAAAACCAGTTTTTTAAGGGGAGAAAAACACAGACGTGAATGCAATCCAACATGCAACTCAACCAATGATCCAATCAATACAATAATCTCTCAAAATAGTCTCTCAATTTAAAATTTTGAGCACATGGATCTCCAAAAACACACATACACACTAAACAAGTCTAACCAATTTTATATTTTAAAAACCAAGTTAAGACAGTTTAGTGAGCATACATTAACACATGTAAAACTTGTGATGACCAAATCACATTGTATCTGCACATGTATCAAGAATAGCAAAGAATATTGCATGTTGTGTGTGAAAAATATCGCAATATTGCATAAGTGTATACATGTTATGACGATTTAAGATATGAGAAAATTGTTTTAACTCATACACAATCATAACTGCTTGATGGAGACTATCACCTTCAAGGTACATCCTATAACTTCCACATCTCCTAAAATACACGCTTGCAATCATATTTAAAAGCATTTTTGATCTTTTTGCTTTTGATTTTTCTTTGCATATTTTTCTTTTAAACATATCATGCATAGGCTTATTAGAGAGAGAAAAGAAATACCCAATGATATTTGACATTTCAATTTTGCTATGCCTAAGCACACAAATGTCATTGACATCACACTTTTGCTATGTCGAAACATACAGATGTTATACATGATTGGCGGGCAACAGTGGTGAGATGGTTATTAATGTCTTTCTCTCAAGATTTTTTAGTCCTTCCAGTCAAAAAGAGTGATACGAATATTAAGTATAAAAGACAAGTCAATCTTACTCATCACAAACAAGAGCCATAAAGCTCACTTGCTTAGTTGTGCATAGAGGTTCTCCTCTAAGCCACAAGAGATACAAAGTTTAGAAAACTTTGTTTCAATGGTCATCCAAGGTACGCAACTATCAATGTACACAAAACACACACTGTTTTTGTATTTTTATGATTTTTCAATTTTTTTTTTTATATCAAAAGCAAAATAAACAAAAACTAAAAATAAACAAACAAAAACATGTTAAACAAAGTTAAGCATAAAACTAGACTGACTTAAAATAAAAGCAGAAACACATAAGTAATGCAACAAACAAAAACAAGAAGATAGAAGAAGGTGATAAGATCACTTAGAGTCCTTTTTCTTCCACACCTTGGAAGAACCTTTCCTTTGATTAAACCCTTGAACTGATGGTGAGGGAGAAGAATTAAAACCGTTCAAGTTCAAAAGGAACATGAGGGCCTTGAGAAGATCACCGAGAGAAGCAAGAGAAGATTGAAGCTGATTTTGGCTTCTAGATGCTATCATGTCGTTGCTCTGCTGAGTGGCTAACCACTTATAGCAATTTAGTCGAGTATGACTGGCAGCTCCACAATGATAACAGAGATGCTGCTTCTTTTGTTTAGGCCTTTGAGAGTTAGCCTTCTCAGCCTTAGGATTTTTAACATCTTTCTTATCTAGTTTAGGGGGTGCTCCTAAGATAGATTTACCCTTGTCTAAGTTCTCACTAGCTAGACTAATTTTAACATCAGTGTTCTCAATTTCAGTATTACTAGCAGGAGGAACAAAAACAATAGTACTAGTAGAAGCAATATTAGAGGAAGAAAAACCATACCCTAAACCTGTTCGATCTGAAGCAGATTTCTGAATACTGAGCATCTCGTCTAGCTTAGCACTTGAAGTCCTCTCCAATTGAGCTCTAACTTGAGACAACTCCGCCTCAAGCTTCTTGGTCTTCTCAGCCAAGAAATTGTTCTCAAACCTCAGTGCTCCAATAGTCTGATTAGCCTCATCAAACTTTGTGGATAATTCTTCACAGTCAAGTTCCACATCACTGAGTTTCTTGGTAGCCAGCCTATAAAGTTTCTCATGCTTTTTAGAAACTTTGTACAATTTCTCATAGGCTGTATGGATGTCATCTTGATCATCCATCTTCTCAAATTTGGACTCCACCAATTCTTGTTCTTCGTCTACATCTTCAACAATCCCATCAGTAGGATTGACAGGGGCAATAAAGGCATTCAAGGTTCCGTTATCCTCATTGTCGGAATCTTCCTTAGGCTCAGTGTTGCTCAAGATAGCAGCAAGTGCCTTACTCTTCCCAATGCTCTTGAGATACATAGGACACTCATGTTTCATGTGCCCAAAGCCTTGACACCCAAAACACTTAGATCCTGTGGGAACAGTGTACTGACCACCTTCCTTAGCATCATTTTTCCCTTTGTCTTGCCCTTTAAACTGAGAAGAACTAAATTGCCTGCAATACTTGTAGAAGTTCCTCCCGTTGGCATTCTTCATAAACTTCTTGAATTGCCTGGTGATATAGAACTTCATCTTGGAATTTTCATCATCGGAAAACTCATCTGTCTCACTGCTCTTGGCCTTCAGTGCCATACTCTTGCCTTTACCTATCTTGCCAATCTTTGCCAACCTTAACTTATAGGTCTGCAAGTTACCAACCAGCTCTGTCAAAGGAATTTTGTTGATATCCTTTGATTCTTCTATAGCTGTAATCTTGGCATGGAATCTCTCGGGTAGAGATCTGAGCACTTTCCTCACAATCTTGGGTTCAGGAATGGTTTCCCCAAGATTGAAGACTGAGTTTACTATGTCCTTTAGCTTGGCATAGAACTCATCGAATGACTCATCCTCCTCCATCTTTATTTCTTCAAAGCTTGTAGTGAGCCTCTGAAACTTTGAATCCTTGACAGCTTTTGTACCCTCATAGGTTGTCTGGAGGATGGTCCAAGCTTCCTTAGCAGTTTCTGTGGAGGATATCTTCTTAAACTCCTAATTGGTGACTGCACTGAATAAGGCATTCAATGCTTTGCTATTGAAGTTTGCTGCCTTGATCTTTGCTTCATCCCAATCGGCCGGCGCTTCCTCTGGCTTGGGCCAACCAATCTCTATAGCTTGCCACACCTTCTCATCTAAGGACTACAAAAAAAGCTCTCATGCATACTTTCCAGTATGCATAGTTAGTGCCATCAAATAAATGAGGTATGATTAATGACTGTCCTCTATCCATGACAAACAGGGGTCAATGGATCAACACAGCAAAGATTAAAATCTAATCAGAGTGTGCCTGCTTTGATACCACTTCATAGGCCACAAATTGAATGACCTCTTGTGATAGAAATTAATTAATTAATTAGCCAAGTTATTAATTAATCAATTTATCATGCAAACGCGTGGTAGCACAAACAAATCACCAATAAACTAATTACGCAGTGAAAAATAAATAACACGATGATTTGTTTACGAATTGGGAAAAACCTAACGGCAAAAACCACACCGGGTGATTTTCAAGTCACCACTCCCGAAACTCTACTATTATCACAACAAGCGATTACAAGTAAAAGAATCCCAAGTACCTTACTAACCTACAGTTGAACCCTTACCCCAATACCCAATTGGAATTGTTCTGTAGTGACAGTTCCCCTTTCTAATGCACGGCTCCCAAGTACGTGACTAACAATTGCGCAGATCCCAGTACGTGACTTCAATAACACCAACTGAGAAGATTGTCGACTGAAAAGTTCTTTAGTTCATCCACACGATGAAGATCAATAAGATGCTTGGTCATAAAACCCTATGGTGCAAATACACAGCAACTTCTTCAAGAGAAAGAGATGAACTAGGTCAAGAACCTTGGCTCCAGTCACAATTTGCTTAAACAGAGTTTGCTTAATGCTTGTGCAACTTGTGTATAGTTTGACGGCTCTTAAAACAATCCTTTTATATGTCTAGGGTTAAGAGAAAAGAAGGTCCAAAGACAGATTCACGAATCCCAAGAAAATCATAGTTGAATTATGAAATTCTTAAACCTCGACAGATAGGAGGTGTTAAGAAGCTATCGACCAGCTGTTGAGCTTTAATGAATTTGCACTCTTTGCTTGATTTCTTGAACAGACTTGAAGGCTTCAACACTTGATCTTGAAATGTGGTTTCTTGAAGTATTTAAACACATCATAAGTCTACCCAAATACAAGTAAAGTGTGTTTCTTCAAAGGATAAGCCAATTACATAAAATCATGACATATGTTCTTAACATGTGAAACACATATGTCCTAACAATGTTGTTGATGGCCTTGCAATCAACACACATCCTCCAAATTACATCCTTTTTAGACACAAGCAGCACCAGCACCATGCACGGACTCATGCTCTCTTTCACATGTCCTTTGGTCAGCAACTCCTTAACTTGCCTTTAAAGTTCCTTTGTCTCCTTCGGATTACTCCTATAGGCTAGTCGGTTAGGAATTGTCGCACCTGGTACAAAATCAATTTGATGCTCTATTCCTCTAATAGGTGGCAATTCACTAGGCACATCATTAGTAACACGTCCTCATATTCCTGCAATAAAGAAACAACCACACTAAGTAAAGATTTTTCAAGTTCGTTAGTATTAAAACATACCTCTTTGTACAAAAGTACAAATATAGGTTGGTTTGTATAAAAAGCACTCTTGACATCAATCGCTTTAGCATAAAAGCTCTCTTATTTTTTGGTTTTTCTCTCATTTTTTTCACTCTCTTTTTTGTTTTCACTCTCTTTTTTCTGTTCACTCTGTTTTTTCCTTTCACTCTCTTTCTCATAATCTTTTTTTCAACTCTTAGTCTCCCAATTTTTTTTCAAGTCATTCTCTCTTTTCAATTTCATTTGATTTTCATACACTTGTCTTGGAGTCAACGGTACAAGAGTTATAGTTTTATTGTCTTTTACAAAAGAATGTATATTCTTTAACCTGTCATGATTAACCGTTTTGTCAAACTGCCAAGGCCTGCCCAATAAAATGTGACATGCATGCATTGAAACAACATCACAAAGTACTTCATCCTTGTACCTCCCAACTGAGAAAGAAACTAGTACTTGCTTATATTGACTAGGGTGTTTCAACCACTACAACTTATATTGTCTAGGGAGTTTCAAGGTAGGTAAATTCAAATTTTCAACTAAAGTAGTGCTAGTCACATTAGTACAGCTCCCCCATCAATAATTATACTACATACCTTATTGTTTATATGGCATCTAGTATGAAAAATATTCTCCCTTTGTTGTTCCATGTCATCCTCTTTAACTTGGACACAAGTGACTCACCCTCCACTAGATACTCCATATTATTGTCACAAGCATCCTCTAGTGATGGCATCTAGTCATCATCTTCCTCGCTTTCAGTTTCCACCTCTCCATCAACATGTGTGATCCCTCTTATTTGGGTATTGTAAAGCTATATGACCTACTCCCAAACAAAGAAAACACTTAATATCATGATTACGAGTCTGGGATTCGTTTTTACCATTGTTGACACTAGGAACTTCATCTCTCCTTTTTGGTGGTTTGATTTCGAACTTAAAAACAACCCCTTCGTCCTTCTTTCCATTTGACCTCCATGAAGCAGAGGAGCCTAGATTTTGAAATGATCGAGATCCTTTCCTTTTAAGCTGCCGTTTCACCTTTATTGCCATGTGCGTCATGTCCTCCAACTCCACATAGTGTTGTAACTCCACCACGTTGGCAATGTCCCGATTCAATCCATTCAAAAACCTCTCCATGGTAGCTTCTCTATCCTCCTCTACACTAGCTCGAATCATGGCAATCTCCATCTCCTTGTGGTAGTCATCCACGCTCCTATAGCCTTGAGTAAGACTCTGTAATTTCTGACACAAGTCCCTATAGTAGTGACTAGGGACAAACCGCCTCCTCATGGTGGCCTTCATTTCCTCCCACATCTGAATAGGCCTCTCACGGTTTCTCCTTCTATTCATCACAAGTTGATCCCACCATATAATAGCATAGTCAGTAAACTCAATGATAGCTAGTTTTACCTTTTTCTCCTCGGAGTAGTTGTAGTACTCAAAGATCAACTCCTCCTTCTTCTCCCATTCCAAGTATGCTTCAAGATCGTTTTTCCCTTGGAACGATGCTATCTTCATTTTGATGTTTTCTAGGTTTCTGTTAGTCCCATCTTGCCATCTCGGATTTCTTCGGAAACCTCTACCACACCTATCTCCCCTTGGCACAAACTTGCCCTCATTGTTCAATGAAGCTTGATCCTCTTCATCTTCGAACTCATTCTCATGGTTATCATCAGAATTATTCTTGCTGGCATGCCTTTCTTGCCTTCTAGCTTTTAGAACTCTTTAGGGGTGCTCCTCATGCAAAGTAGTAATAACAGCGTCTTGCTTATCCATCCAATCCTGAATCTCATTAAACACCACATTCATGCGCTCAAACTGTTGTTGCATAGCCTACAACATGAGGGATGACTCCTCCCCTCCTTCCCTATTTGATGTTTCGCCCCTGGAAGACATACTTTTGAAACTACAAAGAAATGTTAAAAATAATTCCTCACAACACTGTTTGCACTCTAATTATGTCACTCACACTCGTCTTTTACTCTTAAATTTGCTTTTTCCGATATTAATCTCACAATCTCTTGCCTTTTTCCACTTGTAGCTTCCCCTTTTCAGTTTTGCATTAAACTAATAAACTTGATCAAAAAATTCAACTTATAGTATTTAAACTAATACCAATGGCAAGAAATATTACAGAAACAATAAATCAAAGGAAAAGGACAAAAGAAAATAATATTTGGTCTGAGAGAACTGAAACAACAAACAATTTTTTTGTTTTTTTTGTTTTCTATTTCTTTTCTAATCTCTTCTTTTTTTTCACTTTTTATTTTATTTTATTATTATTTTTTTTAGAGCTTGGTGCATGATTTTAACCTAGTGCACGTCACAAAATAAGAACAAGGAATAAAGAACAAAAAAGGAACAAGATAGGATTATAACTGGAAACAAAAGATAGAGGGATTGTAAAACTGATTTTAGAACCTGGGCTCTGATACCAAATGATGCGAACCTCAATCGACACGCTTTGAGACCCAACAAATAATATTGGAATAATTGCCCAAGAAAGCTAAAATTTAGATTATGATAGAACCCTGACCCAACGTTTATAAGTGAAATGCGAACCAAAAGTATAAGTAACAAACCTTGACCCAATGATTATAATTGAATCACGAACTGAATGTATAAAGTTTGAACGCCCCAAGGAAGAATCCCTGATAAGTTCACTGTTCTTGAAGAACCAAAAGAAGAGCAAAGCCTCACCTTTTTCTGATTTTTATTCAATCATGCCCTATTACAATGAGTGCATGCTATTTATAAGACATAACTTAAAATATAAAATAAAATAAAATAATAAAACATATTAAATAATAAAACCCTAAATAAAAGTTGATTTGGTTTGAAATTAGCAGATCCAAAATAGGAAAATAGCTAAAAAAAAGTTCTAAATAATAAAAGCCTAAAATTAAGTTAGATTTGGTCTAAAATTAGAAGCTCCAAAATAGGAAAAATGTCTGTTAACTGATATGGAGCTAGAAAGTCAATCAGTCATTAATCCACGCCATAAATCACGCCCAATTAAACCGAATCAACCCTCAATAATTTGGATTAAATTTATTATGCCTTCATCTTCCTTCGGGCCAAGCTTGGAATGTCCCGTGTTAGAATCAGCCCAAATCTCTTGAATCAGCCCATTAAGTGCTTCTTTGATCTTGCTCTGGTAATAGGCCCAACTGGAACATGCAATGGATCCTTGAATGCTTATGGATTCTGGAAGATGGCTTGGATTAATTGGGCGTAATTTATGACTTGGATTAATAGCTGATTGACTTTCCAGCTCCATATCAGTCAATAGACATTTTTCCTATTTTGGAGCTTCTAATTTCAAAACAGGTCTACCTTAATTTT